>JBBDGP010001341.1:600000-989070 GCA_037952835.1 Lithobates septentrionalis
AGAGGACGATTTGGGCAAAATCTGCAGATGAGGTTGGTGATGTAGCTGGGGGGCCATGTTTTAGATGGCTTTGTATGTTGTGGTTAGTATTTTGAATTGTATACGATGGGGTAGGAAAGCCAGTGAAGAGATCCAGCAGGCAGGGGGCAAGATCTGGAGTTACACACTGCACAGCACAGAGCAGGGAGCTGAGTGTAATCTGAGCCCTAAGTTGAAGGAATGAACACACCTTTATCTATACAATCTGATAGGAAAACATGCACAGCTTAAATTGTCAAGTAAATGCTGTGTGCTGGAGGGGGGGGGGGGGGGTGGGCAGGGATATCCCCTGGGATTCCTTGGTGTTGGCATAGACTGTCAGACTATCAGCCAGAAATCACAATAGGTGCTTTGGATTGAGGCAAGTGCACATTATGGAAGGATATGCTTTGTTAATTTTTCATTTCAGAGATGTACAAACACTTTACTATAGTTTTTGTTTAAGGTAGTCTTATGCCGTGTACACACGGCCGGACTTTCGATGGACTGAATCACGTCGGACTCTTCGACGGATTTTCGACAGACTTCCGACGGAGTTTCGAGGACTTGTCTACACACAATTACACCAAAGTCCGACGGAATCGACCGTGATGACGTACGACCAGACTAAAATAAGGAAGTTGATAGCCAGTAGCCAATAGCTGCCCTAGCGTAGTTTTTCGTCCGTCAAACTAGCATACAGACGAGCGGATTTTTCGACCGGACTCAAGTCCGTCGGAAAAGATTTGAAACTTGTTCCAAATCTAAAGACCGTCAAATTTTCAACAGAAAAAGTCCGCTGATGGTCCGATGAAGCCCACACACGGTCGGATTGTCCGCAGGACTCGGTTCGTTGGACCGTCCGGTCAAGAAAAGTCCACTTGTGTGTACGCGTCATTAGACTACGGGTTATCGCTATGTCTACTGTAAATTCTGTATGCAGAAAAGAAATATGTAATGCCCACTGCTCAGATTGAGGCTTTTATTCCACTAATTTTTTCCCTTCAGTATGCTAAGAAAGTACTCTTGAACACAACCAACTTTACAAATCAACAGTGGATGGTAGATGTTATTGCAGTATGAAGCTTAGAAGAAAAAAAAAAACAAAAAAAACCCCATAAAACTCTATTCAGCTGCTTAGAAAGAAAGACAATCAAAGCAGCAGTAAAGGCTTAGAGACAAGGTTGCGTCATGTTCTAACATTATAATTCATGTGGAGTCTGTAAAGGTCCTGGTCAAAGTTTGGTAACTGTTGTATTGATAAATCAATTCATATTTGTCCTGATAAACCAGCATTTTCTAATAGAAATGCGAATCAAGTTTACAAAATGGACAAATCAGGGTGACTCTGAGCCTTAGAATTGTTGGATATTTGCATGCAGATATACACAGTCTGTGAGGAATCATGAATTTAATGAACCATGTAATCAAGATTCATGAATTGCACAATGCTCTGCAGACTGGCCAAATCTGCACTCAGATACTGACTTGAATCTAAATTGCGTGTTTCATTGAAAGAATATGAGATTTGCCAGGTTTCCCCAATTCACAAAATGATTTGTTCACATACAGTAGTAATAATAATATATTTTATCATGTTCTTGACTTTTAAGTAACAGCTTTATTTTATCCTGTAAACTCACTGCTGCAAAACATTAACTGCCTATATAATCACAGCACACTCGCAGAATTAAGTTGTAAAGAAGAAAAGGAGAAAAGAAAAAGTCTAAAGACATGGCGTATATACAGTCCTTCCATAATTAAGGAATTGCTTTAAACATTTCCAAAAATATCAATACAACGATGCATCAATTTAAAGCAAGACAACACTTCATCTGAACACCACAAACCAAAAATGCTATTTAATTCATTTTTTATATTCAAAGCAAACTCCCCCATCCATCCTTTTTTTTTTTCACTTTATTTTGCTAAAAAATCACTTTGAAAAACATTCCCATAGCATTTCTAGCCACGGCCAACTTGAAATCCTGGAATCCATCAGGCATGCATGTAGAAGGGAGAGTGTAGTTGAGAAAACCCCCCCCCTCACCTCCTGAAGACCACTGTATGACATCATTTACCTAGGCCTGGAAACCAGGAAGTAACTGAAGAAATATATATATATATATATAGATATATATATATATATATATATATATATATATATATATATATATATATATATATATATATATATATATATATATATATATATATATAAAAGATTAAAACAAATAAATATAATATACCTTCCTATCTATTTACTGATGCAAGCAGCATAAGAATTAAAATGGTCGATATTGATTCAGAGAGCAATGTTCCCCTTTAACCACTTCAGCCCCGGAAGATTTGGCTGCAGAATGACCAGGCCATTTTTTGCGATTCGGCACTGCGCCGCTTTAACTGACAATTTGCGGTTGTGCGACGTTGCACCCAAACAAAATTGGCATCCTTTTTTTCCCACAAGTAGAGCTTTCTTTTGGTGGTATTTGATCGCCTCTGTGATTTTTATTTTTTGTGCTATAAACAAAAATAGAGTGTCAACTTTGCAAAAAAAACAACATTTTGTACTTTTTGCTGTAATAAATATCCCCATTTTTTTTCAGTTTAGGGCGATATGTATTCCTCTACGTATTTTTGGTAAAAAAAAAATCACAATAACCGTATATTGATTGGTTTGCGCACAAGTTATAACGTCTACAAAATAGGGGATAGATTTATAGCATTTTTATTATTTTTTTTTTTACTAGTAATGACGGTGATCTGAGATTTTTATCGTGACTGCGACATTATGGCTGACACATCGGACAATTTTGACACATTTTTTGGACCATTGCCATTTATACAGCGATCAGTGTTAAAAAAATGCACTGATTGCTGTAAAAATGTCACTGGCAGGGAAGGGGTTAACACTAGGGGGCGGTGAAGGGGTTAACTCTGTTCCCTGTGTGTGTTTCTAACTGTAGGGGGAGGGGACTGACCTAGAGGAAATGACAGATCGTGGTTCCTAGCTAATAGGAACGCACGATCTGTCATTGCTCTCAGAACAAAACACGGATTTTTGTGTTTACACACACACAGTGTTCTGGCTCTCGTGCTCGCAATCGCTCGTGGCCGGTGGTCATCGTGACCGTCGGCCACGAGCATCGCCACCCCCACTGTGCAGCCGACGCGTGCGTGTGCCTCCGGAGGCGCGCCTGTGCCTGCTATCCAATTCCAGCGAGCCAACTTATAGCTAGGACAGTCCGCGGGATCGTGTCGACCTGCCACAGTATAATGACAAAAAGCGGTTTTAAAGGCTGAGGGGTTTTTTTTACCTCCATGCATTCTATGGATAAAAACCCTTCAGTGTGCAGCTTCCCCCTCAGCCCCCCTAATACTTACCTAAGCCTAATCTCGATCCAGAGATGTGCATGTGAACTGAGGCCCCCCTGGGTCTCTCCCTTCTGATTGTCAGAGATGCAGTAGCAGGAGTCATTGGCTCCTGCTGCTGTCAACCACACTCAGTGAGTTGGGAGCCAGGAGCGGGGCTGAGCCATACTCTCTGTGTCTTATGGACACAGAGAGCCAGTGTCATGGTCGGGAGTCAGGCTTGGAGGCCAGTAGCTATATCAGTAGATCAGCACCCACCAACAAGTGGGAAAAATATACATGCAGGTCACCCTGGCTGATGAAGGTGGGCTTTGCTGCATGTTAGTACCAGGTTGCGGTCCTCAGGATCACCCCACCAGGAGGTGAGCAAGCCGGGGTCCACTAGCAGATATAGCAGGTAGGGATCAAGCAGAATAATAGTAGAGGAACAAGCCAAAGGTAGGTAACGAATAGTTGCAGGCTGGGATTAATCAGAAGTGTAGTCGAGGAACAAGACAAAGGTAGGTAATGATTGGTAGCGAAGCTACAGACAGCAGCAGGAGAAACAAAAGCGAGATATTGGCTTGGAGAGAGCACAATAGTCTGGCAAACAGGGAGTGCAGAGACATGGCTTAAATCAGGAAGTTCATAGGAGGAGCAAATAGTTCAAGGTTCTAACAAACAAGATTCAAGGAAGGATCATTCAAGGAATTGTTCAGGGAACTGTCCAGCATTCCAGGTGGCTCAGCAAGCAAAGTCATTGCCAGACACAGCAGTGGTCTCAGGTTCAAGTTGAGGCTCTGACAGCCAGCTCGGGAGCAAGCATGCACAAGTGCCCCAGAGCAAGTGGCTTGATATAGGGGCAATCGGCAAGGGGAAGGGCCCAGACTGCCAGTGGGGACTCTGAAAAGAGAAAGATCAGGCCTGCTCTGTGCATAAGCATTGCACAGAGCAGGTAAGTATGACATGTAGGTTATTCTTTTTTTTTTTTCCTTTACGATCACTTTCCAACTTTTAAAGTGAACCTGTGTCCATGCATACTAAAGTATTTACATGCTCTGAACAAGCAGCAAAAGCAACCTTAAAACCCTTATTCATCTCTGTATCTATAAGCATAGTGGAAATATTTGTCTTCAAAGTTCACTAAACTCCCTAAACTCAACCAACAGGTGTTTATAAGCTGTTGAAAACAGATTGAAACCAACTTAACATTCTCTGTTGTGATCTTTGAGGATCTTTGAGAAAGAATACATTCACAAATCAGATAACAAGGTCACAGATGGCTTATTTCAAAGTATGTTCCTGCTTGTTGACAGGGCTCCTCCCCTCCTAATAAAACGGAAACAATCTTAATTAGAGGAATAAACTTTTGTAATGCACTTTAGGTTTTCTGCAGCTCACATGGTCTGTGTCCCTGTGGATGGGAAACCTGCAGCACCATTTTTAAAAAGACATAATTGAAAGCCAACTTTTTCTTTCTTATTCTGTGCTGGCCCACTGATGACTAGGGATGAGCTTCGTGTTCGAGTCGAACCCATGTTCGAACATCGGCTGTTCGACCGTCCGTCGAATTGCGAACGATATGGGCCGTTCGCGCCAAATTCGTGTGGCGCGTCACGGCCCATAATTCACTGCGGCATCGCAGTGCATTGCTGGCTGATGATTGGCCAAGCATGCACTATGACCCGCATGCTTGGCCAATCACAGCTCCGTCAGTAGAGAGAGCTGTAATTGGCCAAAGCCAGGGTGGCTTTGGCCAATTATGGCTCAGGGGATTTAGTACACGCCCCACACTATATAAGGCCGCCTGCACGGCGGCCCTGTGTAGTGTGTGTTCCGGTGTGCTGAGAGATAGAGAGAGAGAGAGACAGTGTCATTTGATTTGAGTTAGATAGATTAGGCAGAACAGTCAGTCAGTTAGCTGCACTTACAGTGTATTGTGTATATATATATATGCATCCCAGGTGTTGCATATATATATATACACTGTATTCAGTTTAGCTAGATCCGTTCCTGTTATCTTCTAGACTATTTACATTTAGTGCAGTGCGTCCTGCTCACAGTGTTCAGCTAGATCCGTTCCTGTTATCTTCTAGACTATTTACATTTAGTGCAGTGCGTCCTGCTCACAGTGTTCAGCTAGATCCGTTCCTGTTATCTTCTAGACTATTTACATTTAGTGCAGTGCGTCCTGCTCACAGTGTTCAGCTAGATCCGTTCCTGTTATCTTCTAGACTATTTACATTTAGTGCAGTGCGTCCTGCTCACAGTGTTCAGCTAGATCCGTTCCTGTTATCTTCTAGACTATTTACATTTAGTGCAGTGCGTCCTGCTCACAGTGTTCAGCTAGATCCGTTCCTGTTATCTTCTAGACTATTTACATTTAGTGCAGTGCGTCCTGCTCACAGTGTTCAGCTAGATCTGTTCCTGTTATCTTCTAGACTATTTACATTTAGTACAGTGCGTCCTGCTCACAGTGTTCAGCTAGATCCGTTCCTGTTATCTTCCTACTGACAGGCAGGCTTGTCTGGTTACAGTATATAAAGCTACCTGAAGAAAATTACTGGTGTTCTATTTGATCCTATTAGTACCACGGTCAGGCAGCTAGACTATTTACATTTAGTACAGTGCGTCTTGCTCACAGTGTTCAGCTAGATCTGTTCCTGTTATCTTCCTACTGACAGGCAGGCTTGTCTGGTTACAGTATATAAAGCTACGTGAAGAAAATTACTGGTGTTCTATTTGATCCTATTAGTACCACGGTCAGGCAGCTAGACTATTTACATTTAGTACAGTGCGTCCTGCTCACAGTGTTCAGCTAGATCCGTTCCTGTTATCTTCCTACTGACAGGCAGGCTTGTCTGGTTACAGTATATAAAGCTACCTGAAGAAAATTACTGGTGTTCTATTTGATCCTATTAGTACCACGGTCAGGCAGCTAGACTATTTACATTTAGTAAAGTGCGTCCTGCTCACAGTGTTCAGCTAGATCCGTTCCTGTTATCTTCCTACTGACAGGCAGGCTTGTCTGGTTACAGTATATAAAGCTACCTGAAGAAAATTACTGGTGTTCTATCCCAGCTTAGTGCAGCTACAGGCCATTAGTATGTCTGGAAGGCCAAGAAGGAGAGGCAGACAGTCACAAGCCAATAAGAGAGGGCAAGCAGGCTCTGTGTCTAGTGCTGGTCGTGGAGTCGGTGCATCCTCATTAGCACGTGGCCATGGGACACGCTTGGCCTTTTTTTCGGCAGCTGGCCGCGTTGAGCCGCAACATGCGGAAGACTTGGTCGAGTGGATGACCAAGCCGTCCTCATCCTCCTCATCCTCTCTCACCCATGCCCAGGGTGCTTTGTCTGGCAAAGCAGCGGCCTCTTCCCTCAGCTCAATGTCATCAGTGACTCCTTCCCTAGCTCCACCATGTCCTCCTGAGGAGTCCCTCGAACTGTTTTACCACAGTGTTGGGTACATGCTCCAGGAGGATGCCCAGCGTTTGGAAGGCTCTGATGATGATACTGAGCTCGATGAAGGCAGTAACATGAGCACGGACAGAGGGGGTGCCCAAGAAGGACAGCAATCTGGCAGTCATGCTCCCCCTGCTGCAGCATACTGCCAGGTTTGCTCCAGTGATGAGGAGGGAGGGGATGATGAGGTCACTGACTCAACGTGGGTGCCTGATAGGAGAGAGGAGGAGGAGGAGGAGGCGGCACATCACCAACGAGGCAGGATGCCCTCCAGGGGCCAGCCTAAGGGCAGCACATTGACTGCATCACACCCCAAAGCTCCACATGTGCAGGGCGCTGCAGTCTCTGCGCGTTATTCAAAAAGTTCTTTGGTGTGGGCCTTTTTTGAGACGAGTGCATCAGATCGCACCGCTGCTATTTGCAACATATGTCTCAAGCGTATCTCACGTGGCCAAAACATCTCCCGCTTGGGTACCACATGCTTGACCAGACATATGTTGACCTGCCATGCAGTTCGTTGGCAAGCGTATCTAAAAGACCCACACCAAAGAACAAAGAGGATCTCTCCTTGCTCCTCATCAGCTGAGATTTCCAACCCCACTAGACCTCCAGTCCTCTCTGAGACCTGCAGTGAGAGGAATGAAGGTGTAGAATTAGGTGTGTCACAGCCAAGTACTTGTGGGCAATCTGCTTTTGGTACACCGACGTCAGATTGTACCAGGCAAATTTCCCTGCCCCAGCTGCTGCACCGCCGAAAGAAGTTTGCTCCCAGCCATCCACATGCCCAGCGGTTGAATGCTAGCTTGGCAAAATTGCTAGCACTTCAACTGCTGCCTTTTCAGTTGGTAGACTCTGCCCCCTTCCGTGAGTTTGTGGAATGTGCGGTTCCTCAGTGGCAGGTACCCAAACGCCACTTTTTCTCACGGAAGGCGATTCCGGCTCTCTACCGGCATGTGGAAGGCAATGTCCATGCCTCGCTGGACAGGGCGGTCAGCGGTAAGGTGCATATTACCGCTGACTCATGGTCCAGCAGGCATGGACAGGGACGTTACCTAAGTTTCGCGGCGCATTGGGTGACTCTGCTGGCAGCTGGGAAGGATGCAGGACAAGGTGCAGTAGTGTTGGAGGTTGTTCCGCCACCACGCCTCCAAAATGCTGATTGTGACACACCTCTCTCCTCCACCCCCTCCTCTTCTTCTTCCTCCATGGCCTCTTCCTCGGAACCAGCGGTGCTCCGTAGGCGTTCAAGGGGCTACGCAAGTACGCAGGCCAAAAGATGCCATGCGGTGCTTGAGCTGGTGTGCTTGGGGGACAGGAGCCACACTGGGGCAGAGGTTCTGTCAGCTCTGCAGGGGCAGGTTCAGAGGTGGTTGACGCCACGCCAACTTAAGGCAGGAATGGTGGTTTGCGACAATGGCACCAACCTCCTCTCTGCCCTCCGACAGGGACAAATGACCCATGTGCCCTGTTTGGCTCACGTCCTTAACTTGGTGGTGCAGCGGTTCTTGGGCAGGTACCCGGGCTTACAGGATGTCCTGAGGCAGGCCAGGAAAGTCTGTGTGCATTTCCGCCGGTCATATAATGCCAGTGCTCGGCTGACGGACCTCCAAAAGGAGTTTAACCTGCCCAAGAACGCCTAATCTGTGACATGCCCACCAGGTGGAACTCAACGTTGGCCATGCTGCAGCGGCTGCACACGCAGCAGAGGGCCATCAATGAGTACCTGTGCGACTATGGCACCAGGACAGGGTCAGGGGAGCTTGGTTTTTTTTCCCCACGCCAGTGGGCCATGATCAGGGATGCATGCACTGTCCTGTCACCATTCGAGGAGGCCACGAGGATGGTGAGCAGTGACAGTGCATGCATCAGTGACACTGTCCCCCTTGTCCACCTGTTGGAGCGCACACTGCGTGGAATAATGGACAGGGCACTTGAGGCAGAACAGAGGCAGGAAGAGGACTTCCTTAGCTCTCAAGGCCCCCTTTATCCAGACAGTGTTCCTGCGTGCCCGCCGATCACACAGGAAGAGGAGGAGGAGGAGGAGGAGGAGGAGGAGGAGGAAGATTGTGTCAGTATGGAGGTGGAGCCTGGCACTCAGCATCAGCAGCAGTCTTTAAGGGATCAGTCCCAAGAAACACATGGACTTGTACGTGGCTGGGAGGAGGTGGCTGCGGACGTTGTCGTCCTTAGTGAGGGAGGAGGTGGCTGCGGACGTTGTCGTCCTTAGTGACCCAGAGGACTCCGGACCGAATGCCTCAGCAAACCTACGCTGCATGGCCTCCCTGATCCTGCAAAGCCTGCGTAAGGATCCTTGTATTCGTGGTATCAAGGAGAAGGACCAATACTGGCTGGCAACCCTCCTTGATCCACGTTACAAGGGTAAGGTTGCAGACCTTATCTTGCCATCGCAGAGGGAGCAGAGGATGAAACATCTTCGGGAGGCCTTGCAGAAAGGTCGGTGCAACGCGTTCCCAGAGACTGGGAGGTTACAAACTCCTGTTTCTGGACAACGTGTTGCTGAGGCTTCGGTCAGTCAAAGTAGGAGCGGTGGAGAAGGTGGCCGTCTGACCGATGCGTTCAGACAATTTTTTGGTCCGCAGCCCCAAGGTATGATCGGTTCCAGCAACCATCGCCAGCGTCTGTTTTACATGGTGCAGGAATACCTAGGGGCAAGATCAGACTTGGACACCTTTCCCACCGAAAATCCTCTGGGTTACTGGGTCTTGAGGATGGATCACTGGCCAGAGCTTGCACAGTATGCAATTGAGCTACTGGCCTGTCCTGCATCCAGCGTTCTTTCGGAACGCACATTCAGTGCTGCTGGAGGCGTGGTAACCGATCACAGGGTGTGTCTGTCCACCGACTCGGTCGATCGACTGACCTTCATAAAAATGAATCAGTCTTGGATCACCACCAGCTACCAAGCACCTGATGCTGATGTAACCGAATAATTTTTTTTGAAATCTCAGATCCCTTCAAAGACTGCCTATGCTGATGCTGAGTGACTATCCCTGAGTAATTATCCTCTTCCTCCTCAATCATCACGCTGATAGCTTGTAAGAACATTTTTGGTTCTGGGCGCCACCACCAGTGCCTAAGGCACAATTTTTCAGCCCCTGTTTAACAGGGGCGTGTAATTACAATTTTTGATGTAATACTTTGCAGCAGGGCTCGTTCCTGCATTCCAACTAGAGTGTCTGTGAGGGGTTGCAGTGTTGTGGCACCAGCACCAGTGCCTAAGGCCCAATTTTTCTGCCCCTGTCTAACAGGGGCGTGTAATTACAATTTTTGATGCAATACTTTGCAGCAGGGCTCGTTCCTGCGTTCCAACTAGAGTGTCTGTGAGGGGTTGCAGTGTTGTGGCACCAGCACCAGTGCCTAAGGCCCAATTTTTCTGCCCCTGTCTAACAGGGGCGTGTAATTACAATTTTTGATGCAATACTTTGCAGCAGGGCTCGTTCCTGCATTCCTACTAGAGTGTCTGTGAGGGGTTGCAGTGTTGTGGCACCAGCACCAGTGCCTAAGGCCTAATTTTTCAGCTCCTGTTCAACAGGGGCATGTAATTACAATTCTTGATCTAATATTTCACAGCAGGGCCCTGTGAGGGCTTACAGTGTTGTGGCCACAGCAACACCACAAATTTCTGCTGAGTATATAGGGCAGGACCCTACTTTCAAACATCTAACTTACAAATGACTCCTACTTGCAAACGGAAGGAGACAACAGGAAGTGAGATGAAATCTACCCCTAGGAAGGGAAATTCTCTCCTGTAAGAGTTAATATGGGAAAACAATTTCTCCTTTCCACTGATGCTTTCCAATCCTTGTTCCACAAAAAAACCCAAATTTTCAAAAAACATTTTTCATTGGGACAAAAAGTGAGGTGAAATCTTCTGAAGAGGAGGAAAGACAGCAAAACAAATGTCACAGGGGTGATAACCCTTCCCTATGTTTTCCAAAAAGCTTAAAAAATATTTTTTGGCTGGAGCTAAACACGTTAAAAATGTACCCGTTCAAAATTACAAAGAGATTCTACTTAACAACAAACCTACAGTCCCTGTCTTGTTTGCACCGCCTGTATACTGCTGTTCAGAGTATATAGGGCCTGGTGGCCCCACACCTTTCCTTATTTTAATTTGGGTGCGGGGTTCCCCTTAATATCCATACAAGACCCAAAGGGCCTGGTAATGGACTGGGGGGTACCTATGCCGTTTGTCTCACTGATTTTCATCCATATTGCCATGACCCGACATGACATTAAACCCGCAAGCAGTTTTAAATGAGATTTTTTCCTTTTAAAAATGACATTTGGTGCAGGGACTGTTCTAAACACGGGAAACACGTGTCACTTTACAGGCATACTATAGACACCCCCCAGGTACGATATTTAAAGGAATATTTCACCTTTTTTTTTTTTTTACTTTAAGCATCATTAAAATCACTGCTCCAGAAAAAACGGCCGTTTTTAAAAGTTTTTTTTGCATTGATACATGTCCCCTGGGGTAGGACCCGGGTCCCCAAACCCTTTTTAGGACAATACCATGCAAATTAGCCTTTAAAATGAGCACTTTTGATTTCGAACGTTCGAGTCCCATAGACGTCAATGGGGTTCTAACGTTCGTGCGAACTTTCGGTCCGTTCGCAGGTTCTGGTGCGAACCGAACCGGGGGGTGTTCGGCTCATCCCTACTGATGACACCTGCACCTGTTCTTGTGAATGCAGCACAGGAGATCTGGTATGGTTTGATACCAAATAAAAAACAAACCATATCAAATTTCTTACAGCTTATGCATTGATCTCATGCATGCACCATATGAGGTCTGGAATGGTTAGTTAATGAATAAATTCTGCGCCAGGTTTTGTACAGCACATGCACATTATTATTGCATGTACAGCAGTCCAGCACTGTAGCAGATCTGGCATGGTTTCATATAGAATGATAACCAACTACGCCAGGCCCAGTATAGTGCATGAGCAGGACATGAGGCCAGCAATCCAAGAAACAATTTTAGGCTTTCTAGGGGCATAAATTACACACATAATTTCCTGACTACCTATCACCTTTTGGAGACCCTAGAGCACCAGGACAGTAGAAGCACCCAGAAGATGACCACATTTTGGAACGCAAACAGCCCAGTGTATTTTCTAAAAGGAATAGTGAGTCTTTTGGAAATATAATTCTTTGCCACAACTTTTGGAAAATGTGGAAAGAAATTTTTTTTTTTTTTTTTTACACAAAGTTGTCAAATAATAAGATATTCCTTTTGTTCAATGAAAGGACTAGAGACATGTGAGTAGTACAATGGTAGCTATATAAAGCCACATTAAGAAGGTCCAAAAGAGCAGAGATGGAGTGTAAATCAAACACAGGGATGCCTTAATGATGCACAAGTAGGGATGAGCCGAACACCCTCCGGTTCAGTTCGCAGCGAACAGGCAAAAAATTTGCCAGAACACACGAACACCGTTAAAGTCTATGGGGCACGAACATGAATAATCAAAAGTGCTCATTTTAAAAGCTAATATGCAAGTTATTGTCATAAAAAGTGTTTGGGGACCCGGGTCCTGCCCCAGGGGACATGTATCAATGCAAACATTTTTTTTAAAAACGTCCGTTTTTCGGGAGCAGTGATTTTTTTAATGGTTAAAGTGAAACAATAAAAATGAAATATTCCTTTAAATATCATGCCTGGGGGTGTCTATAGTCTGCCTGCAAAGTAGCACATTTTTCCTGTGTTTATAACAGTCCCTGCACAAAATGACATTACTAAAGGAAAAAAGTCATTTAAAACTACTCGTGACTATAATGAATTGTCGGGTCTCGGCAATATAGATAAAATTCATTGAAAAAAATAGCATGGGTCCCCCCTCCCCCAGCCCATTACCAGGCATTTTGGGTCTGGTATGAATATTAAGGGAACCCCGAACCAAAATTTAAAAAAAAAATTGCGTGGGGGTCATCCTAAAATCCATAACTTTTTTCAATGAGTTTTATCTATATTGCCATGACCCAACAATTCATTACAGTTTTAAATGACAATTTTTCCTTTAGAAATGTAATTTTGCTGTGGTACTGCTCTAAACACGGGAAACACGCGCAACTTTGCAGGTATACTATAGACACCCCCCCAGGTACGATATTTAAAGGAATATTTCATTTTTATTGTTTCACTTTAAGCATTAAAAAAATCACTGCTCCCGAAAAAACTGACGTTTTTAAAACTTTTTTTTTGCAGTGATACATGTCCCTTGGGGCAGGACTCAGGTCCCCAAACACTTTTTATGACAAAAACTTGCCTATGAGCCTTTAAAATGAGTACTTTTGATTTTTCATGCTAGTGTCCCATAGACTTTAACAGTGTTCCGGCGGCTTTCAAATTTGCCGCGAACACTGCATATTGTTCGCTGTTCGGGGAACCCCCAATGTTTGAGTCGAACTTACGTTCGACTCGAGCATCGGGCTCATCCCTATGCACGAGTAAAACAGCAGTACAAGCTTAGAGCCTGTAGTCAATATAAAAACATTTATGGAGAACAGAACAGGATATGACAGGTTATAATGGGGGAAGAGTTTCAAGTAATGAGGTAATGGTGGAGCTAGTGCTCCCAATACTTAAAGCTGAGAACTTCACTGGGGGGGCTTAGCTCTTCAAATCAGGGATAGTGCAACTTTGCATGTAAAAAAAAAATGATGGTGCCTAAAGGCACCAAAAGGTCAACATTAGCATCCAACGTCAAATGGCTACCAGAAGAGAGGGAAAGAAGTCAGACAGGGAGGAAAAAGAGAGTAGAGAGAGAAGAGTAAGAGAAACAAATAAAAAGGAAAGAGAGGTGTACAAGAGAAAGTATAGAAAAAAGAAAGGGGAGGGAAAGCCCCGGGTACTTCTAGAGGGGGCCTAAAATGTAACTCAGAGAAGACTTAAGGGAGCTGTAAGTCATGGGAGCAATAGGGATGCTTCAAAGTTAGGTGGAAGATAATGTGTCACCCACGGCATCCAGAGGGCTTCAAAGTTAGCCACTCTGTCCGTAACAACTGCTTCTATTTTTGCATGTATCATGGCTTGTGTAACCCTATTTTTAACCGTGAGGATACAGAAGGTTGGGGTCTTCCACGCCTTAGCCAAAACTTGTTTGGCCGCTGCTGTGATCTGCAGGAGAAGCTTGAATTTAATGTTAGGTCAATTCCGGGGATTTTAGATTCAGACATGCGACAACTGGGTCTGTGGAAAGAAGCGTGGTGAAAAGTGTAGAAAGCTTGTTAAATATTTCAGACCAGAATGCTTGAACTACCGAACATATCCACCAAATATGTAAGAAGGTGCCTTGAGTCGCACAGTCTCGAAAACAGTTAGAAGGATAATGGGGGACATACATATTGATTCTGGCGGGGACCAAAAACCAGTGGATTAGGACTTTATAATTGGTCCCTAATGCCACAATATTCTGTGAAGAGGACTTAGTAGCTTGCCAGATGTGGTTAAATTAATAAGATATTTCTAACACACAGCATGGACATACTTAGAATTGCACCCCAAAACACATTCTGCTACTCCTCCTGAGTATGGGGATACCACATGTGTAAGACCTATTCAATGTTTGTGCTGATTATATACCCAACATCTTGTGTATCACAAAACTCAACCAACACTGCATTGCTCTGCAGTAACCCAGTCCCACACCGCCATTTTTCTCTCTTACATCATCTGGGAGCTGGTTATCTCTTCCTAGTACTTGCGGTTGGCACCTTAATGATGTGCATGCGCCATGATACGTCACCAGGGGGCCTGCTGCAAGAGCCAGGAAATGACAGTGGGACCTTCTATGAAGTGCTATAGAGTATGCACTGTAGATTACATTGAAGTCTCCTGGGATGTGTGACGTGGCAACCCAGGTGGCTGTGGGCAGCTGGGTAATGTAATTCTAGCTTAGGAGGGAATCCCAAAAAGAGCAGGGAGGGTTTTAAAATAAGAAAAAAATAAATAAATGTAGTAATTAAATTTACAACTGGGTCATAAGGATGGAAAGTGGATGAGGAGGGTAAAGGTCCTCATTAAGAATATGTAGATGTCCATAGTCTGAGCATAGGTGCACTTTAACTGTTTTAGGGCATTTACAGTGCCTTGAAAAAGTATTCATACCCCTTGAAATTTTCCACATTTTATCATATTACAACCAAAAACGTAATTGTATTTTATTGGGATTGTATGTGATAGAGCAACACAAGGTGGCACATAATTGTGAAGTGAAAGGAAAATGATAAATGGTTTTCAAAACGTTTTACAAATAAATATGTGAAATATGTGGTGTGCATTTGTATTCAGCACCCCATAGTCAATACTTTGTAGAACCATCTTTCGCTGCAATTACAGCTACAAGTATTTTGGGTATGTCTCTACCATCTTTGCACATCTAGAGAGTGAATTTTTTGCCCATTCCTCTTTGCCATATAGCCCAAGCTCTGTCAGATTGGATGGAGAGCATCTGTGAACAGCAATTTTAAAGTCTTGCCACAGATTCTCATTTGGATTTAGGTCTGGACTTTGACTGGGCCATTCTAACACATAAATTTTCTTTGATCTAAACCATTCCATTGTAGCACTGGCTGTATGTTTAGGGTTGTTGTCCTGCTGGAAGGTGAACCTCCACCCCAGTCTCAAGTCTTTTGCAGAATCTAAGAGGGTTTCTTCTAAGATTACCCTGTATTTGGCTCCATCCATCTTCCCATCAACTCTGACCAGCTTCGCTGTCCCTGCTATAGAAAAGCATCCCCACAAGATGATGCTGCCACCACCATGTTTCACGGTGGGGATGGCGTGTTCAGGGTGATGTGCAGTGTCAGTTTTCCGCCACACATAGCGTTTTGCTTTTAGGCCAAACATTTAATTTTGGTCTCATCTGACAAGAACACCTTCTTCCACATGTTTGCTGTGTTCCCCACATGACTTCTCGCAAACTGCAAAGAAACTTCTTATGGCTTTCTTTCAACAATATCTTTCTCCTTGCCACTCTTCCATAAAGGTCAGATTTGTGGAGTGCACAACTAATAGTTGTCCTGTGGACAGATTCTCCCACCTGAGCTGTGGATCTCTGCAGCTCCTCCAGAGTTACCATGGGCCTATTGGCTGCTTCTCTTATTAATGCTCTCTTTGCCCAGCCTGTCAATATAGTTGGACAGCCATGTCTTGGTAGGTTTGCAGTTTTGCCATACTCTTTCCATTTTTTTCGGATGATGGATTGAATAGTGCTCTGTGAGTTGTTCAAAGCTTGTGATATTTTTTTATAACCTAACACTGCTTTAAACTTCTCCACAACTTTATCCCTGACCTGTCTGGTGTGTTCCTTAGCATTCATGATGCTGTCTGTTCACTAAGGTTCTCTAACAAACCTCCGAGGGGTTCACAGAACAGCTGTATTTATACTGAGATTAAATTACAGACATGTGGACTTTAATTACTAGTTAGGTGACTTCTGAAGGCAATTGGTTTCGCTAGATTTTAGTTAGGTGTATCAGAGTAAAGGAGGCTGAATACAAATGCATGCCACATTTTTTAGATATTTATTTGTAAAAAAAAATTGAAAGCCATTTATCATTTTCCTTCCACTTTACAATTATGTCTCACTTTGTGTTGGCCAATCACATTAAATCCCAATAAAATAAATTTACGATTTTGATTGTAACATGACAAAATGTGAAAAATTTCAAGGGGTATAAATACTTTTTCAAGGCACTGTAACTATGCTTTATTCCACGTTGCATAACTGCCTCCATTTTGTGAAGGATGCCTTATAATGATTTGATGGTCAAACTTTCTAACATAAGTACAATAATAGTAAAAAAAAATTTTTTTTTAAACATTAAACCTAAAATTACTTTACCAATTTAATTACCAATGAAAGAGACATATTTCATTTTACCTATTTGTAGCAGTAGCAACTTCAGTGCCCCCATGGTAGAAAAAAGTTCTCTAAGTTGGTATCTTCTTTACTGATTCTGGAGCACTGGAGCTGGAATGGATTGATCGTTTCCTGCAATGACAGAACAGGAATCTGCCTGGGTAAACAAAATTATATTTTTTTTCAAAATTGTTGCTCCTTTTTTGTTTATAGCGCAAAAAATAAAACCTACAGAAGTGATCAAATACCACTAAAAAGCTCTATTTTGTTTGGGTACAGCGTCGCACGGCCGCACAATTGTCAGTTAAAGTGGCGCAGTGCTGTATTGCAAAAAATGGCCTGGTCAGGAAGTGAGTAATCCTTCCGGGGCTGAAGTGGTTAATAAACCAACCCCAGTGTGTACATGCAACACAAATACTAAGAAAGAAATTCACAGTCTGCTTTGTCTTATAGCTTAATTAAAGCCAGGATTGTGAACTGCTCCTGAATTTGTATTATACTACAGAAGTTTAATAAATCATAAAGGATTTTATTATTTAGAAATAATCTCTAATCCTAGAGCTGTCTCTTAAATGCTAAGTCAGTAATCAACCCTTGTATGAATATGTGTTATTACATATATTTAATGGGCTGGGCTTCAATGTGAGCAGACGTGTACTGGATCGGCTCCGGACCTGCTGATTGCTAGCTTGATATCAGCTGTGGACAGCTGAGCAGAGAGGCTGGCGGTGGTGGTGTGAGAGAGCGATTATACCCCTTTCACATTGGAGTGTTTTGCAGGCGCTATAGCATTAAAAATAGCGCTTGCAAACCGCCCTAAAACAGCTGCTCCATGCACTCCAGTGTGAAAGCCCGAGGGCTTTCACACTGGAGTGGTGCACTGGCAGGGCACCAGAAAAAGTCCTGCCAGCAGCTTCTTTGGAGTGGTGAAGGAGCAGTGAACTCACCCACTCCTCCACCACTGCTCCCCATTGAAATCAATGGGGCAGCGCTGCAATACTGCCAGCAAAACCCCTTTTCGGCTGCTAGCGGGCCGGTTTTGCTGAAAAGCACCGCTAAAACGACGGTAAAGCGACACTAAAAATAGCGCCACTTTACCGATCATGCCCGGGCACCGGCAGTGTGAAAGGGATCTTACTGTGGGGACAGAGCAGAGAGAGAGTTGCTTTGCGATGTGCAGAGTAGGAGGGGAGCCGTTGTGAGCCTTAGCCTCAGCCTCAGAGTGGATCCCTGGCGGGTCCCGATCTATTAAACCTGTGCTCTTTCTGTTGATCTGCACTTCTCTGTTCCCCTGCTGGCTGGATGGATCGGGATGGCTCCTACTGAACCGGTTATAGACAGATAGATATCTCTGGTTATAAACCCTCAGTTATCCCCCTGTCACCCCCCCCCCCACGGTTTGTGGCTTTTGCATAATTTTGTGGTACTCCCAGAACGCCCCTGGACACCTTACTGGATGATCTTGGCACTTGGTACTGAATACTGAGGGGGGAGCGTGCCCTTGCCTTTGCCCCTAGATCCTGGAACACCCCTGTGCTGGATCATAAATCAGGAAGTGTTGGAACACCACCAGATTGCAGCAACGCCGTTGAAGTGCATGGTTTGGAGTGGAGAAGAGGTGGTGTGGTGAGTGCTTAGAGCTCCCATTTTCTTCCTGCATTAATTAAAAAGAACTTTGAGGTATTGTGCTGTGGAACTGTGCTGATTCATTTACAGGAATATGGAGAGTGCATTTATTTGCTTATGAAATATCTTGAAACACTTGGAATACTTGAAGTGCTTGAAATATTTGAAGTGTCCGAAATACCTGAAATACTTGAGATATCTGATGTATTTAGAAATGTCTGAAATGTTTTGTAATATTTGATATTCAAAATACCTGAAATACCTGAAATACTTGAAGTGTTTAAAATAGAAAATACTTGGAGTATGAGAAATATTGAAAATATCTGGAAATTTGAAACACTTGAAACATCAGAAATATCTGAAACATCAGTGATATCTGAAATACCTTAACTATTCCTAAAAATGGTATATCTGCATATAGGAAATATTTGATATATCTGTAATAACCGCAAATACCAGAAATAACCGAGCCGTGAGAACTATTGAATACGTGAATACATTGTATTCTTACAGGCTAGGGATAACTATTAGAGCTATGCAGAGAAGGAACATAGGGGAGGGAACAATGCCGGCCCAGAACATCAAGGACAGTAACACGCTCCAAAGGTCACAGACAAAAGAAAAAAACTCAGGGGGGAAGGCCAAAAGCTCTTCTGGAAATATTACTATGGAAACTTTGGCAATACAGCACACTTACCAGCACAGATATTGGAAAAGCAAGATTTTCAGGAGCAAATCCCGGTATCTATATCGGCAGAGGTGCAGGGGAAAGATGCTTATACAGAGGGGAAAAGGGGAGCGAGGAGTAGGAAATGAGGATTGGAAACAAACCCATGATAAAAGAGACTATACAAAATACACAGGAAGAAGAACCAACCTTAAAATATGTATTCCAAGCAGTAAAGATATATAACTCTACATTAATTACTTTATCAAATCAGTTCCAGTATCTACAGGAGGAAGTAACCATCATACGCCATGATATGGAAAAAGTCAGAGAACGCACAACTGTAGTGGAGAATAGAATTAGTAATGCTGAAGACACTATGGCCTTTATGCAAGGGGACTTAAAAGCAAACATCACACTAATTACATAGATGCTTTAAAAAACAGGTTACACAGAAATAATGTCAGGATATTGGGTCTCCCGGAACTGGTAGAAGGAAGAAATCCTATAGAATTTATTGAACAATGGCTGTTGGAAATTTTTGACAAAAAGCATTTCTCTCCTTTTTTTCTGTTGAGCTTGCTCATAGGATACCATCAAGACCCCCCCCCCCTACCAGGAAAATTCCCACGCCCATTTATTGTTAAAATTCAGAGACAAAATTATGGACGTGGCACGAATAAAGGGTAATGTAGAGGTTAAAGGCCCAAAAATCTCCTTTTACCCAGATTACTCTATTGAAATACAAACATTGAGGACAGAATATACAGAAGTTAAAAAGCATCTCCGTAAGCTTCAAATAACCTATGGAATGTTATAACCGGCTAAACTGAGGATTATGGTCAAGGATGAGACAATTATTTTCGATAATTCTAAAAAGGTCACAATATGGCTGGATAAAAATGAGCAATATCTGTCCTCCATTTGCAGAAACATATCCAGCTGATAAGCAGCTATTTACTTATTTTTTTCTGTCCAAAATATTAAAAACTTAAAGGCAGGGGGAGTGTGATGTAGCTGGATGTCCATATTGAGGCCCGGGAC
The DNA here is from genome assembly GCA_037952835.1 of Lithobates septentrionalis. Taxonomy (NCBI): domain Eukaryota; kingdom Metazoa; phylum Chordata; class Amphibia; order Anura; family Ranidae; genus Lithobates; species Lithobates septentrionalis. Next base: position 620,061 of record JBBDGP010001341.1, read on the forward strand.
AACTACTTGTTTTTGTTTTAACTCCTGTTTTTTTTCCTTGGGGGGGGAAATGTTTAAGGATGAGGGTGGGTGCTTTTTGGGGAGGTGTTGGTTGTTGTAGGGGGGTGTGCTGTGGTTGTCTGTGTTTTTTTTTGTTTCCCTTCTCTCTCTCTCCCTCTGCACTCCATCGTGGGGCTCTCATATACCAACGATATGTTGGGTTTACTATGCAGTCAAAATGTGCTATTATTTATATTTGAAGACCCTCTTTATGTCTTTCCTCTTTACTTTTCTTTTTCTATGGCCTCTTTCCTATTTATTTAGAGAAAGTAAAATAGAAAATATTATATACCATTTTTGATGGCTTTAGGTATGACAGACAGGGATAAAGGCTAATGAGATAGTATTAATATCCTGGAATGTGAGAGGATTAAAGGATCCGGTTAAAAAAAGGGCTATATTCTCCATTATGGAACACTATAATTCATCAATAGTCTGTCTCAGGAAACCCATCTTACAAAGGATACTGTCTCTCTATTACAAAACGTAAGGTTCTCTATTCAATATCACTCGGTGTTCTCTGTGTTTTCAAGGGCAGTTAGTGTGTTAATATCAACAAAGATACAATTTTCCTGCAGGCAGACACTGATAAACCCCCAGGGTAGATACTATATGTCCTACTGGTCTGCTCATTATTTTCTACTAAATGTATAATAGGATCAGTGTATGTACCACCACCTTATAATTCAGAGATACTGCAGAGGATTAGTATATTCCTGGCTGAATGTCCTGGCATCCCAGTAATGATAATGGGGGGCTTTAATAATGTTTGTGATGCGAGTATGGATCGCTATCCGGCAGGTCCAAAGTCGGAGACCCCCTTTGATAGACACTTGCAGGAGATAGGTCTGTGCGACATGTGGTGCCTTCTCAATCCTGGAGTATATGCTTATACTTGTTGTTCCTCTACTTATGGTACCTTATCCAGGATTGACTTGGCTCTGGGCACGGAACTAGCTCTTCCAATGGTTTCAGATATACTGTGTCTGGCGAGGGGGATCTCGGACCATTCTCCAGTTCTGATGACCATAGGGAAAGTAAAGCCATATAATAAAAGCTATTGGCGTATGGATGCCTCATGGCTACGGGTGGTCCATGGGGTGTCCATGCAACAATCACTAACTGATTGCTTTTTGGATAAGCAAATTCAACATCTCCTCAATTGGTGTGGGCATTTCTAAGAGGGTTAATGATACAAGCCATAAGTAGATTTAAAAAGACAAGTAAGGAATGGGAAACTTTATTGGCAGCAGAAGTAGGACAAAAAGAATTTCAATATGTTCAGAACCCCACATCCATGAACCAAGCTATATGGAAGGATGTACAACTTCTATATAAAAGAACAGTTATGAAAAAAGCTGAAAGGGAACAATCTTTAGTAAGGACTAAGTATTTTGAGAAAGGAGAGAAAAATGGCAAAATGTTAGCAGTTATTGTAAAATCCCAGGTTAAGTCTAATTTTATCCCCAGTATGCGTATACCAAATGGGAATATTTCCGATAGTCAAGAGGATATATTATCCTCATTTACTACTTTTTACAGGGATCTATTTTAGAGTAATGAACCCAGATACTTTTTTGCACTCTTTTACAATACCATCTATTTCCAGAAAGGAAAGAGAATATCTGGATGCACCACTAACATTAGATGAACCAAATAAGGCAGCTTCAGACTCCCCCAATGGGAAAGCTCCTGGTCTAGATGGGTTACCATTGGAAATGTATAAAAGCTATGGAGATATTTTGTTGCCAGAACTGTTGATAGTACTGAATCATGCACATGCATCATTTAGGCTACCGGAAACTATGAACAATGCTTGTGTAACAGTATTACCCAAGCTAGATAAAGATCATCTATTGCCAGAGTCTTATCGTCTGATTTCATTGTTAAATTCTGATGCTAAGATTCTGGCAAGGGTCTTGGCATGTAGGCTGAATAAGGTTATACATAAGTTGGTGCATGTGGACCAATCAGGTTTCATACCTGGAAGGTCCGCAGCAACGAATTTGAGAAGATTATTACTACACTTACAGATACCATCAGATAATGTAGGGAAGAGAGCTATACTATCGCTAGACGCAGCCAAAGCATTTGACTACGTTGAGTGGATATATTTGTGGGAGGTTCTGGAGAAATTTGGGTTGGGTAGAGGATTTGTAAGGTGGATTAAATTATTATACACAGCCCCACGAGCATGTATACAGATAAATGGAGCAATATCAGAGTATTTTTTTCTGACTAGAGGTACTAGACCGGGTTGCCCATTATCACTATAATTATTTGCATTGGCTATAGAACCACTGGCAATAGCAATCAGACAAACTATTATTAGGGATTTTGTGAGAGGAGGAAAAGAGAATAAAATATTACTATACGCAGACGATGCTTTATTATTCTTGGGAGATACAAATCAATCCCTAATATCTGTGATAAATCTGATTGAGACCTTTGGTAGATTCTCTGGGTTTGTTATAAATTGGGAAAAATCAGTAATACTCCCTATTGATGATTTAACAGTGGCTTTAGCAGTAATAAATCACAAAACACAAGTTGTTACAACCTTCAAATATCTAGGTGTACAGGTTTCTCCTAATTTAAAGGAATATATTAATTATCATTTAGTCCCCATATTAGATACATTTAAGATGAAGAGTAAAGTATGGTCCAAATTAACTTTATCGGTGGTAGGACTTGCAAACCTAATAAAAATGGTCTGGGCCCCACAGCTGCTTTACGTTTTACATAATTCACCGATTTGGATCACACTTTAATGGTTAAAAAATATATATTCCCTATTTCGAACACTGTTATGGAAAGGGCAAAATGCTAGAATAAAACTTAACACAGTACAACTCCCCAAAGATACAGGGGGTCTTGCTGTTCCAAATGCTAAAATGTATTTCTTAGCAGCACAACTCCAACAGGTTGCAGTATGGGGAGAGATAGACTGGACAGATCCCATCCAATCGATAACATTGAGTAGGTCTTCACAATACCATTTGACAGCGCAAATAGAATCAGGTAACTTTGCTGATATGGCATAAGGTTTAACTCTTGGACTGATACAGTGGCGGAATTTCCAGGGTCGCAACAGTCGCAGCTGCGACTGGGCCCGGCATTCAGCCACTGTGGGGGGGCCCAGCGGGGTTGATCTTCACACACACAACTCTGAGCGGAGATCGTGTGTCATAGATTAATAGCACAGAGAGACTCCAGCGGCATTAATGTTCTATTTGTCGGTCCTCTCTGGCATGGATGAGAGAGGAGGACACACAGCTGATCTCACTGCTCCCCCTTCTCCCCCCTCCCCTCTCCTGTGTGCATTCAAGTGTGAAGCTAAGGAGCTCATATTTCCCGCGGAGCACACAGGAGAGGGGAGGGGGGAGAAGGGGGAGCAGTGAGATCAGCTGTGTGTCCTCTCTCATCCATGCCAGAGAGGACCGACAAATAGAACATTAATGCCGCCGGAGTCTCTCTGTGCTATTAATCTATGACACACGATCTCCGTTCAGAGCTGTGCTGTCCTGAGAAGGCAGACAGCACTGATAGAAATTAATAGCAGGGACTGATGAGCACTAATAGAAGGCACTGATGAGCACTAATAGAAGGCACTGATGAGCACTGATGGGCACTGATGAGCACTAATAGAAGGCACTGATGAGCACTGATGAGCACTAATAGAAGGCACTGATGAGCACTGATGGGCACTGATGAGCACTAATAGAAGGCACTGATGGGCACTGATGAGCACTAATAGAAGGCACTGATGAGCACTGATAGACGGCACTGATGATCACTGATAGAAGGCACTGATGAGCACTGATAGAAGGCACTGATGAGCACTGATAGAAGGCACTGATAGAAGGCACTGATGAGCACTAATAGAAGGCACTGATGAGCACTAATAGAAGGCACTGATGAGCACTAATAGAAGGCACTGATGAGCACTGATAGACGGCACTGATGAGCACTGATAGAAGGCACTGATAGAAGGCACTGATGAGCACTAATAGAAGGCACCGATGAGCACTAATAGAAGGCACTGATGAGCACTAATAGAAGGCACTGATGAGCACTGATAGACGGCACTGATGAGCACTGATAGAAGGCACCAATGAGCACTGATAGAAGGCACTGATGAGCACTGATAGAAGGCACCGATGAGCACTGATGAGCATGGATAGAAGGCACCGATGAGCACTGATAGAAGGCACCGATGAGCACTGATGAGCACTGATAGAAGGCACTGATGAGCACTGATAAACGGCACTGATAGAAGGCACTGATGAGCACTGATAGAAAGCACTGATGGGCACTGATAGAAGGCACTGATGGACACTGATAGAAGGCACTGATGGGCACTGATAGAAGGCACTGATGGGCACTGATAGAAGGCACTGATGAGCACTGATAGGCCACATTGATGAGCACTGATAGGCAGCACTGATAGGAGGCACTAATGTGCACTGAAAGGCTGCACTGATAGGTGGCACTGATAGGTGGTACTGAGGAACACTGATAGGCAGAACTCAGGCAGTATTGATGGGCTTTGATGGACAGAATTGAAGAGTACTGATAGGTGGCACTGATGGACGCAGTTAGGTGGCATTAATGAGCACTGATAGGTGGTGCTGATAGGCAGAATTGATGGGCACTAATAGGCAGCTTTAATGAGCACTGATAGGTAACACTTGTAGGTGGAAGTGATGGGCACTGATAGGCGGCACTGATGGGCACTGATGATTGGGGCACTGATTATCAGTGTAAACAATTTATTGACATTCTTGACAGTTAATGGCAGTCCTTTCCTAACACAAACACAGCGTGTGAGGAAAGGGCTGTGGATAACCAGTCTGTTTACATGTGATCAGCTGATCACATGGTAAAGGGCCGATGTGATTGCGCTGGATGCATGTCCAAGGGGTCATGTGGGAAGCACGGTTTTGGGAGGATGTCCATGGACACCCTCCCAAAATTGGAAGCCGGGGCTCGGGTGGAAGGGGGGCCCATCATGGTTTCTTGCACCGGGGCCCTGAAGGTTCTAGTTACGCCTCTGGACTGATACATAAGGTTTGGCAGGAAATGAGGCGTATAATGCAATATAATCATACTTCAGTATACTCCCCTTTATGGGGAAATAAAATTTATGAGTAGGGATGAGCCGAACACCCCCCGGTTCGGTTCGCACCAGAACCCGCGAACGGACCGAAAGTTCGCACGAACGTTAGAACCCCATTGACGTCTATGGGACTCGAACGTTCAAAATCAAAAGTGCTCATTTTAAAGGCTAATTTGCATGGTATTGTCCTAAAAAGGGTTTGGGGACCCGGGTCCTACCCCAGGGGACATGTATCAATGCAAAAAAAACTTTTAAAAACGGCCGTTTTTTCCTGAGCAGTGATTTTAATGATGCTTAAAGTAAAAAAAAAAAAAAGTGAAATATTCCTTTAAATATCGTACCTGGGGGGTGTCTATAGTATGCCTGTAAAGTGACGCGTGTTTCCCGTGTTTAGAACAGTCCCTGCACCAAATGTCATTTTTAAAGGAAAAAATCTCATTTAAAACTGCTTGCGGGTTTAATGTCATGTCGGGTCATGGCAATATGGATGAAAATCAGTGAGACAAACGGCATGGGTACCCCCCAGCCCATTACCAGGCCCTTTGGGTCTTGTATGGATATTAAGGGGAACCCCGCACCCAAATTAAAATAAGGAAAGGTGTGGGGCCACCAGGCCCTATATACTCTGAACAGCAGTATACAGGCGGTGCAAACAAGACAGGGACTGTAGGTTTGTTGTTAAGTAGAATCTCTTTGTAATTTTGAACGGGTACATTTTTAACGTGTTTAGCTCCAGCCAAAACATCTTTTTTAAGCTTTTTGGAAAACATAGGGAAGGGTTATCACCCCTGTGACATTTGTTTTGCTGTCTTTCCTCCTCTTCAGAAGATTTCACCTCACTTTTTTGTCCCAATGAAAAATGTTTTTTGAAAATTTGGGTTTTTTTGTGGAACAAGGATTGGAAAGCATCAGTGGAAAGGAGAAATTGTTTTCCCATATTAACTCTTACAGGAGAGAATTTCCCTTCCTAGGGGTAGATTTCATCTCACTTCCTGTTGTCTCCTTCCGTTTGCAAGTAGGAGTCGTTTGTAAGTTAGATGTTTGAAAGTAGGGTCCTGCCCTATATACTCAGCAGAAATTTGGGCCTTAGGTGTTGCTGTGGCCACAACACTGTAAGCCCTCACAGGGCCCTGCTGTGAAATATTAGATCAAGAATTGTAATTACATGCCCCTGTTGAACAGGAGCTGAAAAATTAGGCCTTAGGCACTGGTGCTGGTGCCACAACACTGCAACCCCTCACAGACACTCTAGTTGGAACGCAGGAACGAGCCCTGCTGCAAAGTATTGCATCAAAAATTGTAATTACACGCCCCTGTTAGACAGGGGCAGAAAAATTGGGCCTTAGGCACTGGTGCTGGTGCCACAACACTGCAACCCCTCACAGACACTCTAGTTGGAACGCAGGAACGAGCCCTGCTGCAAAGTATTACATCAAAAATTGTAATTACACGCCCCTGTTAAACAGGGGCTGAAAAATTGTGCCTTAGGCACTGGTGGTGGCGCCCAAAACCAAAAATGTTCTTACAAGCTATCAGCGTGATGATTGAGGAGGAAGAGGATAATTACTCAGGGATAGTCACTCAGCATCAGCATAGGCAGTCTTTGAAGGGATCTGAGATTTCAAAAAAAATTATTCGGTTACATCAGCATCAGGTGCTTGGTAGCTGGTGGTGATCCAAGACTGATTCATTTTTATGAAGGTCAGCCGATTGACCGAGTCGGTGGACAGACGCACCCTGTGATCAGTTACCACGCCTCCAGCAGCACTGAATGTGCGTTCCGAAAGAACGCTGGATGCAGGACAGGCCAGTAGCTCAATTGCATACTGTGCAAGCTCTGGCCAGTGATCCATCCTCAAGACCCAGTAACCCAGAGGATTTTCGGTGGGAAAGGTGTCCAAGTCTGATCTTGCCCCTAGGTATTCCTGCACCATGTAAAACAGACGCTGGCGATGGTTGCTGGAACCGATCATACCTTGGGGCTGCGGACCAAAAATTTGTCTGAACGCATCGGTCAGACGGCCACCTTCTCCACCGCTCCTTCTTTGACTGACCGAAGCCTCAGCAACACGTTGTCCAGAAACAGGAGTTTGTAACCTCCCAGTCTCTGGGAACGCATTGCACAGACCTTTCTGCAAGGCCTCCCGAAGATGTTTCATCCTCTGCTCCCTCTGCGATGGCAAGATAAGGTCCGCAACCTTACCCTTGTAACGTGGATCAAGGAGGGTTGCCAGCCAGTATTGGTCCTTCTCCTTGATACCACGAATACGAGGATCCTTACGCAGGCTTTGCAGGATCAAGGAGGCCATGCAGCGTAGGTTTGCTGAGGCATTCGGTCCGGAGTCCTCTGGGTCACTAAGGACGACAACATCCGCAGCCACCTCCTCACAGCCACGTACAAGTCCATGTGTTTCTTGGGACTGATCCCTTAAAGACTGCTGCTGATGCTGAGTGCCAGGCTCCACCTCCATACTGACACAATCTTCCTCCTCCTCCTCCTCGTCCTCTTCCTGTGTGATCGGCGGGCACGCAGGAACACTGTCTGGATAAAGGGGGCCTTGAGAGCTAAGGAAGTCCTCCTCTTCCTGCCTCTGTTCTGCCTCAAGTGCCCTGTCCATTATTCCATGCAGCGTGTGCTCCAACAGGTGGACAAGGGGGACAGTGTCACTGATGCATGCACTGTCACTGCTCACCATCCTCGTGGCCTCCTCGAATGGTGACAGGACAGTCCATGCATCCCTGATCATGGCCCACTGGCGTGGGGAAAAAAAACCAAGCTCCCCTGACCCTGTCCTGGTGCCATAGTCGCACAGGTACTCATTGATGGCCCTCTGCTGCGTGTGCAGCCGCTGCAGCATGGCCAACGTTGAGTTCCACCTGGTGGGCATGTCACAGATTAGGCGGTTCTTGGGCAGGTTAAACTCCTTTTGGAGGTCCGTCAGCCGAGCACTGGCATTATATGACCGGCGGAAATGCACACAGACTTTCCTGGCCTGCCTCAGGACATCCTGTAAGCCCGGGTACCTGCCCAAGAACCGCTGCACCACCAAGTTAAGGACGTGAGCCAAACAGGGCACATGGGTCAGTTGTCCCTGTCGGAGGGCAGAGAGGAGGTTGGTGCCATTGTCGCAAACCACCATTCCTGCCTTAAGTTGGCGTGGCGTCAACCACCTCTGAACCTGCCCCTGCAGAGCTGACAGAACCTCTGCCCCAGTGTGGCTCCTGTCCCCCAAGCACACCAGCTCAAGCACCGCATGGCATCTTTTGGCCTGCGTACTTGCGTAGCCCCTTGAACGCCTACGGAGCACCGCTGGTTCCGAGGAAGAGGCCATGGAGGAAGAAGAAGAGGAGGGGGTGGAGGAGAGAGGTGTGTCACAATCAGCATTTTGGAGGCGTGGTGGCGGAACAACCTCCAACACTACTGCACCTTGTCCTGCATCCTTCCCAGCTGCCAGCAGAGTCACCCAATGCGCCGTGAAACTTAGGTAACGTCCCTGTCCATGCCTGCTGGACCATGAGTCAGCGGTAATATGCACCTTACCGCTGACCGCCCTGTCCAGCGAGGCATGGACATTGCCTTCCACATGCCGGTAGAGAGCCGGAATCGCCTTCCGTGAGAAAAAGTGGCGTTTGGGTACCTGTCACTGAGGAACCGCACATTCCACAAACTCACGGAAGGGGGCAGAGTCTACCAACTGAAAAGGCAGCAGTTGAAGTGCTAGCAATTTTGCCAAGCTAGCATTCAACCGCTGGGCATGTGGATGGCTGGGAGCAAACTTCTTTCGGCGGTGCAGCAGCTGGGGCAGGGAAATTTGCCTGGTACAATCTGACGTCGGTGTACCAAAAGCAGATTGCCCACAAGTACTTGGCTGTGACACACCTAATTCTACACCTTCATTCCTCTCACTGCAGGTCTCAGAGAGGACTGGAGGTCTAGTGGGGTTGGAAATCTCAGCTGATGAGGAGCAAGGAGAGATCCTCTTTGTCCTTTGGTGTGGGTCTTTTAGATACGCTTGCCAACGAACTGCATGGCAGGTCAACATATGTCTGGTCAAGCATGTGGTACCCAAGCGGGAGATGTTTTGGCCACGTGAGATACGCTTGAGACATATGTTGCAAATAGCAGCGGTGCGATCTGATGCACTCGTCTCAAAAAAGGCCCACACCAAAGAACTTTTTGAATAATGCGCAGAGACTGCAGCGCCCTGCACATGTGGAGCTTTGGGGTGTGATGCAGTCAATGTGCTGCCCTTAGGCTGGCCCCTGGAGGGCATCCTGCCTCGTTGGTGATGTGCCGCCTCCTCCTCCTCCTCCTCTCTCCTATCAGGCACCCACGTTGAGTCAGTGACCTCATCATCCCCTCCCTCCTCATCACTGGAGCAAACCTGGCAGTATGCTGCAGCAGGGGGAGCATGACTGCCAGATTGCTGTCCTTCTTGGGCACCCCCTCTGTCCGTGCTCATGTTACTGCCTTCATCAAGCTCAGTATCATCATCAGAGCCTTCCAAACGCTGGGCATCCTCCTGGAGCATGTACCCAACACTGTGGTCAAACAGTTCGAGGGACTCCTCAGGAGGACATGGTGAAGCTAGGGAAGGAGTCACTGATGACATTGAGCTGAGGGAAGAGGCCGCTGCTTTGCCAGACAAAGCACCCTGGGCATGGGTGAGAGAGGATGAGGAGGATGAGGACGGCTTGGTCATCCACTCGACCAAGTCTTCCGCATGTTGCGGCTCAACACGGCCAGCTGCCGAAAAAAAGGCCAAGCGTGTCCCATGGCCACGTGCTAATGAGGATGCACCGTCTCCACGACCAGCACTAGACACAGAGCCTGCTTGCCCTCTCTTATTGGCTTGTGACTGTCTGCCTCTCCTTCTTGGCCTTCCAGACATACTAATGGCCTGTAGCTGCACTAAGCTGGGATAGAACACCAGTAATTTTCTTCAGGTAGCTTTATATACTGTAACCAGACAAGCCTGCCTGTCAGTAGGAAGATAACAGGAACGGATCTAGCTGAACACTGTGAGCAGGACGCACTGTACTAAATGTAAATAGTCTAGCTGCCTGACCGTGGTACTAATAGGATCAAATAGAACACCAGTAATTTTCTTCAGGTAGCTTTATATACTGTAACCAGACAAGCCTGCCTGTCAGTAGGAAGATAACAGGAACGGATCTAGCTGAACACTGTGAGCAGGACGCACTGTACTAAATGTAAATAGTCTAGCTGCCTGACCGTGGTACTAATAGGATCAAATAGAACACCAGTAATTTTCTTCAGGTAGCTTTATATACTGTAACCAGACAAGCCTGCCTGTCAGTAGGAAGATAACAGGAACGGATCTAGCTGAACACTGTGAGCAGGACGCACTGCACTAAATGTAAATAGTCTAGAAGATAACAGGAACGGATCTAGCTGAACACTGTGAGCAGGACGCACTGCACTAAATGTAAATAGTCTAGAAGATAACAGGAACAGATCTAGCTGAACACTGTGAGCAGGACACACTGCACTAAATGTAAATAGTCTAGAAGATAACAGGAACAGATCTAGCTAAACTGAATACAGTGTATATATATATATATGCAACACCTGGGATGCATATATATACACAATACACTGTAAGTGCAGCTAACTGACTGACTGTTCTGCCTAATCTATCTAACTCAAATCAAATGACACTGTCTCTCTCTCTCTCTCTCAGCACACCGGAACACACACTACACAGGGCCGCCGTGCAGGCGGCCTTATATAGTGTGGGGCGTGTACTAAATCCCCTGAGCCATAATTGGCCAAAGCCACCCTGGCTTTGGCCAATTACAGCTCTCTCTACTGACGGCGCTGTGATTGGCCAAGCATGCTGGTCATAGTGCATGCTTGGCCAATCATCAGCCAGCAATGCACTGCGATGCCGCAGTAAATTATGGGCCGTGACGCGCCACACGAATTTGGCGCGAACGGCCCATATCGTTCGCAATTCGATGGACGCTCATCCCTATTTATGAGGAACTAGATAAATTAAAAGGGTTTGGAGTATGGAGAGAAAAGGGGATAAAATATATTGCACAGCTTTATACAGATAATATATTAAATACATTTCAAGATTTACAGAAAACATATGTATTGCCTCCTTACACATTCTATCAATATTTACAACTACACCATGCGCTACAGAGTCAGTTTAAAGACAAAAAAGTTAAGATACAAAATATGCCACTTATGGATGTTCTAGCAAAGGTACAGGCTAAGAGGGGTCTGATCTCTACACTATATGGTCGCCTGACTGAGCAACCACAAGAAACAAATAGTAGCTAGAAAAGGATGGGAACAAAAATCTTGGAAAAATGACAGATGAAACAGGGCATATTGGAATCTGTACAGTCTGTATCGGTATCTCCACTGCAATGCTTAACCCAATTATATATAATATATAGAGCCTATAAGACACCAGTTAAATTATATCAATGGGGGAAGCGGGATACATCAGAATGTCCAAGATGTTTAAGAGTATCTGCTGAAGTAATGCATATGCTTTGGAATTGTCCTAAACTGTTTAGATATTGGCAGAATGTGGTAGAAACCATTAATTAGGTGTATCAAACCCAGATACATACAGACAGACCCAAAAATATGTCTGTTAGGGCAATTAGAAAAAAGAAATGTATACTCCGGCAATTAGACTTCCCATTAATAGAATATTATTTATAGCAAGAAAATTGATAGCAATGAAATGGATATCCTCTGGTAGCCCAACATATGAAGAATGGCGGATACAGGTGAATGATGCACTACTAAAGGAATGGCAGGTATATAAGAATAGGGGTTTAGCAAAAAAATTTAGTGAAATGTGGGAACCATGGTTGACGTTAACCAGGGTTGACACTATTCATCTTGGGACCAGATGGAAGCATAAGGGTTAACAGATTAATTGCCAGTTATAGAATAATTAGGATAGGAAGACTCAAGAAGGAAGCAATGGTGTAGGGGGCTTTTGGCAGGGCGGAGTGTTGGAGAGGGAGAGAGAATTTGTATGTTTTTAGGGAGAGGTTGTTTTGGGCCCCCCCCTCCTCTCTTTTTCTGAGGCTGTTCACTTCACTGGGTACATGTGAGAGTTTACATCCACTTTAATTTAATGATACAAAACTGTATTATACTGCATTATTACAAAAAAAAAACAAAAACATTGGAACTGGGAATATAATTACAGATTTTTTTTTTCATTTTTGCAATAAGACAGTTGAAAAAAAAATGGTGTCATTAAAATATATATATTTTTTACAGGTCATGCTTTTTTTTTTTTATAAATTCCTCTTTATGTTTTTATAATTACTTCAAGTGGGGATACAGTCACCCCCTTCCAGGCTGAGTCATTTTTTTACTTTCAGCACTGTCACACTTTGAATGATAATTACTGTGTCATGCAACACTGTACCCAAATTTAATTTTTATCATTTTTTTAGACAGGTAGAGAAAAATGAAGAAATTTAATTAATATTTTTTCACAAAGTTGTAAGTTTAAGTTATTTCTCAAAAACAGCATGGGCATACTTACAATTACACCCCAAAACACCTTTTAATTATGGGGATACCACATTTGTGAGACTTTTTCACAACCTAGATGCAGAGAGAGACCCAAAATCCAGGCAGCAACTTCAGCCGTTCCGAGGCATAAATTACGCATCTAATTTCCTGAATACCTATCACATTTGTGGAGGCCTTGGAGCACCAGGACAGTGAAAACATCCACAAAATGACCCTATTTTGGAATGAAAACACTCCAAGGTATTTTCTGAATGACAAAATGAGTCTTTTGAAAACGTAATTTTGTGGCACACGTTTTTTGGAAAATGCAGGAAAAAAATGAAAATGTGAGATCGAAGGGGGAATCCTCCAAGCACAGTTTGCTCCCAATAGGGGTGCCTGAGGTCTTCACCCCAAGATCCTGTACCAACGCCTTAGTAGTGGGTCAGGTCCTTTAGATTGTAAGTGCCAGTCCCTGGTCGACTATCCTGTTCCATAAAGGCCTTGTTTGTGTGTTGCCATAATGTAATGTGATTGCAACTGTGGAAAGATTGTACTTATTGTTTATCTTCTTGTACAAAATCAATAAAAATCTTTGAAATAAAAAAAATGAAAATGTATTTTTTAAACAAAGTTGTCAATTATTAGGATATTTCTAGCACATATCATAGCCATGCTTAGAAATACACCCCAAAACACATTATACTACTCCTCAGCATCTTCAGGCTTTCTAGGGACATAAATGACACTATCACAGTAATTATCTAATTTCCTTACTATGTATTGCATTTCTGGAGACCCTGGAGCACCATGACAGCACCAGTACAGTGGAAACACCCATATATCTGCAAATACACATATTCATCGGAGGGTTCAACTGAGGCTTTGTTACTGACTCAGCATTTAAGAGACAGCTTTAGGATTTTTGCTATACATTCCTAGTAAAATCCTTTATGATGTATTAAACTGCTGTAGTAAAATACTAATCAGGAGAAGTCCATAATCTTGGCTTTAATTAAGCTATAAGACAAAGCAGACTGAGAACTTCTTTCTTAGTATATATACTTCATGGACACAAAACCCAAGGAGCACCTATATGCTTTCTAGGGGCATAAAATATACATCTAGTTTCCTAATTATGCTTTTTTGAAGGCCCTGGATAACCAGGACAGTGCAAACACCAAACAAAATGACCACATTTTGGAAAGTAAACACCCCAAGATATTTTTTTAAGAGGCACAGTGAGTCTTTTGAAAACTTCCTTTTTTTTTTGCTAAAAGTTTTTGGAATATGCAAAAAAAAATGGCACTCATTTTTTTACAGAAAGATGTCCAACACATTTCTCACAAATAGCATGGGCATACTTAGAATTACACCCCAAAACAATTTTTTTCTACTCTTCCTGAGTATGATAGTACCACGTGTGAGACTTTTTCAGTGTTTAGACTGATTATGTAACAAACATTTCATCTTGTGTATCATACATATCATGCATTGCAATAGTCTCCTCTATACGAGTGACTAGGACAGTTTTGATACATTTAGTGTGTGAGCAATGTTACCCAGGACAGGAAGTGTACTACTGGATCACAGGTGAAAATAATTAAATTTGATGTAAAAAAAGAAAACTAATGAAGCTAGCTCATATAAGGCCTGGTGTGCTGCAAAATATGAAATGTGGGTTTAGATACCCTTAATGATTAAAGTAAATTAAAAGGAAAAATAAAACAATAAAATAAAATACATTTGCATTCACTTCAAGCACCCCATTCATAAGCAAGAATGTTTTTTTTTTTTACATTTCCTTTGCATATGATTTAATATTAAAAGTGAGCATAGCTTTACCTTTTTTGCAAAGCTAACCAACTATTCTCTCCAGGAAACATTCTGTACTCCATTAGTAGAACAGACCCAGTGATGGCATATTCCCCAGTATCCAGTCTTTATTTGTGTCCCTCGTGATCCTGAAGTTAATTTTTAGAGAATTGAGAGCAAGTTGAATTGGGCGGGCTCGTTATGTGTAGAGCATACTTAAGATCAAAATAATTTAATAGCATGATATTCAAGGATTGCATGGTAACTACCAACACAAAACAAAGTGTCAAATCAGCCAATATGAGCATTTTTTTTGTTCCTTTTCTTTCTTTCATGTGTTGCAAGTAACTCAGAATGTACTGCAGAAACAGCATCAATTCCCCAAGCAGTATGTGAAAACACCATTAAGGTAGTGGAGATCATGTTAAATTTCCCATAATGAAGGCAGAATAAATACCCATATGGTCAGGGATCACCAATGGGCTAATAACTCTTGAAGGGGAATTATTATAATTGCCCTGAAGAGTGTAATTCCCCTAACTGTAAAACTATGTATCCCAATTTGTAAAACCTACACAGACATTTAGAGATCTGTGGGGACAAGCTAGTGTTGCTGCTGTAATAGTGTTAGAAGGCATCTTGGGTTGGTTGGCTTAATCTGGAAAGTACTTGTGTTTTATGCTTGCTACTAATGCTCTATAAAAATAGAAGTTGTAGTGGACACAGTGAAACATTTTTGCAGATAAAACAGTTTTCCAAACTAGGGCAAACACAAATTCCATTCAACAGATAAAGCAGAAAAAAATAATAATACAGTGTTGGTTCTGGCATTGATGCCCTCTTTACCCTTTACTGACCTAATTAGGGAAAAGTGCTACTCCAAAGCAATAAAAGTCTATGTCAAGCCAAAAACTTTTTTTTTTAGATAAAGTGGGGAAAGAGAGGAAGCTCTGTCTGTTTTTACTGCTATTCAGATCCCCACTTCCTGTGCTGCTGACAGCAGGTTTAACAGACAGAAAGTGAGGGGACGTGTGCAACAGGGGCCAGGGGACATCTCCCCTTCTGTATGAGGCACCTAGTACAATTCTTTTCCAGTGTGTCTTGTATGGGGTGGACATATTAGACACATAAAACATAGATAAGTAATGTCAGAAAACGACTGAGTAGTCCATTGAGTCTGCCCATTTTTTTGGTGTTTGTTTTTTTTATTTATCTTGTATTTATTTATTTTTAAATTTTTTTTCATTAGTTTTATTGTCTGACTATAGATCTATGCATGTCCCAAGCATGTTTGAAGACATTTACTGTTGACGGTCTCACCTCCTCTGCTGGTGGTTTATTCCAAGCATCAACTACCCTTTCAACAAAATAATACTTTCTAAGATTAGTTTTGGTAAAAAACATGTTAATACCGCGCTATAGTACAATATAAGAATTAGCTGCAACAAAAACCATCAAATATCTCTATGGAAATCACAAATTAACTGACATATAGTGCTAACAAATAAATAAACAGTGAGCATTCAAAGATTCATCAGCACAAAATACATGTATACATATATGAAAACTTGATACTGAGTGATAGAAACCAAAATTGATATTTAAATAAGGAAAATAAAAAAATATATATATAAATAATTAAAAAAAGAGTCTGTTGAAGTAATAAGATGAATGAAAAAAAGGAGGAATCCATTGAATTGAGGTAAGAAGTTCCAAGGGTTATCCACCTTCAACAACAGGGGAAGAGAGAGGGGGAGAGGAAGAAGAGATCCCAATCTGAAGAGAAGATCCCACTCTATGAGTGGGAACCCTTTCTGGAACAGGTGGACCCCCTCTAGAGCGAGGTCATAAGCACAGGCAGATTAAGCCCTCTGCAGGGACTGGTCAGTCTCCGATGCCTCCGAAATCCTCCCAATATGGACGGGAGCCACTCAGCAGGGTACAATGGGGACAGACCAACAGGCACTCCAATCTGGGGGTATACACTCTGACCCAAAGCCACAAGTGTAAAAATAGAAAATAAAAAAGAAGGACTCCAATCGTAAAATAATGTATTTTAAAAAGGAGCCTTTAATACTTGTTTAAAAAGGAGCAAGCGGTGGGAACCGCAAAACTACAAGATAAAAAATAGCCGGCAAGCTCAAAATACAAACACCCGTGTACTAGGGTCACATGTGGCGTGGTGACGTCAGCGCATAGCACTGCTTAAGATTAGTTCTGAACTTTCCTCCAGTTAGTTTTAAGTCATGTCCCCATGTTCTTGATTTTGGTTTCACATTGAAAAAAACTGTTGAATAAATAAACAAACAGTTGCGCTATTTTGTTGCAATCCATATTCAAAATCAAAAATATATAAACAGTGCCATCAACATTATTTCATTTCTCCCTTAAAGTGTGCAGTGAACTAATTAATCCACTTGTGAAAATATCAAAACATGAAAAACATATTTCAATGTGTGATTTTATCTATGACGCTTTGGATCAAAGTCCAAATTATCTTTTGTACAAAGTGATGCTATGGTAATCTTTTTTGAATCTTCTCATTCATAAAATAAAATAAAACTTGCTCCCTCCGTTATGACCTATCATTCACAGCTGTGTTAGTTCACTATTTGTGGGCCGCTGATCTTAATTGGAACACAGTCAGGCTCAAATTAAACCACAAATAATCAACCCACAGCCAAATTTGTCTCCATATGTTACTTTGGAAGCAAATCCCATTGTTGTCACTTTGCAATGGCTTACATAATCACATTTTTAATTTAAAATCAATAACATTCCATCCACATTGCTCAAATGAGGAATCAATATAGACTCGGTAGAACAATTGTTATTCAATCCTCCAATTTCAATAAAATTAATAAAAATACATTTAAAATAAAAATTATTGGTAGCACACTTCCAATATAGAAGCGACAAAGTGTTGAATAAATAAAGAAACAGTTGCGCTAATAGTTGCAATCCATATTCGAAATCAAAAATATTTAACATATAATAAACTAAAATAAAATATATAAACAATGCATCAACATTATTTAATTTCTTCCTCAAAGTGTGCAGTGAGCTAATTACTCCACTTGTGAAAAATAAAAACATACATTTCAGTGACACATTCCTTAAACCTTTATTTCAATGTGTGATTTTATCTATGTAGTTTTGGATCAAAGTCCAATATATCTTCTGTGCAAAATGATTATTTAAATCCACAGCTCCATGCTTTGCCAATGGGTATCTCAGCGTCTTGTTCCAACATATGCCCCTACTACGTGTTACATCACAGGGTCATGTGACTTCCTCAGGGGGATTCCTATTGGTCACCAAGACGCTCACTTTTTTTTCCTAACCCGCTCCGTTTTCACCTGTCATTCACATCTGTTTTAGTTCACTATTTATGAGCTGCTGATCTGGATCCTCTCCATATGTTGCTTTGGAAGCAAATTCCATTGTTGTCACTTTGCAATGGCTTACATAATCACATTTTCATTTAAAATCAATAACATTCCATCCGCATAGCTCAAATAGGGAATCAATAAAGACTCAGTAGAACAGATATATTATTAAATACTCCAATTTAAAAAAAATAAATAAATTATTAAAAATTTACATTAGATTGAAAATAAAAATTATTAGAAAATCCCTAAAAGGTCATCAGGTTATGACTAGATACATAGGGATATGTTAATAATTACTCAGGAAACAAACCAGATAAAATTCTTTGTTTAACCCATTTGGCGCCATACAGATAATTCATGGATCCACCATGATTCTCTCTTGCTGAGCTCTCTAACACCATTCTGTCCTCTCCAGTGTTTTTTTGCAACCCCCTATGACAGTGGTTCTCAACTCCGGTCCTCAGGACCCACTAACAGGCCAGGTTTTATGTATTACCTTGGGGGAGATGCAGACTAGAATACTGCAATCACTGAGCAGCAAATGATATCACCTGTGATGTATTTCAGTTATCCTGCAAACCTGGCCTGTTAGTGGGTCCCGAGGACAGGAGTTGAGAACCACTGCCCTATGATCTCTATTGTGGACATTTTTAAAATGTAATGATAAATAGTGTTTGATATATCCTGTGTTAATATTATAAATGTGTTCTTGAATTCTATCCTTTAAATGCCTTTTTGTTCTGCCTATATAATTAATATTACATGGGCATTTTAGACCATATACATTGAAAAAACTGCCCTCCTGAACCTTATTCATCCCCTTGATGTATTTAAGGTTTCAATCATGTCTCCCCTTTCCCTTCTTTCCTGCAGGCTGTACATATTAAGTTCCTGAAGTCCAGTGGTGGCTGGTGGTTGTTTGCCACCCCCCCATCGGCCAGTGGCACCTCAACCCCCTCAACCCCTGCCTGCACGCTCGCTATCTACCAGTCACTTACCCCATCTAGGTGGCAGGTGGTGGGCAGCGGACATCCGGCAGAGGCTCCTGTGTCCTCTCCTCCTCGCTTCTTCCGTGCATCTCCTTCCCTCCTAGGCGTCCAACAGGATCGCCTGTCCTTCCTGATTGGCCGGGAGGAGGATCAGTGTTCCAATAGCGAATATTCATTCACTATTAAACACACCTGTTTGGGCTCGGTTCGCATTCTCTGCACCCTGAGCCCACCCTATTTTGAAGCCTATTAGACCCAATTTTGAATCCATGCGTCCTGAAAGGGACCTGAAGCATGGATGGGAGAGGGCGGCACCCATGCTGCAGTTGCTCCCAATATGTTTTATCCCCCAAGGAAATATTTATTCTCTTCTGCCTCTTAAGGAAGCAAAGTTTTGAAATCCATAAAGATTCTGCTCCCCTTCCTCCACAGCAACATCCTACCAATAAGATCTTCTACATTTTGTAATCATGTATACTTTAATACGAGGAAAGTGGTGGTACGGGGGTGATAGAAATGTATCGGAATTAGCCTAAACAAATGACTGACTTATCTTGTATATACAGTATGTCACAAAAATGAGTACACTCCTCACATTTATGTAAATATTTTATTATAACTTTTCATGTGACAACACTGAAGAAATGACACTTTGCTACAATGTAAAGTATTGAGTGTACAGCTTGTATAACAGTGTAAATTTGCTTTCCCCTCAAAATAACTCAACACACAGCCATTGATGTCTAAACCACTGGCAACAAAAGTGAGTACACCCCTAAGTGAAAATGTCCAAATTGGGCCCAAAGTGTCAATATTTTGTGCTCCCACCATTATTTTCCATCATTGCCTTAACCCTCTTGGGCATGGAGTTCACCAGAGCTTCACAGGTTGCCACTGGAGTCCTCTTCCACTCCTCCATGACGACATCATGGAGCTGGTGGATGTTAGAGACCTTGCGCTCCTCCACCTTCCATTTGAGGATGCGCCACAGATGGTCAATAGGGTTTAGGTCTGGAGACATGCTTGGCCAGTCCATCACCTTTACCCTCAGCTTCTTTAGCAAGGCAGTGGTCATCTTGGAGGTGTGTTTGGGGTCGTTATCATGTTTGAATACTGCCCTGAGGCCCAGTCTCCGAAGGGAGGGGATCATGCTCGGCTTCAGTATGTCACATTACATGTTGGCATTCATGGTTCCCTCAATGAACTGTAGCTCCCCAGTGCCGGAAGCACTCATGCAGCCCCAGACCTTGACACGCCCACCACCTTGCTTGACTGTAGGCAAAACACACTTGTCTTTTTACTCCTCACCTGGTTGTCACCACACACCCTTGAATCCATCTGAACCAAATAAGTTTATCTTGGTCTCATCAGACCACAGGACATGGTTCCAGTAATCCATGTCCTTAGTGTGCTTGTGTTCAGCTAACTGCTTGTGGGCCTTCTTGTGCATCATCTTCCTTCTGGGATGACAGCCATGCAGACCAATTTGATACAGTGTGTGGAGTATGGTCTAAGCACTGACAGGCTGACCCCCCACCCCTTAAACCTCTGCAGCAATGCTGGCAGCACTCATACGTCTATTTCCCAAAGACAACCTCTGGATATGCCGCTGAGCACGTGCACTCAAATTCTTTGTTCGACCATGGCGAGGCCTGTTCTGAGTGGAACCTATCCTGATAAACCGCTCTATGGTCTTGGCCACCGTGCTGCACCCAGTTTCAGGGTCTTGGTAATCTTCCTATAGCCTAGGCCATCTTTATGTAGAGCAACAATTCTTTTTTTCTGATTCACAGAGAGTTCTTTGCCATGAGGTGCCATGTTGAACTTCCAGTGACCAGTATGAGAGTGAGAGCAATAACGCCAAATTTAATGCACCTGAGATCCTGTAACACTAACGAGTCACATGACAGCAGGGAGGGAAAATGGTTAATTGGGCCCAATTTGGACATTTTCACTTAGAGGTGTACTCAATTTTCTTGCCAGCAGTTTAGACATTAATGGCTGTGTGTTGAGTTATTTTGAGGGAACAGCAAATTTACACTGTTATACAAGCTGTACACTCACTACTTTACATTGTAGCAAAGTGTCATTTCTTCAGTGTTGTGACATGAAAAGATAGAATAAAATATTTACAAAAATGTAAGGGGTGTACTCACTTTTGTGAGATATTGTATATAAAATAATATGCAAAGTGGTTAAAAGGAAGCTTCAGAATGGCAAAGATGTTTTTATTACAAATTATGTGAGCAGATTGCAGTTCCTCTTTAACCACTTCACATCTGCACTATGGCCGTATGACGGCCACAGCACGGACCTGAATTCCCGGGAGGCCGTCATATGATGGCCTCCCCTGTGCACGCGCCCTGCAGGGCGCACGCCGAGCGCGCTGTGATCACCGAGTCACTGACACTCGGGTGATCACCGATCCAAGTAAGGGGCCGGTAAACAAACAAAACAAAAGATCGGTAATCGTTTTTTTCCCTACTCACGCTCACAGTGTGAGTAGAAAAAAAAGCCGATCACCAGCTCAGATGTGAGGGACATCGGTCCCGAAGTGGAAGAGGCACATCTGCCTCATCAGTGCCACCTAATAGTGCCACCTAACAGTGCCCACAGTGCCACCTATCAGTGCCCACAGTGTCACCTATCAGTGCCCACAAGTGCTACCCATCAGTGCCCACAAGTGCCACCTATCAATGCCCACAAGTGCCACCTATCAATGCCCACCAGTAGTGCCAATCAGTGCCACCTAGCAGTGCTGCCTATCAGTATAACTGACCTCTGCCCATCACTGCCACCCATCAGTGCCCATCACGGGCCACCTATCAGTGCCCATCACTGCCGCCTCATCAGCGTACATCAATGAAGGAGAAACATTACCGGTTTTAAATTTTTTATAACAAAATATAAAAAAATAAAAAAATGTTTAAAAAAAAATCATTTTTTTACATTTTTTTAACAAAAAGTAAAAACTGCAGAGGTGATCAAATACCACTAAAAGAAAGCTTTATTTGTGGTGAAAAAATGATAAAAATTTCACATGGGTACAGTGTTGTATGACCGCGCAATTGTCATTCAAAGTGCGTCAGTGCTGAAAGCTGAAAATTGGTCTGGATAGGAAGGGGGTTTAAGTGCCCAGTAAGCAAGTGGTTAAGAGTGAGTATGTAAAGTGTGGTGGTAGAGTTAGGGTTAACTTCCGAGGACTACTGTCAGAGACCAGAAGATCTTGAGTGATAGCGGTTTCTTTTTTTTTTATTGTTTATTTACAAATTTCTCAAATTGTACAGATGTGATTGTACATTTCAAAGAAACACAAAAAAGATATCCGTGGAAACAGGAGAAGTTACGTTAATCATAAAAACAACAGGTATAGAGTACCATGAGGGAAAACAATATTAATACATCATGGTACTAATGACATTACTGTGAAGACAAAATCAAGAGGAATCTGGATTATGCTTATTTTATACAGACCTGAGAAGATTAGCACAAAAGTTACTGTATATCATCATGGGATTGGAGGTTGCGTCTGATTGTTATATTCAAAATTATCCCATTTCCCCTATATACTGTCAAACCTTGGTAGGGAATCGCCTATAACAGCAGTTAGACGTTCCATTCTGTGTACGTCAGTTATGGCTGAGAGAAACTGCATAAAAGTAGGAGGGGTAGTGGTCAACCAGCATTGGAGTATAGCTTGTTTGGCTGCCAATAAGATAAATGCCATCAATCTTCTGGTAGGTTTGGATGTATTCGGGAGAGGCAAACCTAGAAGAAGATATGTGGGGTTGAAGGGGATAATTATGTTAAGGACCTTTTCCAACAGATTGTGAACTTGTGTCCAGAAAGGTGTGAGTGCAGAGCAGTCCCAGAATATGTGATAATGGGTACCCAAGGTTAAACCACATCTCCAGCAATGTCCAGATGATGTCAATTTTCGAGCCAATAGGAAGTCTGGGGTCCTATACCAAAACATAAGTATTTTGTAAGAGCATTTTCTTCATGAAAGACTGACTATTTTCAGTCAAGGGGGGAGTTGCATGTACGTTTTTTTATAGATAGATAAAATCAGGTGGGGTTCATAGGGGCCTCTGGAGCACAGCAATTCAAATTCGGTTGGTATGTCTAAGGTCATATGTGGGATTTTGGTGGCAAAGACGTGTTTGATTTGTAGAAAGGAGTAGAAGAGAGATTTTGGGATTTTATGTTTGGTTTGTAAGTCAGAAAAGGAGAGTAGTTTGTGTGTCACTGGGTGAACCAAATGGCGTAGCTGAAATATACCAGCTTGGGTCCAAGGCAACATAGAGTTATATAATAGGCTGTCAGGAATTTCCGGATTGAAAAGGACATTTACTATTGGCGAGCATGGAGAAGAGAGAGAGTATTTACCGGAGCAGCGTTTCCAAGTTAAAAGTGTAAATAACATCGGGTTCAGGCAAACATTATGTAGTTGAGTGGTAAATTTGTCAGAGGACGGCCATAACATGCAGCATGGGTGGGCAGGGTTGTGATTCCCATTTCAATTTCTGACCACCTGTTTTGGGGCACATCTGGACGTCCAAGAGACAATAGCTCTCAGATGAGTGGCGTAGTAATACTTTAGTATGTCGGACGCCCCCAGTCCTCCCCTGGTCCGTAAAACTTGGACTACTGAGCTTGCTATACTATGGGAGGTATTGTTCCATATAAAGTGCAGGAAGTTCCTCTGAAGTGCTTTCAGTTGGGACATTGGGATTGGTACTGGTAGAGTCTCAAAGAGGTACAGCAATTTAGGGAGTATTGACATTTTGAGGACATTGATCCTCACAATGAGAGACAAGGGAAGGTTTGTCTATGTTTTCAGTAATCTGTTTATTTCTGAAAATAAGGGGGAAAAATTGGCCTGAAAGAGTGTGGAGTATGAGGGGGTCACATTTCAAGAACATGTAGAGGGGGCATGACAACCAGCAAGATCCGACTCACAGGCCTCATCCCAATCCGGTTAGCCTACATAGGAGATAGATAGGGAACATCCAAACAGGCAACATTTTCATAGTCATTGATAAGGGTAGTATTCTCAAAACAAATAAGGGATGAGGCCCAGACTCTGATCCCAGAGTCTTATAACACAGAGGTGGAAGCCGAGACTTATGTGTGGAAGTAAAGTGGTGAGACAGTCCAGTAATGATCTTCAGGTGGATGTTGCAATCTTTGGGGGGTGAGGGAGGCTTTCTGTAATCTCTTGCGAGCTGGGGTCCAAATCATCCCAGGGGTGGAGAACATAAAGAAAAAGGGGGGAGAGGACACCTTGAATTCATCCAGGAATAGGTTCTGGGGAAACGGGTAGGGGGAAGGGATTTTCCACCCGCTGAAGTAATTAATCAAATTATTATACCCCTAACGTCACCCATATCATTGGTTGATTAACTCAATGGTGTGTAGCTAACAAGCTATCAGATGGTTGTTCAATGGACCATAAGGGCATATATAAAGAGAAAAAGGAAGGGGGCGGGAGAAAGCCCCCTAAAAAAGATGGTCCGCTCAAGAACAACCTGTTATGAACCTAAAAAAAACTTTATTGTGTCATGATACTAAATAGAAACATAATCCACTAACCATGTGTATTTAAAAATAGGGCAAAAAAGTCCTATTGTGTGCTGGTGGCCACCACAGACATTACACATACATCATAGATTGGAGAACAGTCTGGTAGCTGGAGCGTGTGCCTGTAGGTCCTCTTCAGGTATAGGTGGGAGACCCAGGTTCCAAATGAACATCTCACTTTCCTGGAGTTCTCCCATGAAGAATTGTGTCCCATCTTTGGATACCGAGAGGCGGAATGGAAAGCCTCAGCGGTATGGAACTTGTTGATTTTGTAGATGTGCAGTGACAGGGTGCAGGTTTAGCCAAGGTAATGGGTGATAAGTCACTAAAGATTTGGATTTTTGCACCTTTAAAATCAACCTGTGTTCTATGTCTATTTCGGGTGGCTATGGTAAGGGCTATGGTAAGTGGAAGCGGACAATGATGTCTCTAGGGTTGGCACCTTGAGGAGGTTTGGGGGCCAGCAATCTATGGGCTCTATCAAGGTGCCAATCAACATCAGGGATATGGGGAAGGGATTTCCTACCTCTTTAGCGATGTTTCGGGTCAGACTCCGAAGCAGGGCTTGCAGCTTTAAATCTAAAACCTCCACAGTCACCATTATTGCCGTAGCGGGCTAATCGGGTGATTGTGGTTTGTGTGGGGGCCGTTCAGCGAATAAGGAGGGCTTGATGAGTGGGAGGGTGTCCGTTAACTCCGCGGTATTGACAGGAGTACCTGAGGCTGGGGATTGCGGCCTACACAGGTAACGATCCATAAGTTGGGAAGGCCTGAGCTCAGCCTGCGACGTGTGCTTCTGGTAGATGTGTCGCCGATCTTACCCACAAAACGCCTGCAGGGTAGCTGGATGGTTCCTGGATCGGGTGAGAGGACTCCCGGTGCTGTGGATGCTAATGTCACAGAGCGGGAGCTACGGATTAGGGAATGAAAGCTAGAGCTCTGATCTTATGCGTCTTACAAGCCGTGCATGCGGCCCGAGTGATAGCTGTTTCAAGTGCTGTTCAACTACCCTAGAGATGTGCTTCTGGAGTCTCTGATCCACAGGGACCAAAGGGTATAGAATCTAGACATTGAGAGGTGAGCCTTAGCAAACATGTGTTCCAACATTAGATGCTGATTGAGCATTGCAACCAGTTGCGGGGAGGTGGGAGGAGAGGTAGATTTCCAGTTGAGTGCTAATGGTAGGCGAGCAGCAATAAGTATGTGTGTCAGGATATTTACAGATGAGATGAGAGCATCCACAATTGACTAAAAGAGCTTCAATTTCGGACATTCCCACCACATGTGTAGCAGGATTCCCCCTAGTCCACATTCCCTCCAGCAGTTAGATGAGGCATCAGGATATATAGAGGCAAGCCTAGTAGGCGTATAATACCAATTGTGGAGGATTTCATACACAGTTTCCAAGTGGCTGATACACTTTTCAAGTAGGTAAGCATGTTGGAGAGGGCACATTGCCATTTGGTCATATCTGGGGAAATATGAAGAATTTTTTCCCAATGTGCCATTGATGATAGTTTCTGTGATTCCTGAGGTTGCATAAGTAGCTTATAGAAGCAGGAGAGTCCTTTCAACGTGTATCCAGTAGCTTTAATAAGGCATAAGGTTTATAGTGTGTTGGCAGACTCCGACCAGGTAAAGGAAGCTACTATATGACGAATCCGTAAATATTTGTAAAAGTCCCTGTGTGCGATCTGGAAGGTTTGACAAAGAGTTTGGAAAGAGGCTATGCGGGGGCCTTCGTACAAAGTCCCAATAGTCTGCATAGTCTGTGATCTTGCCGAGGACCAGTTAGTGAGTGCTAGATCCTCACTCAGAAGTTCCAATGCGGATAGGGGCATTTGCATTGAAATCGGTTTTGAGATGCCCTTTGCCTAATGGGAGATCTCCAGGTTCTTATAACAGCATTGACTGTTTAAAGAAATCAGTGCAGGGGTTGTAAGCGAAACCAGATAGTGCTAAGAAATTGTTTGAAATCTTCCTGCTCATGAAGCCCTAACTAAGCATAGTTGGGAGGTTAGGTCTTGCACTTGTTTAAAAATATAAATACTCACATTTTTTACATCCTTACTGCCCTGACAGTGAAAAACTCTCTGTGCAGCTTAAGGTTAAACCGATTCTCTTCCAATCCCGTGGTCACGTGTCCACTTACACTTCCTAAGACTGATTAGTTTTTTCCCTATGCTGGGATAACCATTGAGGAGTTTGTAAATCGCTATCATGTCCCCTTTCAAGCGTCTCTTCTCCAGCGAGAATAAATTTAGTGCTTGTAGTCGCTCCTCATAATTTAGGTCCTCCAATCCCGTATTAATTTTGTTGCCCTTCTGTGGACTCTCTCCAGCTCCAGCACATCCCTTCTGAGGACTGGTGACCAGAACTGGACAGAATAATCCAGATGTGGCCGAACCAGAGTTTTATAAAGTGGTAGGATTATAGTTTTATCTCTGGAGTATATCCCTTTTTTATGCATGCTAATAGTCTGCCAGCACATTTACATTTTATTTAAAACATAAACACTTTACACTTTATACAGCTGCTTTAACTGACATCTGCAGATCAAAGTTTATCATGACATGATCTGCAGATGAATAAACAGAATGATATAAAAGTAACAATATGATACATTGATTCTTTGCCCTGGTTCACACCAGTGCATCTTTGAAATCACGCTACTTCAGTGCAACTTCAAAGCCATCAGGATTGAACCTCCAATTCCCTTGCGGCTTGCAACTTAATTTAACAGAAGTCAATTCAATTGGCAATGAAATCACAAAGCAGTGCATTAACCTTTTTCAAAGTTGCTGGGACATGAGTCACAATTATTTGAACGGTTCCATTGCCGGCAATGGGGTGCGACATTTCATGCAATTTTGAACTGTCAAATCGCATGACAAATTGCACTGGTGTAAACCAGGGCTTTCTGTAGTGTCTGACCAGTGTTTTTTTAAGCACTGTCAGACTGCTTTGTTTTGACAGCTGAAAGCTGCTGACCTTCTCTGTGTACACGACAACCCAGCTTTGATTAATCAGAGCCCAATTGCTGTGTACTGAGAGGGGGGAGCTGGGCAGAAGGACTGGACGTGCTACACGTGTCCTGTGTACAATGATGACCTTTTTTGGGCATGTGTAGCACACCCAAAGTCTCAAATTAGTTAAGCATTTTTTGCTAAAGAAAAAATGTGTAACTGTTTAAATAGTGTGCATTGGTTTATGTGACAGACCTAGCCGGGACAGAGGCTTTTGGAGAGGACTGAATGCTAGCCTCTTGCCTTCTGATTATGGGCCCTGGGTTTTAAGGGAACAATACTTTTTGCGAGGTGTATGCCTGGGGACCTTGAAGTAATGTTACTTTGGATTCAAGTCCATGTCCACCCAAAACACAAAGCTCTGGGAACTCTGTATATGCCATATTATAAATAGTGACTGATTCATAATGTTGGGGCTCATAGAAGATGCTGATGTCCTCAACTCCAGCCACCTGTTGTCTGCTATAATGTGTTTATTGTAAATAAGGCTAGTGTGGGCTCTAATGCCCTGTACACATGGTCGGACATTAATCGGACATTCCGACAACAAAATCCATGGATTTTTTCCGACGGATGTTGGCTTAAACTTGTCTTGCATACACACGGTCGCACAAAGTTGTCTGAAAATCTGATCGTTCTGAACGTGGTGACGTAAAACACGTATGTCGGAACTATAAACGGGGCAGTAGCCAATAGCTTTCGTCTCTTAATTTATTGTGAGCATGCATGGCACTTTGTGCGTTGGATTTGTGTACACAATTTCCGGCAACGGATTTTGTTGTCGGAAAATTTTATAGCAAGCTCTCAAACTTTGTGTGTTGGAAATTCCTATGGAAAATGTGTGATGGAGCCTACACACGGTCGGAATTTCCAACAACAAGGTCCTATCACACATTTTCCATCGGAAAATCCTATCGTGTGTACAGGGTATAAGAGTATTTCACCCATTATTGTTTGTGTTTATTAACTCTGCTATTGTGTGAAGGTTTCTGTGTTTCTATTTATGATTCTTGATTGTGTCTTCTGAGCTAAAAGACAGCAAGTCTGTCCTAAAGGTCATGTCTCTGAGTCACCTAGGCTGTCTAAAGGATTAGATAATTAGCTCATGTTAATTAGGTTTCTGATTACAGTTTGTATTGCTATATATTGCTGTATATATTTGTGTGAGATCTCAAATAAAAGGCTATTCCTGATGTACTCCAAGACTGGTTTTGTCTGGTTCTTGGGGGTTACTATAGCCAGATCCATTGGACTCATGTTCCAGGACTTAGGAAGCGATATACTGACGGAAGCACGCAAGCGGAGTGTGGGACGTTCCGTCACATGTTAGCTTTGACAAAGTGAGTACTAGTGGTCAAAGTGCATTGTCTCCTGAAAATGTAAGTAGGGAGGTAAATAGCCTTACATAAAAAAAAACAAAAAAACGAATTAAAGGATAGAAGAGAGAAACTGCACCTTGCATTGAGAAGAAAAAAAACAAAGGAAAGCATTTTGACTCCAATCAATAATTAATATAGCAATATATCGGAAGCTTTTAGTATTCTCAATCCATTCAATACATCAGAAAAAGACAAAAATAATATCGGAATAAAGAAAGCTCTCAAATTCAGTCATCCATATCGCATTGACATAGAACATGTGTAAAGGAGACAGATGGAGTATGCTTGGAGGCGGTGTGACAGGAGTCACTTTGGACAGGGGCTTGTGGAACCCAGCTTACCTTGGAGAGCTCTGGAAACTCCTTGTCCAGCTTCCCCGGCCCCTCCTATGTATAAGTAAACCTGTGTCTATTAGGGGCACATGGTGACCGAGAACCCCAGTCTGATCTGCATTAATCAGACTCACCGTACAACCACAACGGACTCAGCATTTCCTTTTACCTGTAATCCGGGGCCATAGTCGGTAGGCAAGAGGCTAGCATTCAGTCCCCTCCAAAAGCCTCTGTCCCGGGTGAGTCTATCACAGGCGGGATCTGGTTAACTTAGGGTTATGAACCTGCGGATGTTAAAGGAACTTGTTAGGGATGTATAATCTATGAATTATGACTTGCTCCAGGTTTGTCATTCTTTTGATTCCTTTACAACTTTCACAACTTGTTGCATTTAGAAGCAGAAGTTGGAAAACAATGCACATATGCTGTTTAAAGCATAGAAACACATTTTTTTTGCCATCTTACCTTTTGCCAACCATGCAGCAACCCCTTCTTTGACATCCATGGTCCTGCATTGTTGAGAGACTTGACTCATTTCGGAAGCAGAGGATAGTGGAAGAGAGTGTTAACCGTTAGGGAGAAATAAGATAAGTATTGCTTGTCTTGAAAACTCCCCTAGACTAAACAATCATTTAAACCCCTAATATCAAACTAGTGCATTATTATGGCTAAGTAATTCCCCATTGATTTGAAAACAGTTTATAACCTTTAATGCACTGTTAGTATTCTGACAGGAGCACCCATCAGAATACACTAATTGGCTACACCAATTGGCTGCAGCCACTGATCGTGAAACAATTGACTTCTGTCAAGCAGTGGCTGTTACACACTGATCAAAATTTGTCCCTGCTGAACTGACAGAATTTCGATAAGTGTACAGCCACCTTTTGCCAAGTAACTTAAACCATTGACAGCTGTTTCAGGCTTCGAGGTTTCATGGTGATTGGATTATGTAAATGAGAACAGCATGGTTTCTCAGTTTCTTATCATATTCTTGGGTGATCTACAGGCATACCCCACTTTTAAGTACACAATGGGGTTTATTTACTAAAGCTGGAAAGTGCAAAATCAGGCTCATTTCTGCATACAAACCAATGAGCTTCCAGGTTTTATTACCAAAGCTTAATTGAACAAGCTGGGGTTAGAAACTCATTGGTTTCTATGCAGCAGTGAGCCTGATTTAGCACTTTCCAGCTTTAGTAAATAAACCTCATTGTGTACTTAAAAGTGGGGTATGCCTGTAGTGCTAAATGAAGGTGACTGAGTGACCCATGCCATTATAAATTCTAGGATATGTTCATAATACCCATTAGAACTGAGGAACCTGCTTGGATGTATGGCAAAATGCTTTTAACATTTAGAACAAGTCCAGTTGAATATAACATTTACTATCTGTTCTTGGACAATCAATATCTAATTTGACACATTATACGACACCATGGAGTTTTGATTAAGACGAGTAAGGTGCCAATTTGGTTATAAATGCTTGAGTATGTTCCGGATACTCATTTGAATTGAGGAAGCTATTTGGATAGATGGAGAAATGTCTTCAAAATGACAGAACAAGTCCATCTGAATGTGAATAACTACCATCTTTTTTCAGTTATGTAGATTCCCCGGGAGAAATAAGATCCATTTTATTAAGGGTTTAAGTATTTTGAAATGGAAAAAAATTGTCAGCTGTGACAGGTTGTGAATCATTCCAGAGGTCAGCAAAAGCCTATGGCAAATATCATTTTAAGCGTAAAAAAATATCTGATTCCAGGGTAATAAAACTTATGAAAAGCATTAGGGGTTAGTGTGTGTTTAGTTGCTGAAGATATAAATCACCTACTTCTACAAGGATAACAATACCCAGGAAGATCTGGAATAATGCAAAATACATTAATGGATGGGACTGTGAAGTGGACGTATTCTGCTAGGTCAAACTGGGCTAATTACCTTTCAATAGACTATTAAAATACAGAGGTAATACATTACAATGTTCTATCTAGGTCTATCTATTTTCATCCATTAACTTATTTGAAATATTTTTTTTTTTTGGGATAGATAGATAGATAGATAGATAGATAGATAGATAGATAGATAGATAGATAGATAGATAGATAGATAGATAGATAGATAGATAGATAGATAGGGTTGATTTACTAAAACAGAAGAGTGCAAAATCTGGTCCAGCTGTGCATGTTAGCCAATCAGCTAATAACCTTCACTTGTTCAATTAAAGTGTTACTAAACCCAGGAGCCTTCATTCACTATATCTGGTCTCCCACAGTACACAGAACATGGAAATGCAATTATTTTAGTAAATATAGACTGCTAAATACCTTTTTTCATCAGCAGTTTAAAGCTTGTAGGAGGAGTTTTCATTGTCTTCTGACTGTCCTATGAGGCTGCATGACCCTGACCCTCTGTCTGGACAGTGCTGATGAGGTCTGAGGAAGAAGGTACTCATTCGAAATGCGTCAGCCTGCAATGGTCCTGATGTCTTCCCCTCTGCTACTTGGAGACTGTCAGTGCCAGGATTGAATGCCACAAATAAGTGGTCTTTACAGGCTTTTAATCATTACATGTTTGTGAGTAGTTTTTTTAATTGTTCTTTTCTAATAAATTATCTTGGGATAATGCACAAGGCTGGTGCACCCTCTTCTTTATATCTTTTTTGTGACTATTAGGATATCCCCTATCCTGGAGGGCAGCAAGGCCAGAGACACTATCCCTTGATTCACCAATTACCCGGTCATCACACTAATGCACAAGAGTGTTTGTTTGCTATCATTACCAGTGCTGATTGCCCCTGTGCTGATCACATGCACCCTCCCAAGAAAAAGTAAAACAAAAAACTCTCTGGCAATACACACCAAAGTGAAAAGAAATAGGTAATCCCTGATGCCACACATCCATGTAGTCCTAGAGTGTTGATGAGAGTCACAACCTTAGCCTGGGCTCCAACCAGGCCACGCCTCCAACAACTTTTGCTCTTCCCCCGGGAGCTTAATCACGGGGGAACTGAGCATGTGCAGAATGTCCCCAAGGCTCTGTTCTATCAGGAGATCGATTGGGAACTATGGAAAAAGGGGAGGATTAAAGACGACAGGATAAGACAGCATTTTCACACAATTTGCAGGATTACCCCATAGGTTCCACAGTGAGTATAACAAGCATGCTTTACTGCATATGCAGACTGGTCTTACTGTGGTGGGTTTAGCAACTCTTTAAGCTTTGACAAAAAATGGAAGCTGATTGGTTTCTATGCAGAGCTGCACCAGATTTTGAACTCTCTAGTTTTAGTGAATCAACCCCATACAGTTTGGGAGTAAATTGAGTGATGTAATAGACTTTTCCATGTCAGGTGGGGATAATCAGGGAAGGGGTCGGGGGGTGTTAAAGGATACATTTACTTTTTTTTTTTTAATAAATAAATGCACATATTTTTGCAGATAAAAAAAATGTGCATTTATTTTTATTTTTACTAGGAGCCTGCAAAAGCATTGACTCCTGCAGACTTGTCAGTGTATCTGTCTGCTCGTACCTTGTATGCATAGGCGTGAGCAGGGGGTGTGCCAGGTTTTCTTGGGCACACTCTAATCACTATATGCGGTGCCCCATTCCCCTACTGCCTGGGCTTCTCCCATGTTGCCCCCCCAGTGCTGCTGACTTCCCTCCAGCTGCTGCAGGGGATGTTTCAGGATGGAGAGTGGGGAAAGGGGCTAGTAAATATGTAATTTGTAAGTGCCTTCCTTTTCTAAATTAATATAGTGAACACACTCACTCACTGTGTTCATTCATAACTGAAGCATAGTAAATTGTATTTATTATGCTTCCGTTTGTGAACGAACAGGAAGCCGCTCAGCACAGAGCACTTCCCATTCATTCACTGTCCCATTCACAGTGGCGGGACAAGGTCATCAAGCGCCCAGGGCAAAGATACCAATCCCCCCCCCTCCCTTAGAGTTAGCAGTGATGACACTGTCTCTACCCCTGTCAGCCTTGTAGCAGAAGCATCTGGCACAGGGCACCCCCATCCCTGCAATAAACCATTGCGCCCAGGGCAGCCGTCCCTCCTGCCCACCCCTTGTCTTGGCCCTGCCCATGTAGCCGAGGCTGCAAAGAAAGGCATGTGTGTTTGAGCTTTGGGGTGCACACCCTAATGCAAAAGGCTGCTCACACCTGTGCTTGTACGGTCAGGCACATACACACTGAGGGGCAGACACAATTAACTACCTAGAGTGCTTAACAGTGCCCTTTGTGGCCGGAAGCCACAAAGGCTGTCAGTACTTGTAGTTTTCCATTCACTGTGAATAAATGACATTGCCGGTAGATGGAGCCCCGCGCGGCCATGTTGCTGTCACTAGGAGCAGTGGATCAGTGAGACACCGCAGGAGTAGGAACCCTAAAATAGGTGGGACATGTAACTTGTTCCCAAAGGTGCGAGATGCAGAAGTTCTTTTCGATGAATTCCAAACATCTAGGAAAACGATGCACAGTTATTTTGGGGAATGAGGCGACCACAGTTGCTTCCGTCTCGTCATGATACCCAGACACATTCAATTATGTTAAGATCAGGGCCATACCAACTCTTCCGGGACTCCTTACTCTACTGCTGCATAATGAATTTGGGACTGTCTCCCTGATGGCGTTGCATGATGGATAAGTAAGTTTTAGCAAAAGAGAGTCCTTTAATTCTGACCACGTCTCCAACTCCATGAGCAGAAATGCAGCCCCAAATCCTGCAAGGTATCTCCAGCAAGCTTCACTGTTGCCTGCAGACCCTCATCCTTGAACCGCTCTCCAGGACTTTGAGAACAAACTACCTTTTTGTTGCAGTCAAATATTTCAAATTTGGACTCATCAGTCCAAAGCACCTGCTGCCTTTTTTCTGCACACCAGTTCCTGTGTTTATTGCATAGGCGAGTCGTTAGGCTTTACTTTCACATCAGAGGCGTGGCTTTATAGTCACAAGTCTTCCATAAAAAAGTACTTTTGCCAGCATTGGTGTCAGTTACTGCAGTAATAACACCCAGAATTGGTGTGAGTGACTGCAATAATTGGTATCTACCATTGATAGAATAACCCCCTGCATTGGTATTAGTGATCACAGTAAAAAATCCCAGTATTCATGCCAGTGGCTGCAATATTTACCTTCCAGCATTGATGCTAATGATCACAATAATAACCCTCAGTATTGATGATAGTGATCACAATAATAACCCTAGTATTGTTGCCAGTGGTCGAAAATGAACCTCGAGCTTTGGTCATAGTGAGTGGAATAATAACCCCCAGCATTGGTGTCAATGACTGCTACAATAACCCCTAGTATTGATACCAGTGGCTACATTAATAACCCCCAGCACTGGTGATAGTGACCAGCATGATAACCACCAGCACTTGTTTCATTTGCCACAGTAATAACCCCCACCATTGGTGCCATTGACTTCAGTAATACTATATAAGGTACACTATTTTGGATTATCGAGGTAACAGTGCATTTTTTTGGTTAGAATAAGGGAGGGTTATAACCCCTGCCAATTTTATTTTCACCATTTGTTTCCCCTTTGGGGCGATTTCCCTTCAATTTCTGTCTTATTGCCAAAACAGGGAGCAAAAGGAAATCCCTCCAAATTGAGGACATTCCTGGTTGTCTCTAGAACTAGTGTCTGTATTGGAAGATTTCTTCCTGTTCTGGTGGCGACCCAAAAAATGTAGATTTTCTTTCTCTTTCAATCTCAATGATAATGTTAAACAGGATAAATAGGAGGGGTGAATCTCCCTAATGGGGCCAAAAACAGCAATAAAATCCTGACAGGTGTTCTAATCCCTCTTCACTTTATCCAAAACTAAAAAAAATATTGCCTTTAGTTATACTTTAAGACTGCAATATTTGTATTTATGTTTTTCCCTAGCTGTCAGCAAATGTAATTTTTCTCCATAAATATATATGACAACATAGCAGATGCTGAATAATTCACAGGATATATTAGTCTAGAACTGGTTGACGGACTGTGGATGAGCATTGATAGTGTATAATGGATAGCTTGCTATAGCACCTTGTTTAAAATGATTGTGTTATTTTCAGTCACAAGAAGAAATGTATGAAAACCAATAAAGTGCAAAAACACGATGAAGGTCATTTCTTTATGTATAGCTTACTAAAGGGTCAATTCAGCCCAAACTATTTCTTTTTTAGGTTTAAGTAAATTATTCTAACCTGAACTGCCTACCAGATTCATATACGATATATATAATATATATATCTACATGTTTTATGAGTAGTGTGTGTGGATCGTTAGTACTTGTGTATTGTGTACTGTATACTTGAGTATTGCGAGTGCACGTAGGTATGCGACTGTTCTGCGATTGCAAGCAGGTCTGTGAGTACCTGTGTATTGTCTTGTTGTGTACCTGTGTATTGTCTGGAGTATTAGTGCCAGGAAGCTAGCTGTTAGGTAATTTGGACAGGGTAAAATCCCCAAATCCTCACTAAATGTAATAGGTACGATGCCCGGCGGGTGTGAAGAGGCGACTCTTTGTACATCTTGCTGCATGTATGCGTTCCTTGATCATCTGATCGAGGGCCAATACTGCTGTGCAAAATGTAAGCACATTGTTTCCCTGGAAGCCCAGGTTCTGAATCTGGGGAAGCAACTGTCAGCACTGAGAAGTCCCTCCATACTAAAGGAGAGCCAGGAACGTACACGGCAGGTGCCGGCAGGGGCCAGCACAGAGGCGGATGGAGACAAAGAGGTGCAGGCACTAGCAAAGAGTAGATGGGTGACAGTCAGGAGGGGTAGAGGGGGAAGTGCCAGAGAGGCCGATCCAGGACTGGAGCATCCCAATAAGTACGCTCCATTGAGTGACATTGGTGGAACCAGTCAGGGACCAGCACTGCTGGAGCTGAGGGACTCTCCCAGCTGCCAGGGGAAGAACTCCTCCAGTGAGAGTGGGGGGGCAGCAAAGGGAAAGGAAAGACAGATTCTGGTGGTAGGGGACTCAATTCTTAGAAGGACAGAGAGGGCAATCTGTAACCAAGACCTGAAGCGCCGAACAGTATGTTGTCTACCGGGCGCTCGGGTTCGGAACATCACGGATCTTGTGGACAGATTACTGGGAGGGGCTGGGGAAGACCCAGCTGTCATGGTGCATGTTGGCACCAATGACAAAGTCAGAGGCAGATGGAGTGTCCTAAAGAACGATTTTAGGGATTTAGGAGCTAAATTGAGGAAAAGGACCTCCAAGGTAGTATTCTCAGGAATACTACCGGTACATCCAGCCACACCAGAAAGGCAGAGGGAGATTAGGGAAGTAAACAAGTGGCTGAAGAGCTGGTGTAGTAAGGAGGGGTTTGGGTTCCTGGAGGACTGGGCCGACTTCTCAGTCGGTAACCGGTACTATAGAAGGGACGGACTGCACCTAAATGAGGAGGGTGCAGATCTGCTGGGAATGAAGATGGCCAAAAAGTTAGAGGGGTTTTTAAACTAGGCGATGGGGGGGAGGGTCCAGAGACAGAGATAGCCAGCGCGGAAGATATTCCAGAGGGTAGTATTGGGGGCATTAGTGGTAGGTTAACCAAAGCACAAAAACACAAGGTGAGTATAATAGTAAGTCCTAGTTGCAATCTCGAAACACCCAATACGAGCACAATATGCGACTGGTCTAAACTATGTGGCATGTTCACCAATGCCAGGAGCATGGCGGACAAGATGGGTGAACTAGAGATACTGTTGTACAAGGAGAATTTGGATTTTGTGGGAATTTCAGAGACCTGGTTCAACAGCTCTCATGATTGGCTGGTAAACATTCAAGGGTATACCCTATACCGCAAGGATAGAGAGGGTAAAAAAGGGGGAGGGGTATGCCTATATATCAAGAATAATGTACA
The DNA here is from genome assembly GCA_037952835.1 of Lithobates septentrionalis. Taxonomy (NCBI): domain Eukaryota; kingdom Metazoa; phylum Chordata; class Amphibia; order Anura; family Ranidae; genus Lithobates; species Lithobates septentrionalis. The sequence continues at coordinate 657,136 of JBBDGP010001341.1, forward strand.
AGCAAATGTGAGAGATGACATCACTGAGGGAGCTAGAGAGGAGGTGAATCCTTATGGGTAGAGCTCCAAAGGGATGAAGCTAAGGGGAAAATAATACTGGGAGTACGCTATAGGCCCCCTAACCTGAGGGAGGAAGTGGAGACGGATCTCCTATCACAAATTGGATTAGCAGCAAGGATGGGAAGTGTTATCATAATGGGGGATTTTAATTATCCAGACATAGACTGGGCGGAGTCTTCATTTAAGGCTCGCCAGTTCCTTAGTGTAGACAATTTTATGGGTCAGATGGTAGACACACCAACTAGAAATAAAACATTACTGGATCTACTGATTACCAATAGGGATGAGCTTCGTGTTCGAGTCGAACCCATGTTCGACTCGAACATCGGCTGTTCGACCGTCCGTCGAATTGCGAACGTTATGGGCCGTTCGCGCCAAATTCGTGTGGCGCGTCACGGCCCATAATTCACTGCGGCATCGCAGTGCATTGCTGGCTGATGATTGGCCAAGCATGCACTATGACCCGCATGCTTGGCCAATCACAGCGCCGTCAGTAGAGAGAGCTGTAATTGGCCAAAGCCAGGGTGGCTTTGGCCAATTATGGCTCAGGGGATTTAGTACACGCCCCACACTATATAAGGCCGCCTGCACGGCGGCCCTGTGTAGTGTGTTCCGGTGTGCTGATAGAGAGAGAGACAGACAGTGTCATTTGATTTGAGAGCTAGATTAGGCTAGATCTGTTCCTGCTCTTTACATTTAGTGCAGTGCGTCCTGCTCACAGTGTTCAGCTAGATCTGTTCCTGCTCTTTACATTTAGTGCAGTGCGTCCTGCTCACAGTGTTCAGCTAGATCCGTTCCTGCTCTTTACATTTAGTGCAGTGCGTCCTGCTCACAGTGTTCAGCTAGATCTGTTCCTGCTATTTACATTTAGTGCAGTCAGTGCGTCCTGCTCACAGTGTTCAGCTAGATCCGTTCCTGCTATTTACATTTAGTGCAGTCAGTGCGTCCTGCTCACAGTGTTCAGCTAGATCCGTTCCTGGTATTTACATTTAGTGCAGTGCGTCCTGCTCACAGTGTTCAGCTAGATCCGTTCCTGCTATTTACATTTAGTGCAGTGCGTCCTGCTCACAGTGTTCAGCTAGATCCGTTCCTGCTATTTACATTTAGTGCAGTGCGTCCTGCTCACAGTGTTCAGCTAGATCCGTTCCTGCTATTTACATTTAGTGCAGTCAGTGCGTCCTGCTCACAGTGTTCAGCTAGATCCGTTCCTGCTATTTACATTTAGTGCAGTGCGTCCTGCTCACAGTGTTCAGCTAGATCTGTTCCTGCTATTTACATTTAGTGCAGTCAGTGCGTCCTGCTCACAGTGTTCAGCTAGATCCGTTCCTGCTATTTACATTTAGTGCAGTGCGTCCTGCTCACAGTGTTCAGCTAGATCTGTTCCTGCTATTTACATTTAGTGCAGTCAGTGCGTCCTGCTCACAGTGTTCAGCTAGATCCGTTCCTGCTATTTACATTTAGTGCAGTGCGTCCTGCTCACAGTGTTCAGCTAGATCCGTTCCTGCTATTTACATTTAGTGCAGTGCGTCCTGCTCACAGTGTTCAGCTAGATCCGTTCCTGCTATTTACATTTAGTGCAGTCAGTGCGTCCTGCTCACAGTGTTCAGCTAGATCCGTTCCTGCTATTTACATTTAGTGCAGTGCGTCCTGCTCACAGTGTTCAGCTAGATCTGTTCCTGCTATTTACATTTAGTGCAGTCAGTGCGTCCTGCTCACAGTGTTCAGCTAGATCCGTTCCTGCTATTTACATTTAGTGCAGTGCGTCCTGCTCACAGTGTTCAGCTAGATCTGTTCCTGCTATTTACATTTAGTGCAGTGCGTCCTGCTCACAGTGTTCAGCTAGATCCGTTCCTGCTATTTACATTTAGTGCAGTCAGTGCGTCCTGCTCACAGTGTTCAGCTAGATCCGTTCCTGCTATTTACATTTAGTGCAGTGCGTCCTGCTCACAGTGTTCAGCTAGATCCGTTCCTGTTATCTTCCTACTGACAGGCAGGCTTGTCTGGTTACAGTATATAAAGCTACCTGAAGAAAATTACAGGTGTTCTATCCCAGCTTAGTGCAGCTACAGGCCATTAGTATGTCTGGAAGGCCAAGAAGGAGAGGCAGACAGTCACAAGCCAATAAGAGAGGGCAAGCAGGCTCTGTGTCTAGTGCTGGTCGTGGAGACGGTGCATCCTCATCAGCACGTGGCCATGGGACACGCTTGGCCTTTTTTTCGGCAGCTGGCCGTGTTGAGCCGCAACATGCGGAAAACTTGGTCGAGTGGATGACCAAGCCGTCCTCATCCTCCTCATCCTCTCTCACCCATGCCCAGGGTGCTTTGTCTGGCAAAGCAGCGGCCTCTTCCCTCAGCTCAATGTCATCAGTGACTCCTTCCCTAGCTCCACCATGTCCTCATGAGGATTCCCTCGAACTGTTTGACCACAGTGTTGGGTACATGCTCCAGGAGGATGCCCAGCGTTTGGAAGGCTCTGATGATGATACTGAGCTCGATGAAGGCAGTAACATGAGCACGGACAGAGGGGGTGCCCAAGAAGGACAGCAATCTGGCAGTCATGCTCCCCCTGCTGCAGCATACTGCCAGGTTTGCTCCAGTGATGAGGAGGGAGGGGATGATGAGGTCACTGACTCAACGTGGGTGCCTGATAGGAGAGAGGAGGAGGAGGAGGAGGAGGCGGCACATCACCAACGAGGCAGGATGCCCTCCAGGGGCCAGCCTAAGGGCAGCACATTGACTGCATCACACCCCAAAGCTCCACATGTGCAGGGCGCTGCAGTCTCTGCACGTTATTCAAAAAGTTCTTTGGTGTGGGCCTTTTTTGAGACGAGTGCATCAGATCGCACCGCTGCTATTTGCAACATATGTCTCAAGCGTATCTCGCGTGGCCAAAACATCTCCCGCTTGGGTACCACATGCTTGACCAGACATATGTTGACCTGCCATGCAGTTCGTTGGCAAGCATATCTAAAAGACCCACACCAAAGAACAAAGAGGATCTCTCCTTGCTCCTCATCAGCTGAGATTTCCAACCCCACTAGACCTTCAGTCCTCTCTGAGACCTGCAGTGAGAGGAATGAAGGTGTAGAATTAGGTGTGTCACAGCCAAGTACTTGTGGGCAATCTGCTTTTGGTACACCGACGCCAGATTGTACCAGGCAAATTTCCCTGCCCCAGCTGCTGCACCGCCGAAAGAAGTTTGCTCCCAGCCATCCACATGCCCAGCGGTTGAATGCTAGCTTGGCAAAATTGCTAGCACTTCAACTGCTGCCTTTTCAGTTGGTAGACTCTGCCCCCTTCCGTGAGTTTGTGGAATGTGCGGTTCCTCAGTGGCAGGTACCCAAACGCCACTTTTTCTCACGGAAGGCGATTCCAGCTCTCTACCGGCATGTGGAAGGCAATGTCCATGCCTCGCTGGACAGGGCGGTCAGCGGTAAGGTGCATATTACCGCTGACTCATGGTCCAGCAGGCATGGACAGGGACGTTACCTAAGTTTCACGGCGCATTGGGTGACTCTGCTGGCAGCTGGGAAGGATGCAGGACAAGGTGCAGTAGTGTTGGAGGTTGTTCCGCCACCACGCCTCCAAAATGCTGATTGTGACACACCTCTCTCCTCCACCCCCTCCTCTTCTTCTTCCTCCATGGCCTCTTCCTCGGAACCAGCGGTGCTCCGTAGGCGTTCAAGGGGCTACGCAAGTACGCAGGCCAAAAGATGCCATGCGGTGCTTGAGCTGGTGTGCTTGGGGGACAGGAGCCACACTGGGGCAGAGGTTCTGTCAGCTCTGCAGGGGCAGGTTCAGAGGTGGTTGACGCCACGCCAACTTAAGGCAGGAATGGTGGTTTGCGACAATGGCACCAACCTCCTCTCTGCCCTCCGACAGGGACAACTGACCCATGTGCCCTGTTTGGCTCACGTCCTTAACTTGGTGGTGCAGCGGTTCTTGGGCAGGTACCCGGGCTTACAGGATGTCCTGAGGCAGGCCAGGAAAGTCTGTGTGCATTTCCGCCGGTCATATAATGCCAGTGCTCGGCTGACGGACCTCCAAAAGGAGTTTAACCTGCCCAAGAACCGCCTAATCTGTGACATGCCCACCAGGTGGAACTCGACATTGGCCATGCTGCAGCGGCTGCACACGCAGCAGAGGGCCATAAATGAGTACCTGTGCGACTATGGCACCAGGACAGGGTCAGGGGACCTTGGTTTTTTTTCCCCACGCCAGTGGGCCATGATCAGGGATGCATGCACTGTCCTGTCACCATTCGAGGAGGCCACGAGGATGGTGAGCACTGACAGTGCATGCATCAGTGACACTGTCCCCCTTGTCCACCTGTTGGAGCACACGCTGCGTGGAATAATGGACAGGGCACTTGAGGCAGAACAGAGGCAGGAAGAGGAGGACTTCCTTAGCTCTCAAGGCCCCCTTTATCCAGACAGTGTTCCTGCGTGCCCGCCGATCACACAGGAAGAGGAGGAGGAGGAGGAGGAGGAGGAGGAGGAGGAGGAGGAGGAGGAAGATTGTGTCAGTATGGAGGTGGAGCCTGGCACTCAGCATCAGCAGTCTTTAAGGGATCAGTCCCAAGGAACACATGGACTTGTACGTGGCTGGGAGGAGGTGGCTGCGGACGTTGTTGTCCTTAGTGACCCAGAGGACTCCGGACCGAATGCCTCAGCAAACCTACGCTGCATGGCCTCCCTGATCCTGCAAAGCCTGCGTAAGGATCCTCGTATTCGTGGTATCAAGGAGAAGGACCAATACTGGCTGGCAACCCTCCTTGATCCACGTTACAAGGGTAAGGTTGCGGACCTTATCTTGCCATCGCAGAGGGAGCAGAGGATGAAACATCTTCGGGAGGCCTTGCAGAAAGGTCTGTGCAACGCGTTCCCAGAGACTGGGAGGTTACAAACTCCTGTTTCTGGACAACGTGTTGCTGAGGCTTCGGTCAGTCAAAGAAGGGAGCGGTGGAGAAGGTGGCCGTCTGACCGATGCGTTCAGACAATTTTTTGGTCCGCAGCCCCAAGGTATGATCGGTTCCAGCAACCATCGCCAGCGTCTGTTTTACATGGTGCAGGAATACCTAGGGGCAAGATCAGACTTGGACACCTTTCCCACCGAAAATCCTCTGGGTTACTGGGTCTTGAGGATGGATCACTGGCCAGAGCTTGCACAGTATGCAATTGAGCTACTGGCCTGTCCTGCATCCAGCGTTCTTTCGGAACGCACATTCAGTGCTGCTGGAGGCGTGGTAACCGATCACAGGGTGCGTCTGTCCACTGACTCGGTCGATCGGCTGACCTTCATAAAAATGAATCAGTCTTGGATCACCACCAGCTACCAAGCACCTGATGCTGATGTAACTGAATAATTTTTTTCAGATCCCTTCAAAGACTGCCTATGCTGATGCTGAGTGACTATCCCTGAGTAATTATCCTCTTCCTCCTCAATCATCACGCTGATAGCTTGTAAGAACATTTTTGGTTCTGGGCGCCACCACCAGTGCCTAAGGCACAATTTTTCAGCCCCTGTATAACAGGGGCGTGTAATTACAATTTTTGATGTAACACTTTGCAGCACGGCTCGTTCCTGCATTCCAACTAGAGTGTCTGTGAGGGGTTGCAGTGTTGTGGCACCAGCACCAGTGCCTAAGGCCCAATTTTTCTGCCCCTGTCTAACAGGGGCGTGTAATTACAATTTTTGATGCAATACTTTGCAGCAGTGCTCGTTCCTGCGTTCCAACTAGAGTGTCTGTGAGGGGTTGCAGTGTTGTGGCACCAGCACCAGTGCCTAAGGCCCAATTTTTCTGCCCCTGTCTAACAGGGGCGTGTAATTACAATTTTTGATGCAATACTTTGCAGCAGGGCTCGTTCCTGCGTTCCAACTAGAGTGTCTGTGAGGGGTTGCAGTGTTGTGGCACCAGCACCAGTGCCTAAGGCCTAATTTTTCAGCTCCTGTTCAACAGGGGCATGTAATTACAATTCTTGATCTAATATTTCACAGCAGGGCCCTGTGAGGGCTTACAGTGTTTTGGCCACAGCAACACCTAAGGCCCAAATTTCTGCTGAGTATATAGGGCAGGACCCTACTTTCAAACATCTAACTTACAAACGACTCCTACTTGCAAACGGAAGGAGACAACAGGAAGTGAGATGAAATCTACCCCTAGGAAGGGAAATTCTCTCATGTAAGAGTTAATATGGGAAAACAATTTCTCCTTTCCACTGATGCTTTCCAATCCTTGTTCCACAAAAAAACCCAAATTTTCAAAAAACATTTTTCATTGGGACAAAAAAGTGAGGTGAAATCTTCTGAAGAGGAGGAAAGACGCAAAACAAATGTCACAGGGGTGATAACCCTTCCCTATGTTTTCCAAAAAGCTTAGAAAAGATTTTTTGGCTGGAGCTAAACACGTTAAAAATGTTCAAAATTACAAACAGATTCTACTTAACAACAAACCTACAGTCCCTGTCTTGTTTGCACCGCCTGTATACTGCTGTTCAGAGTATATAGGGACCTTTCCTTATTTTAATTTGGGTGCGGGGTTCCCCTTAATATCCATACAAGACCCAAAGGGCCTGGTAATGGACTGGGGGGTACCCATGCCGTTTGTCTCACTGATTTTCATCCATATTGGCAGGACCCGACATGACATTAAACCCGCAAGCAGTTTTAAATGAGATTTTTTCCTTTAAAAATGACATTTGGTGCAGGGACTGTTCTAAACATGGGAAACACGCGTCACTTTACAGGCATACTATAGACACCCCCCAGGTACGATATTTAAAGGAATATTTCACTTTTTTTTTTTTTACTTTAAGCATCATTAAAATCACTGCTCCCGAAAAAACGGCCGTTTTTAAAAGTTTTTTTTGCATTGATACATGTCCCCTGGGGTAGGACCCGGGTCCCCACACCCTTTTTAGGACAATACCATGCAAATTAGCCTTTAAAATGAGCACTTTTGATTTCGAACGTTCGAGTCCCATAGACGTCAATGGGGTTCTAACGTTCGTGCGAACTTGCGGTCCGTTCGCGGGTTCTGGTGCGAACCGAACCGGGGGGTGTTCGGCTCATCCCTAATTACCAACAATACAGACCTGATCACGGATGTGGAAATACGGGGCAATTTAGGTAACAGCGATCACAGGTTTCAGTATAAATCACACAAATAGGAAACATGAAGGGAAGACAAAGACACTGAATTTCAAAAGAGCCAACTTCCCTAAACTACAAACCTTGCTAAAAGGCATAAATTGGGATAAAATATTAGGAACAAAGAATACGGAGGAGAGATGGGTTTGCTTTAAGAGCATATTAAATAAGGGCATTAGCCAATGTATCCCATTGGGTAATAAATTTAAAAGAGCGAACAAAAATCCTGGATGGCTTAACTCCAATGTAAAAATGCATATAAAAGCAAAGGAGAAGGCCTTCAAAAAATATATGGTTGAGGGATCATCCTCAGCATTCAGACTTTATAAAGAATGCAACAAGAAATGTAGGGGTGCAATTAGGATGGCTACGATAGAACATGAAAGACACATAGCGGAGGAGAGCAAAAAAAACCCCCAAGAAATTCTTTAAGTATGTAAACAGTAAAAAAGGGAGGACAGACCATATTGGCCCCATAAAGAATGACGAAGGACATCTGGTTACAAAGGATGGGGAAATGGCGAAGGTATTGAATTTATTCTTCTCCTCAGTCTTCACAAGTGAATCGGGGGGCTTCAGTAACCAAAACTGCAGTGTTTATCCTCATGACACAACACAGGAAGCACCTCCATGGTTAACAGAGGACAGAATTAAAATTAGACTTGAGAAACTTAACATTAATAAATCACCGGGACCAGATGGCTTGCATCCGAGGGTACTTAGGAAACTCAGTCAAGTGATTGCCAGACAGTTGTTCCTAATTTTTACAGACAGTCTATTAACTGGAATGGTACCAGCTGATTGGAGAAAAGCCAATGTAGCACCAATATTTAAAAAGGGCTCAAAATACATCCCTGGCAATTACAGACCAGTTAGCCTAACATCAATAGTATGTAAACTCTTGGAGGGGATGATAAGGGACTATATACAAGATTTTAGTAATAAGAACGATATCATTAGCAGTAATCAGCATGGATTCATGAAGAATCGTTCTTGCCAAACCAATCTATTAACCTTCTATGAGGAGGTGAGTTGCCATCTAGATAAAGGAAGGCCCGTAGACGTGGTGTATCTGGATTTTGCAAAAGCATTTGACAAAGTTCCCCATAAACGTTTACTGTACAAAATAAGGTCCGTTGGCATGGACCATAGGGTGAGTACATGGATTGAAAACTGGCTACAAGGGCAAGTTCAGAGGGTGGTGATAAATGGGGAGTACTCAGAATGGTCAGGGGTGGGTAGTGGGGTTCCCCAGGGGTTCTGTGCTGGGACCAATCCTATTTAATTTGTTTATAAACGACCTGGAGGATGGGATATACAGTTCAATCTCTGTATTTGCAGACAATACTAAGCTAAGCAGGGCAATAACTTCTCCGCAGGATGTGGAAACCTTGCAAAAAGACCTGAACAAATTAATAGGGTGGGCGACTACATGGCAAATGAGGTTCAATGTAGAAAAATGTAAAATAATGCATTTGGGTGGCAAAAATATGAATGCAATCTATACACTGGGGGGAGAACCTCTGGGGGAATCTAGGATGGAAAAGGACCTGGGGTCCTAGTAGATGATAGGCTCAGCAATGGCATGCAATGCCAAGCTGCTGCTAATAAAGCAAACAGAATATTGGCATGCATTAAAAGGGGGATCAACGCAAGAGATAAAACGATAACTATCCCACTCTACAAGGCACTGGTCCGGTCACACCTAGAGTATGCTGTCCAGTTCTGGGCACCAGTCCTCAGGAAGGATGTACTGGAAATGGAGCGAGTACAAAGAAGGGCAACAAAGCTAATAAAGGGTCTGGAGGATCTTAGTTATGAGGAAAGGTTGCAAGCACTGAACTTATTCTGGAGAAGAGACGCTTGAGAGGGGATATGATTTCAATTTACAAATACTGTACTGGTGACCCCACAATAGGGATAAAACTTTTTCGCAGAAGAGAGTTTAATAAGACTCGTGGCCACTCATTACAATTAGAAGAAAAGAGGTTTAACCTTAAACTACGTAGAGGGTTCTTTACTGTAAGAGCGGCAAGGATGTGGAATTCCCTTCCACAGGCGGTGGTCTCAGCGGGGAGCATTGATAGCTTCAAGAAACTATTAGATAATCACCTGAATGACCGCAACATACAGGGATATATAATGTAATACTGACACATAATCACACACATAGGTTGGACTTGATGGACTTGTGTCTTTTTTCAACCTCACCTACTATGTAACTATGTAACTATATATGCTTTTGGTATATTTTATATTGTTAAATAGTTACAAAAATGTGAGGGGTGTACTCTCACTTTGTGAGTTGCTGTATATATATATATATATATATATATATATATATATATATATATATATATATATATATATATATATATATATATATATATATATATATATATATATATATATATATATACATATATATATATATATACATATACATATATACACACACACACACACAGCATCTCACAAAAGTGAGTACACCCCTGATAGAAATGTATCGGAATCACCCTAAACAAATGATTGACTTATCTTGTATATACAGTATCTCACAAAAATTAGTACACCCCTCACATTTATGTAAATATTTTATTATATATTTTCATATGACAACACTGAAGAAATGACACTTTGCTACAATGTAAAGTAGTGAGTGTACAGCTTGTATAACAGTGTAAATTTGCTGTCCCCTCAAAATAACTCAACACACAGCCATTAATGTCTAAACCGTCTAAACCAAAAGTGAGTACAACCAAATATTGATTTGATTTAGATTTTTACTCTGTTCACTCACTTTGCATTTTGTAAATTGATAAAAATTAACAATTAAAATATATATAGTTAAAAGCATTCTTACTTTACAACATTTCTTCACGCCTGCCTAAAACCTATGCAAAGTACTGTGTATTATATAATTGCTGTGTAACTTATGGGCCCCTAAAGGCGTCCATCTTTCTGATGGTCTCCTCCAAACTAAAAGCTTGCACATAGCCACATGGATTAGGGAGCGACCAGAAATGAAGGTAGACAAATGGAGTCAGATGGTGTCAAGCGTGTGTGGCAGCAACCAGGTGAGGAGTACAAAGACAAGTGTGTCTTGCCTACAGTCAAGCATGGTGGTGGGAATGTCATGGTCTGGGGCTGCATGAGTGCTGCCGGCACTGGGGAGCTACAGTTCATTGAGGGAACCATGAATGCCACTATGTACTGTGACATACTGAAGCAGAGCATGATCCTCTCCCTTTGGAGACTGGGCCTGGCAGTATTCCAACATGATAACGACCCCAAACAAACCTCCAAGACAACCACTGCCTTGCTAAAGAAGCAGAGGTTAAAGGTGATGGACAGGTCAAGCATGTCTCCAGACCTAAACCCTATTGAGCATCTGTGGGGCATCCTCACATGGAACGTGGAGGAGTGCAAGGTCTCTAACATCCACCAGCTCCATGATGTCGTCATGGAGGAGTGGAAGAGGACTCCAGCGGCAACCTGTGAAGCTCTGGTGAACTCTATGCCCAAGAGGGTTAAGGCAGTGCTGGAAAATAATGGTGGCCCACAAATTATTGACATTTTGGGCCCAATTTGGACATTTTCACTTAGGGGTGTACTCACTTTTGTTGCCAGCGGTTAAGACATTAATGGCTGTGTGTTGAGTTATTTTGACGGGACAGCAAATTTACACTGTTCTACATGCTGTACACTCACTTAGCAAACTGTCATTTCTTCAGTGTTGTCACATGAAAAGATATAATAAAGTATTTACAAAAATGTGAGGGGTGTACTCACTTTTGTGAGATACTGTATATATTTATAAATCTTATTATTATACATTTTTTTTGTCCTGGGACTTTTTTAAGTTGAAATGTTTGTAAAATGTGCAAAATGAAAAAATAAAAAAATATATAAACACACTAAACACTTTTTTTCTAAAAATATTTTAGAAAAGGATGGGAAACCCTCTCGCTACCTCGATGCATTATAAGATCAGAATTTTATCTTGCATTATGATTTAAGGAGACACCATCACCTCTGTAAGAAAGTTAGGACAAATTCACAAAGTTAGGACAAAGTTTAATGCTTATCATTCCGGCAAGGCAAATCTTCGCCCTCTTGAAGAGCTTTGGGCACAACTTCTATCCAACACATAGCAGTAGCGCCCACAGCTCTTCAAAAGAGCAAAGCTTTTCTATACCATTTACTACAAAGGTAACTATGTAACCTATTATTTTTCAGGGTGGGTTTATTCTACTTTCTTACAGATATGACAGGGTCTCTTTACAATATATTTTACAAAAGCACCACATAACTGAAGTAACTTTATCTGAGCACCACAGGATTGCATCATTACTGGGCTGTTATAATGAAACCCCATTCCGTCCTGGGTCTTGGTAATAGGGTTATTTTATAACAACAAGCCTTCTGTATCTCACAATCCATATAAGAGTCCATTTATATCAATTTATTGCACCCACATAGTCTTTTATGCTTTGTATCTGGATCATAAACCATGCAATCAACAATGAAATAGTGCCTATAAAACCAATCTTTACAAACACCTCTAATATAAATGCCAATGTTCCTGCCAATAATACATCTTATCACACAACGTGCGTTACATTTGTAATGTACATTAGCCGTTGTTGTTGAGTGCCCAAAGCGCCATCAATCTGAGATTCCTAGGGAGTTAATTAATGGAAGTATAAAAGTCATAATATGTTCAAAGAGACATTTAAATTTATAACAATTTGGTATTTCTTCACAAGTGCATAATTTATAGCTTTTTTACTCGTTAAATCGGTGCTTTTTGTACTGTATGCTTATATAGTCTGTTTCATTTTACTGAATTGTTTTTACTCATTCATGAGAACTATATTTAAAAAAAATATTAATGATAGGTGACACTTTAAGATCTAATTGTACTTGACATGCTATGTGACATACAGTCAGGTCCATAAATATTGGGACATTGACACAATTCTAATCTTTTTGGCTCTATACACCACCACAATGGATTTGAAATGAAACAAACAAGATGTGCTTTAACTGCAGACTTTCAGCTTTAATTTGAAGGTATTTACACCCAAATCAGGTGAACGGTGTAGGAATTAAAACAGTTTGTATATGTGCCTCCCACTTTTTAAGGGACCAAAAGTAATGGGACAATTGGCTGCTCAGCTGTTCCATGGCCAGGTGTGTGTTATTCCCTCATTATCCCATTTACAAGGAGCAGATAAAAGGTCCAGAATTAATTTCAGGTGTGTTATTTGCATTTGGAATCTGTTGCTGTCAACTCTCAATATAAGATCCAAAGAGCTGTCACTATCAGGGAAGCAAGCCATCATTAAGCTGAAAAAACAAAACAATCCCACCAGAGATATAGCAAAAACATTAGGTGTGGCCAAATCAACTGTTTGGAACATCCTTAAAAAGAAAGAACGCACCAGTGAGCTCAGCAACACCAAAAGACCCGGAAGACCACGGGAAACAACTGTGGTGGATGACCGAAGAATTCTTTCCCTGGTGAAGAAAACACCCTTCACAACAGTTGGCCAGATCAAGAACACTCTCCAGGAGGTAGGTGTATGTGTGTCAAAGTCAACAATCAAGAGAAGACGTCACCAGAGTGAATACAGAGGGTTCACCACAAGATGTAAACCATTGGTGAGCCTCAAAAACAGGAAGGCCAGATTAGAGTTTGCCAAACAACATCTAAAAAAGCCTTCACAGTTCTGGAACAAAATCCTATAGACAGATGAGCCCAAGATCGACTTGTACCAGAGTGATGGGAAGAGAAGAGTATGGAGAAGGAAAGGAACTGCTCATGATCCAAAGCATACCACCTCATCAGTGAAGCATGGTGGTGGTAGTGTCATGGCGTGGGCATGTATGGCTGCCAATGGAACTGGTTCTTTTGTATTTATTGATGATGTGACTGCTGACAAAATCAGCAGGATAAATTCTGAAGTGTTTCGGGCAATATTATCTGCTCATATTCAGCAAAATGCTTCAGGACTCATGGGACGGCGCTTCACAGTGCAGATGGACAGTGACCCGAAGCATACTGCGAAAGCAACCAAAGAGTTTAAGGGAAAGAAGCGGAATGTTATGCAATGGCCAAGTCAATCACCTGACCTGAATCAAATTGAGCATGCATTTCACTTGCTGAAGACAAAACTGAAGGGAAAATGCCACAAGAACAAGCAGGAACTGAAGACAGTTGCAGTAGAGGCCTGGCAGAGCATCACCAGGGATGAAACCCAACGTCTGGTGATGTCTATGCGTTCCAGACTTCAGGCTGTAATTGACTGCAAAGGATTTGCAACCAAGTATTAAGAAGTGAAAGTTTGATGGATGATTGTTAATCTGTCCCATTACTTTTGGTCCCTTAAAAAGTGGAAGGCACATATACAAACTGTTGTAATTCCTACACCGTTCACCTGATTTCGATGTAAATACCCTCAAATTAAAGCTGCAAGTCTGCAGTTAAAGCACATCTTGTTCGTTTCATTTCAAATCCATTGTGGTGGTATATACAGTGCCTTGCGAAAGTATTCGGCCCCCTTGAACTTTTCAACCTTTTGCCACATTTCAGGCTTCAAACATAAAGATATAAAATTTTTATTTTTTGTGAAGAATCACCAACAATTGGGACACAATTGTGAAGTGGAACGAAATCTATTGGATTGTTGAAACTTTTTTAACTAATAAAAAAATGAAAAGTGGTGCGTGCAAAATTATTCGGCCCCCTTGCGTTAATACTTTGTAGAGCCACCTTTTGCTGCGATTACAGCTGCAAGTCGCTTGGGGTATGTCTCTATCAGTTTTTCACATCGAGAGACTGAAATTCTTGCCCATTCTTCCTTGCAAAACAGCTCAAGCTCAGTGAGGTTGGATGGAGAGCGTTTGTGAACAGCAGTTTTCAGCTCTTTCCACAGATTCTCGATTGGATTCAGGTCTGGACTTTGACTTGGCCATTCTAACACCTGGATACGTTTATTTGTGAACCATTCCTTTGTAGATTTTGCTGTATGTTGGGGATCATTGTCTTGTTGGAAGATAAATCTCCGCCCCAGATTCAGGTCTTTTGCAGACTCCAACAGGTTTTCATCCAGAATGGTCCTGTATTTGGCTGCATCCATCTTCCCCTCAATTTTAACCATTTTCCTTGTCCCTGCTGAAGAAAAGCAGGCCCAAACCATGATGCTGCCACCACCATGTTTGACAGTGGGGATGATGTGTTGAGGGTGATGAGCTGTGTTGCTTTTACGCCAAATATATCGTTTTGCATTGTGGCCAAAAAGTTCGATTTTGGTTTCATCGGACCAGAGCACCTTCTTCCACATGTTTGGTGTGTCTCCCAGATGGCTTGTGGCAAACATTAGACGAGACTTTTTATGGATATCTTTGAGAAATGGCTTTCTTCTTGCCACTCTTCCATAAAGGCCAGATTTGTGCAGTGTACGACTGATTGTTGTCCTATGGACAGACTCTCCCACCTCAGCTGTAGTTCTCTGCAGTTCATCCAGAGTGATCATGGGCCTCTTGGCTGCATCTCTGATCAGTCTTCTCCTTGTCTGAGCTGAAAGTTTAGAGGGACAGCCAGGTCTTGGTAGATTTGCAGTGGTCTGATACTCCTTCCATTTCAAAATGATCGCTTGCACAGTGCTCCTTGGGATGTTTAAAGCTTGGGAAATCTTTTTGTATCCAAATCCGGCTTTAAACTTCTCCACAACAGTATTACGGACCTGCCTAGTGTGTTCCTTGGTCTTCATGATGCTATCTGCGCTTTCAACAGAACCCTGAGACTATCACAGAGCAGGTGCATTTATACAGAGACTTGATTACACACAGGTGGATTCTATTTATCACCATCAGTCATTTAGGACAACATTGGATCATTCAGAGATCCTCGCTGAACTTCTGGAGTGAATTTGCTGCACTGCAAGTAAAGGGGCCGAATAATTTTGCACGCACCACTTTTCAGTTTTTTATTTGCTAAAAAAGTTTAAAATATTCAATAGATTTCGTTCCACTTCACAATTGTGTCCCACTTGTTGGTGATTCTTCACAAAAAATTAAAATTTTATATCTTTATGTTTGAAGCCTGAAATGTGGCAAAAGGTTGAAAAGTTCAAGGGGGCCGAATACTTTTGCAAGGCACTGTAGAGCCAAAAAGATTAGAATTGTGTCGATGTCCTAATATTTATGGACCTGACTGTATGTATAGATGAACATAGTAAAGGTTTATAAATTAAAGCTAAGGTCCAGGTAGACCGGCACAAATTAATTCAGCTTTTTAATAATTAATATATATATATATATATATATATATATATATATATATATATATATATATATATATATATATATATATTTTTTTTTTTTTTTAATGTAAGCAGTGCAAGTAGCTGAATTTGACTTGGCAGCCCCTTGCAATTCTTCTACAGCAGAACTCAGATTAAGAGATAAAGAATCGGCACAAGGTGCCAATCAGCTTTTCCTATTTCCCAACCAAGGATGAGAATGGGGCAGAAAGTACAGTGATGAGCGATGAGAGATGAGCTCATCAGCCTGTTACAACTACTTCCACTCTTCAGTCACAGACTGGGGAAGGACAAGATCTGTAAGCATTGCATAAAGTAAAACTATTATCAAAAAGTACAGATTTGCTATTTATAAATCTTACATAGTTACATAGTTACATAGTAGGTGAGGTTGAAAAAAATACAAAAGTCCATCAAGTCCAACCTATGTGTGTGATTATAGGTCAGTATTACATTGTATATCCCTGTATGTTGTGGTAATTCAGGGAACATTTATTTATTTATTATAGGTACTTACTTATTTAGCGTTGCCAAATTACACAGCACTTTACATATACGAGGTGTGGCTAAAAAGTTTGGTGAATGGTCCGATATCTCAAAGGCAACATGAGCCAGGTGGCCGCGCATGTACATGGTTATTCAGAGACACATCAAGAAGCGACACCTAGCATGGAGTACACGTGACCATCAGGGTAAACCCATTGCGGGCATTCAAACATAGTCAATGTGAGAGGTAGGGTTACAGTGCAGTGGAGCAATGAGTCAACATCAAGTTCTGCTACAAATTGGGGAAAACGATGACGGAGACGCATGAAATGTTGGTGCAAGCATACATGATGGAAGCCGTGAGCAGAAAATATGTTTACGACTGGTTCAAACAGTTTCACGAGGGTAAGTAAACGATTGAGGGTGAGCCAATTTCAGGTCGGTTGTCAACAAGCAGAACACCAGACATGATGATCACGCAAGTCCAACTAATGCTGGCACCAGATTGGCCACTGCCGCTATGATTGAAGGCAGAGAAATTGGCCATTCGCAAGAACATGGTGCGCACCATCGTCTTAGAAGATTTGGGTAAGTGGAAAATTTGTTCCTGGTTTGTGCCGCACAAGCTGACAGACGAACAGAAAGCAAAATGGATGGAAACCTCTGGAGATTTCATTACTATATGTGACCAGGATTCATCCTGCACCCGCATACTATGTGATCTGTGTTGCGCCACTTTTTTGCTCAGCGTGGCATACCTGTTCTTGATCATCCACCGTACTCCCCTGATCTGGCGCCTGCAGATCACTTATAAAAAAAATGGGAAAAAAAAGGGTATTTAGAATTTTTTTTTTATATGTTACTAAAATGCTTTGCCATTTCTGTTTTAAACTGAATGGGTTGTTTTACAAGGTGAGGGTTTACATATATTTTAAGGTCCATGTGCCATGCTGACGTATATGTGGTTTACAATGAAGCAGCATTTTTGCTAAAGTTTGCTGCAATTTTTTTTTAATATAATTAATTATTATCGCAACAGGCAATTTGATACTCCACATAAACACTACATTGATCTCCTTTGTTCAATACTGTCTATGGCGTTGAACCTTGGCCTTTGATATGCCATGTCTGTAGTATTTCAATTGAACTAAATCTATAAGTGCTGACCTAAAGTACATAATTATCTGGGAAATAAAAGTGGACTGCATCAAACTGATGGGATATTTGATAAGCCTGAGTTGACACAACTGATAAACACAATAAGCCAATTTATAAAGATCTGAAATAGCTTGCACAATGTCTTCCAGTGTTTCTCTATCTTCATTTGACTATTAACCACTTGACCTCCGGAAAATTTACCCCCCTTCATGACCAGGCCATTTTTTTGCAATGTCAGTTGTCAGTTTTGCAATTGTATACCTTGTATACGCGAGTATAAGCTGAGTTTTTCAGCATTTTTTTTGTGCTGAAAATGCCCCCCTTAGCTTATACTCGAGTCAAGCACTTTTCTGCAGCAGAGAATGACATTTTGACATTTTCCGAACCGACTTTGGGGCCCCGTTTCTCAGGTCCACTTGCTGCTAGGAACCCCAAATTTGGTGTACAAACCCAGTGGAACTAGCACTACAACATATCCAATAACTGGGGTTCCTAGCCCCAAGTGGCCCCGAGATACGATCTGCTGCAGAAAAGTGCTTGACATTTTCCGAACCGACTTTGGGTCCCCGTATCTCAGGGTCACTTGGTGCTAGGAACCCCAGCTTTGTATATGTTGTAGTGCTGGTTCCACTAGGTCGACACACCAAACTTTCCTAGCACCAAGTGGCCCCGAGATACGGGGCATCTGGGAACCCTTAAATCCCGAGTTTGAAGTTCGGGGGACCTACTGTATAGCTGCAAATGGGCACAGTGAGGCTGCAAATGGGCATTGTTGACCCTCTTTTCCACTTACTTTCTACTACAAAACATATCCAATAAAAAAATAAATAATTCTTCATAAATTTAGGCCAATATGTTGCTCTTTTTGGTAAAAAAATCCCCCAAATAAGCGTACATTAATTGATTTGCGTAAAAGTAATAACGTCTACAAACTTTTGGATATTTTTATTTGTTTATTTTTACTAGTAATGGCAGCAATCAGCGACTTATAGCAGAACTGCGATTTTACGGCGGACAAATCAGACACTAACTGACACTTTTAACCATTTTTTTGGGGACCAATGACACTAATACAGTGATGAGTGCTAAAAATATGCACTGTCACTGTTCTAATGGCAGTGAGAGGGGGGTTAACATCTATGGGCAATCAAAGGGTTAAATGTGTTCCCTGGGAGTGCTTTCTTACTGTGTGGGGGATGGTTTAACTGTGGGAAGACAGAGATCCGTGTTCCTGCTTAGCAAAAACACAAGATCTCTGTCTTCCTTGCTAGCAGAACGGCAATCTGCCTTGTTAATATCAGGGGTGATCAAGGGGTTAACTGTATGCCTAACAAGTGTTTCTTTTTTTTTCTATACAGTGTGGGGTGCTTTCAATAGGGGAAGAGATTGAATTTATTTGCAGGGACACAAAAATTCTATTCCTTCCCTCCTGTCAGAATGGCGATCTTCATTGTTTACAACAGAAAATAAAACAGAAAGTGTAACCGCGCTAAAGCTTCAGAATACTCCAAGCTCAAAGCTGCACGGATATAACACCAATATCAGTGTAAAAAACATTCAGGTAAACAAAAACGTGCGCTAAGAATAGTATATGTGCAAAAACAAAATCGCATTTAAAGCCATCCACATTAATATAAATCATATATTAGAATAACCATTGATCAGAAAAGCTGATGGTAATAAAGTGCAAAATGTGCTATAGTGTTAGCAGACATAAATTGATAAAGCAGCTTATATATAAAGTGCAAGGTGTACTGGAAAGCTGCCAAAGTTTCACAAACGAGCAGTTTAAAAGGTCCCACATTCAATGCAGGGTAACCCCTAAACAGTCCTGTAAAGAATGAACCACCTCAGCAGTGAGAAGAAAAAATAGTCCATAATTAGATGTCAGAAGGAAGAAAAGGGAAGTTCCATAAATAATGCACCGCTTCCAGAGGACACCCGAAAATTTCCACAGTCCGTCAGGTCACACAGCCCAAAAGGTACATGAAGAGGAAGGAGATGTGTATGTGAAAGTTTCCCCGTGCTCCAAAGGTGTAACAGATGGACTCTTACCCGAACTGATGGACCTCCCTTCTGGCGAGGTCGTACTGGCAGGCAGACTTAGCCCTCTGCAGGGACTGTGGATGGCTCCGAGTCCGGTGTATCTTCCATCTACGATCTGGAACAAACCAATGCTTCCTCCTGTGGGGGGGGGGGGGTGACAGACCCACTCAACCCGGAGGGGAGTGGGTAAAAATGGAGAAAGGGCTACGATAGTGTAGTATTTGTAAAATTTATTGGAATATTACAAACAGCATAGCCACAACAAATGGGCTCTGTGACAATTTAAAAACAAGTTTAAAATTCGCCGGCATAAAAAATAGCATACACCCGTGCAGGTCATGGGGCAGGCTGAGAGATGGCTCACGATGCGTAGCCACGCCCTACATGTTTAGTCACACTCTGACGTCTTCACAGGGGCCCACAGTCCCTGCAGAGGGCTAAGTCTGCCTGCCATCTTCACAGGGGCCCACAGTCCCTGCAGAGGGCTAAGTCTGCCTGCCAGTACGACCTCACCAGAAGGGAGGTCCATCAGTTCGGGTAAGAGTCCATCTGTTACACCTTTGGAGCACGGGGAAACTTTCACATACACATCTCCTTCCTCTTCATGTACCTTTTGGGCTGTGTGACCTGACGGACTGTGGAAATTTTCGGGTGTCCCCTGGAAGTGGTGCATTATTTATGGAACTTCCCTTTTCTTCCTTCTGACATCTAATTATGGACTATTTTTTCTTCTCACTGCTGAGGTGGTTCATTCTTTACAGGACTGTTTAGGGGTTACCCTGCATTGAATGTGGGACCTTTTAAACTGCTCGTTTGTGAAACTTTGGCAGCTTTCCAGTACACCTTGCACTTTATATATAAGCTGCTTTATTAATTTATGTCTGCTAACACTATAGCACATTTTGCACTTTATTACCATCAGCTTTTCTGATCAATGGTTATTCTAATATATGATTTATATTAATGTGGATGGCTTTAAATGCGATTTGTTTTTGCACATATACTATTCTTAGCGCACGTTTTTGTTTACCTGGATCTTCATTGTTTACATAGGCAGATCGCAGTTCTGTCTCTCTGCCTAACGATCGGTGGGTGTCGGAGGACATCAGGTACTGTGCACCCACACAGCGGAAGCGAGCTGCCGGGGGAGTGCAAGCGTGCCCCCCTACCCAGAATTGTCAGATCACACATATATAATATAAATATAATATATATATATATATATATATATATATATATATATATATATATATATATATATATATATATATATAGAGCACAGGTGCCGACCTGTAACAGTAAAACTGCTATAGTATGGACCTAACGTGGTTAACCTCTGAGTTATTTGTGAAGCATTTCTCGTTATCATTTTTAGGTTTTTAGTTTTGCAGAATTTGCGCAGCAGAATCCTCTGAAGTTGTAATGGGCTTTAATTCTGTGTTTTCCAATGTAATAACTGACAGTTTCGTTCACTGTAAGCCTAATAGGGGATTGTTGGTGGTAGGGTGGAAATTCTGTTTGAGCTTATAAAAAAAAGTCAGGAACAAGTTTTTGCTAACATTTCTAAAGTTTCAAAAGGTAGATCATTATACTGATTATTTTTCAAGCACCTCAAATTGTGTTTCTTTTAATTACCTAAAAACGGCAAAACTGTGCTACTTCCCCTGATCCTGTATAAATAAACCTGCTAGGGTACTTTCATGCTGTACTGATGTATGAATATCAGATATTTCTGGCAGAAAAAAAACATGAGAATGGACTGCACAACTGAGGGGTTGAACAATGTTGTACCAAAATAAATTTATGTCCTTTTTTTCCCCACAAATAGAGCTTTCTTTTGGTGGTATTTGATCACCTCTGCCTTTTTTATTTCTTGCGCTATAAACAAATAAATACCATCAATTTAGGAAAAAAAACCAAAACAATATTTTTTACTTTCTGCTATAAAACATATTCATTAAAAAAAAATCTAATTTCTTCATCAGTTTAGGCCAATATTTATTCTACTACATGTTTTTGTTATATTCGTTTCAATATATTTTATTTTCCAGTAAAAGTGAATACATCATAGACAATAAACATGAAGCAGGTCCACAGCCCCGCCATACCTGAGAATGACGTAGCAGATATAGAAAAATAAACAGCGTATAGTACAGGAACTTCTTAAAGTGATCAGAAAGCGATAAGTTTAACTTGGAAAGCAAAAATATATAAACGGATTCATGTAGTTGAGGATGAAATCCCGGAGAGCAAAGACTAAATTATCTAGTCCTTTATTATATTAACTCGGGACACCTCTCTTTATGTTGTGGTGGGTGATCCCAGATGGAGGGAGCCCTACCACCCCAATAGGGAACATTCTGTGGCAGAGCTCCCCCCCCCCCCCGAGACCCCCCATCCCGATATTTATCTTGCAATACGTAATATATGTGAAAAACAAAAACACAAAAAAAAAAAGAAAACCACCCATCCCTTTCTGTGGAGGGTAATAAGTATTTTAGGCATACAAGACAGATCATAGGTCTAGGGAAAACCATATACCAGCCATTATGGCATGTGTTTGACCGCCCATACAAACAACTAGTTTAAATGTAATAAAAAAATGGAAGAAAAAATGTTCTTAACACTTAACTGGATTTTCCATTTTTGAGGAGTGTGCGGTATACTAACATATTGCTAGACCACATTATTAAAGAGTCATTTTGAATAGTCTAGTTAGGTACCCATTTGAGAAAGAAGTGGGGGGTGGGGACCTTAGGGAGCGTAAGAATGGGAGGGGGAAGAGGAGGAAAGAAAGGAAAGAGACAGAAGAAGAAATGTGAGTTTATATTGGAAGCCGACTGGGGGAATCCCAGAGTCCTGTAGTCGCCTCTCGAAGGCTCTAGTAGAGGGAGATTCCCACAAAATCTGCCCAAGGTTCCCACACCATTTTGAACTTTTCTGTGCGATCCAAGACCACGCCCGCCATCTTTTCCTGGTTCATGATCCAGGATATCTTACGTTTGGCCATAAGGGTGGAAACATATGGTTGCTTCCAAGCCTTGGCTATCGTGAGCTTAGCTCCTAAAAGGATAAAGTGTATGAGGCGTTGCGTGATCCTGGAGGCTCCTTGGACTGGGAAGTTAAGGAGTGCTATGAGGGGAGATACTTGTATGGATAAGGCCGTGATCTTGTTGATCCAGGTGAAGATCCTGTGCCAAAACTGGCGTATTCTGGGACAGGACCACCACGTATGCATCATATCACCTCTTAATTCACAACCTCTGAAGCAGAGAGGAGAGGCGGATGGGAAAATCGCTGCTAATTTAGAAGGGACTAGGTACCATCTAGTTATAACTTTAGCGCTAGCTTCCATGAGGCTGGTATTAAGAATTCCCTTGAAGGAATTTGCAAAATTTCGGTGCCAGGTGTCGGTTTTCCATTGTTGTGCCAAGTCCTCCTCCCATTGCATCATGTAAGGTGCCTTGGATTGTGTCGATGATAGGGCCCTGTAGATCACCGAAATTCCCCCCCTCTGCTCACTGGCCTGGCCACACCAGGATTCATATTCAGTTATTGATAATTTGTGGGAAGATGTCTTGCACTTTTTCTGTAAAAAGTTTGAGATTTGAGAGAATCTGAAAAATTCTGAGGAGGGCATTTCTAAGTTACTAATACAATATGGTTTGGAGATCGGGCCCAAAGGTCTGAGGAAGTGGCCTATCCTGTAAAGCCCTTTGTCTAGCCACCATTGAAAGGCTTTAATGTCTAGCCCCGGTGGGAAGTCGGGGTTATGAAATATATGTTTAAGAGGTTCTATAGGAGATGAGATCTGGTTGTTTATCAGTATACAATCCCAGAGATGGAAAGAGTGTGACAGCGTCGGGGATAGGATTGAAGGTCGTCGTTTTTTAGGGCACCAGAGGAGATAGTCTATGGTATGGAGTGGTACTGCCAGCCTTTCGATATGCACCCAGTCAGGTTTTTCCCAGCGGGAGTAAACTGCTGATATTTGAGCAAGGTGGGCTGCTTGGAAATACCAGAGTAGGTTAGGTAAGCCCAGTCCGCCACCGGTCTTGGCTCTAAACAAGATTGATTTTGAGAATCTATGACCTCTTTTGCCCCAAACAAATTGTATAATTTTGGCTTGGAATTTTTTAAGACGGGCTTTGTCGACAGGGATTGGGAGGGCCCTAAAGTAATATAGGATGCGGGGAAGAAGGGTCATTTTAATTGAATTTATTTTGCCAAGCCAGGACAGAGAGAGCCCAGACCACCTGGTCAAGTCCTCTTCCAGTTTTATGTTTTTGTTATATTGATGCACAAAAGTTATAGTGTCTACAAACGATTGGATATATACTGTAATTATTATTTATTTAATTTTTTGTTACTAGTAATGGCGACAACCAGTGACTTATAGCGAGACTGCAATATTGTGGTGGACATTTGGACACTTATGCTGTGTAGACATGACCGGACTTTCGACGGACTGAATCACATCGGACTTTTCGATGGACTTTTCGATGGACTTCCGTTGAATCGGACTTGTCTACACACAATCACACCAAAGTCCGACGGATTCGACCGTGATGACGTACGAGCAGACTAGAATAAGGAAGTTCTTAGCCAGTAATCAATAGCTGCCCTAGCATCGGTTTTCGTCCGTCGGACTAGCATACAGATGAAATAATTTTTCGACCGGACTTGAGTCCGTCGGAAAGATTGGAAACATGTTCTAAATCTAAAGTCTGTCACATTTTCGACAGAAAAGGTCCGCTGCAGGTCCGATGAAGCCCACACGCGGTCGAATTGTCTGACGGATTTGTTCCGTCGGACAAGTTTGGTCGAAAAGTCTGGCCGTGTGTGCACGGCATAACTGACACTGGGGACCAGTGACACTAATACAGTGACCAGTGCTAAAAATATGCACTGTCACTCTACTAATGACACTGGCTGGGAAGGGGTTACACCTCTAAGGCAATCAAGGAGTTAATTGTGTGCCTAACCAGTGTTTTGGTGTAATGTATGTTGTGCTTTTACTAGGGGAAGTAATTATTTTTTTCCCTCCTTTGCAGGGAAAGAAAATCTATTACTTCCCAGCTGATAGGACAGGGTTCTGCCTTGTTTACATAGTCAGAGTCCTTTCCTGTGTAAATTCATGATGATCACCAGATGCCGGCTGTAATCCTTTGTCCGACACCCAGTGATCGACATCTGATGTGTTTAATCACAGCATGGCTGGGTTGGGATTTGGTACTAGATACGTGATCTGGTGCAGCCGAGCCACCTTGCCACTGTATATGTAGGTTACACGGTTGGCAAACGGTTAATTAAAACATGTTGCGCTGACCCTGAGTTCATGTGAGCAAATATCCAATATTAAAAATAAACAACGTGTAATAAAAAAACTATCATAAGCTGAATATAAAGTCCCAATCTTGACAAATTAAAAAGTAAAGAAGAATCCAATAAAAGGCTGTGAGGTGACGATTTTCCACTTTAGTAGAAGATAGGTGATAACAGTGGCTTGAAGAAAATAAGTATGGAGTCCCCCACCCAATAGTAGAAAGGCTTACCATAAAGCTGTGACCTTCTTATAGTTGGAAGGTCAGACAATGTCCCTGCCCCAAAAGGGCTATTGGAAATCATTCTAGCTTGGATCCTCCTAATATTGGGATAATGCCGCCTGTCACCTGAGGTGCCTCTATAAGCTCTCGGTCATGAGATTTTATGTACCCAAAGGGAGATAAAAAAATTCACATAGAGTGTACCTATAAAAACTGATAATGTATTAAAAAAAGAGTAACACTCACATTAAAAACAGTATTCTTGTGCAAGATGTCAGTTGTGACGAAAGACGTAGGGCGGAGCCTGCTGTGGCGTCATCGCGCCACCGGATGCTTTATGACATATTGTAGATCGGCCGTAGTCTTTGTACGCATTGTCTTTTTAATACCGTTTTAAATGTGTTACTCTTTTTTAATAAATTATCAGTTTTTATGGGTACACGTATAGACTATGTGGTTTTTTTTATCTCCCTTTGGGTACATATAATCTCATGACCGAGAGCTTATAGAGGCACCTCAGGTGAGGAGTGGCATTATCTCACTATTAGGAGGACCCAAGCTGGATGTTTACACAAACTCAGGTTCAGTGCGACATGGTTTCATTATTATTTGTTTAACTATGTTTATATGGCATGGTATGATTGCAGATTTCATGTATTAACATTTTTTGATGGACTGCAGCTTACAATCTTTTGATAGTTTGTGTATTTGCACATACATGTGCACATGTATAACATTTCTTCTAGAAAATTTAGAATCAAGGGAGTGTGGCATATGCGCGTATATGCGCATATTTGCATGCATGCGTGCGAAAATCTTGACTGGCATTGCAGATTTCTGTATTTTTTTTTCTACAACTTGAAAACAGGACTTATGCCCGTACACACGGTCAGATTTTCCGACGGAAAATGTGTGATAGGACCTTGTTGTCGGAAATTCTGACCGTGTGTGGGCTCCATCACACATTTTCCATCGGATTTTCCGACACACAAAGTTTGAGAGCAGGATATAAAATTTACAAAATCCATTGTCGGAAATTCACACAAATCCGACGGACAAAGTGCCACGCATGCTCAGAATAAATAAAGAGATGAAAACTATTGGCCACTGCCCCGTTTATAGTCCCGATGTACGTGTTTTTTACGTCACTGCGTTTAGAACGATCGGATTTTCCGACAACTTTGTGTGACCGTGTGTATGCAAGGCAAGTTTGAGCCAACATCCGTCGGAAAAAATCCTAGGATTTTGTTGTCGGAATGTCCGAACAAAGTCCGACTGTGTGTATGGGGCATAGGCGACTAATCTATGCAGGAAAACATATGAAGTTAGGTGCAGAAAAAATGGCAGCAGGTGCTCTGGAGTGATGAGTAAAAAGTTAAAATAGCTGTAGCAGGAGGCTGTTTGTTGGTGAAGGGCTGGAGCGAGGTACAATAATGAGTGTCTGCAGGCAAAATTGCAGCCTGGTGGAGGTTCCTTGCAAATTTGGCGCTGCATTTTCTGCAAATGAAGTTGGAGATTTGATCAGGATCAATGTTGGCCTCAATTCTGAGAAATAAAGGCAGATAATTATCCATCATGCCATACCATCATGAAGGTGTGTGATTGGCCCCAAATTTTTTCTGCACCAGGACAACGACACCAAACATACAGCAAAATGTTATTAACACATATCTTCAGTGTGAAGGAGAAAAAGGAGTCCTGGAAGTGATGGTTTGGCCCCCACAGAGCCCTGATCTCAACATCATGGAGTCTGTCTGGAATTATATGAAAAGACAGAAGGATCTGAGGCAGCCTACATCCATAGAAGATCTGTGGTTAGTTCTCTTATGCCGCTTACACACAGGTGGACTTTTCGGCATTAAAGGTCCGACGGTCTTTCCGACGGACTTTTGACGGACTTCTGATGGACTTTTGAACGAACGGACTTGGCTACACACAATCACACCAAAGTCCGACGGATTTGTACGTGATGACGTACGACCGGACTAAAATAAGGAAGTTCATAGCCAGTAGCCAGTAGCTGCCCTAGCGTCGGTTTTCGTCCGTCGGACTAGCATACAGACAAACGGATTTCTCGATAGGAACTGGGTCCGGCGGAGTTCCGGCGGAAAGATTTGCAACATGTTCCAAATCTAAAGTCTGTCAGATTTTTGACAGAAAAAGTCCTCCGCAGGTCCGATGAAGCCCACATACGGTCAGATTGTCCGACGGATTCATTCCGTCGGACCAGTCTGGTCGAAAAGTCTGCCCATGTGTACATGGCATAAGATGTCTGGAAAACCTATCTGCCGAGTTCCTTCAAAAACTGCATGCAAGTGTTCCTATTAATGCTGTTTTGAAGGCAAAGGGTGGTCACATCAAATATTGATTGGATTTGGATTTCTCTTCTGTTCATTTACTTTCCAGTTTGTTATTTGATAAAAAAAATAAATTATCACTTCTATTTCTGAAAGCGTTCTTCATTTACAGCATGTTTTCAGACCTGCATAAAACATTTGCACAGTACTGTATGTTACAGGTAATGCATGAAATTAGGCATTCTATAGAATGGTAAATGTCACACCTTGCCTATAAGATATACACTACCAATCTTAACCCCATAATATATGGAGTTTTTAACCACTTCTGGACCAAGCCTATTTCTGACATTTGTTGTTTACAAGGTAAAATTAGTATTGTTTGCTAGAAAATTACTTAGAACCCCCAAACACACACACTATATATATATATATATATATATATATATATATATATATATATATACTGATCTGCGGTACCCAGAGATCAGCGGGACGGCGGCGGCGCACATTCATGCCCCAGACCCAGAAGCGCAGGATCACGTACTAGGTATTTGATCCTGTGCAGTAAAGCCGCCTTGCTGCCATATATGTATGTTTATTGGTCAGCAAGCGGTTAAAGCAAACATGCAAGATGAATAAACACAAAAGCAATGTTCAGTATACTGGACATAAAACAGCCATATAAAAGTGCATTCCAACTTTAAAAATAAACAAAATCTGTTCACAAAAAATTACCACATTGCATTATTTTTTACAGCAAGTCTCAATAATGAAACCTGTAACATCTGCCTAACTGCTCACTCAAAAACTATCAAAGCTTCATATTGAAGATTCCTTATTATTCAATATCCAATCACAGTAAGCTTTAACCAGGTCACATCTATGCCCCTTTCAGTCAAGCAAGTCATACAGCAGTCATTTCCTTCTCCCAACCTTCTGTTACCAAACACGTTCCAGCTTTATGTTTACACAATGATGTGCCTAAACTATTTTCTTTTGTAAAATCCATGAATATTTCCAAACATGACTTTTCAACCACTCTATCTCTTCTAAATGTGTAAAATGGCGAAATGTTTCCAAGGGTGTGATGGACATGAAGATGGCAAGTATGTACTTCTTGCTTTAAAAATTAAAATATCCCTATTAACCACTTCAATACTGGGTACTTTTACCATTAAATTTTTATCATTATTTTCAGACAAATAGAGCTTTTCCTTGTGGCCTTTAAAGTGGAGCTCCATCCTAAAGGTGAAGCTCCACTTGTCTGCCTCCCCCCCAATCCGCTACCACATTTGGCACCTTTGGGGGGGGCAGGTACCTAGTTTTGACAGATACCCACTCCCGGCTCAGTTCACCGCAGCAATCTCAGCCAAAAGTTCACCCCCCTTCCTTCCTTGCAGCCTTCTGGGACCTGTGAAGTGTGCTGCACATTCACAAAGCACAGTAGGAGACCGGCTGGGAAGCCCCAAGGCTTCATTGCCGGTCTCCCTTAGTCAATATGGCAGCACCCGATAGCAGATTGAAGAATTGGCTCGGGTGAGGACACCGTTGGCTGCCTGGACAGGTAAGTGCCCTAGAATTAAAAGTCAGCAGCTGCAGTACTTGTAGCTACAGAACACCTCGAACAGGCAAACCGAATTAACAGCTTCAGATCCGGGCCATTGCCAAATGACGGCAACAGCGTGGATCTACAATACCGGGACTACGTCTATTGACGTCATCCCCTTTCCTCGTTCCCAGCACGCTCTCATGAGCGCGCCTCGGGGAAAATCTGTGTTGGCCGTGACCCTTGGACACAGCCAATCACAGATCGCTGTAAACGGCCGATCGCCGCCTCCAATGAGAGATGATCTGAAATGTAAACAATTGAGATCATCTCTCATTGCCGGCTCTCTCCTCACACAGAGACAGCGTGTGAGGAGAGAGAGCTTCTGTGAGTAAATTATATAAAGTCTAAAAGCGAAGTGTGCCCAAAAAGTGCCCAACAGTGCCCACAATGACATCAATCTAGTGCCATCTGTGCCCACCTGTGCACATCAGTGCCCACTTGTGCCATCAGTGCATCATCTGTGCCATCAGTGCCTGTCTGTGTCCATCTGTGCCCATCAGTGCCCGTCTGTGCCCATCAGTGCCCATCTGCAATCAGTGCGCATCTGTGCAATCAGTGCGCATCTGTGCCAGCTCATCAGTGCCATCTCATCAGTGCCCATCTGTGCCACCTCATCAGTGCCCATCTGTACCAATCAGTGCCCATCTGTGCCATCTCAGTGCACATTTGTGCCGCCTCATCAGTGCCCATCTGTGCTGCCTTATCAGTGCCTATCTGTGCTGCCTTATCAGTGCCCATCTGTGCCGCCTCATCAGTGACCATCTGTGCCGCCTCACCAGTGCCACATCAGTGCATATCTGTGCCCACCTGTACCGCCTCATTAGTGTAAATCTGTGCAATCAGTGCACATCTGTGCTGCTTCCTCAGTGCCTATCTGTGCTGCCTCAGTGCCCATTTGTGCCGCCTCATCAGTGCCCATCTGTGCGATCAGTGCCCATCTGTGCTGCCTCATCAGTGCCCATCTGTGCGATCAGTGCCCATATGTGCCGCCTCATCAGTGCACATCTGTGCCATCAATCAGTGCCACCTCATCAGTGCAGGCTTAGCACACACCTGTGCAATCTCATAACCACCAGCAGCCATGTCCAAAAAAAGCTTTTCCGCCGAGGAGGCATACCAAATTCTTTCCACGGCTGACGAGAGCAACGGGGAGCTCTCTTTTTCAGGTTCCCTTACCAATTCGGATTCTGACGTAAATTACGAGCCAGTCCTCAGTAGTGAAACACTAACAGACTCAGAGGAAGAAACTCGGCCCGCCAAACGAAGGCATTCTAGTGAGGAGGCAGTGGCATTCACCAGCACCGCAGTGGCATCCACCAGCACCGCAGTGGCATCCACTAGCACTGCAGTGTCATCCACCAGCACCGCAGTGCCTCAGCAAGAAAGGCCAAGTACCAGTGGGGTGTCGCCCCAGCCCCAAAGGGTTAGGTTTCATGCCAGCCTTCCCTATGCACTTCAGAACCCCTTGTGGCTTCCTCCTAATTCAGGAGAAGCTAGCGTTCCCCTTTCACTGCCCAGCCAGGAGTCCAGGTGGATACAGAGAATTTCACCCCAATTAATTTTTTTAATTTAATTTTTACGGAGGACATGTTGGCATCAATTGTTACCCAGTGCAACCTGTATGCACAGCAATTTATTTTGCAAAATCCCACATCATATTATGCCCGTCCTTATGAGTGGAGAGACCTGACAGTGGAGGAGTTCAAGGTTTTTTTGGGCCTCACATTTAATATGGGGTTCACCAAAAAAAAACGAATTCCGTTACTATTGGTCAACCCACCCCCTCCACCACATGCCGCTCTTCTCTGCGGTAATGCCCAGAACCAGGTATCTGATGATAATGAGGTTCCTACATTTCAGCGACAATACCCAGTGCCCTCCCTGAACTGATCCAAATTATGACAGGCTTTACAAAATTCGGCCAATATTAAATAATTTTTCTGAAGTATTCCCCCAGCTGTTCACCCCGGACCAAACCATATGTGTGGATGAGTCTCTTTCTTAAATTTAGCGGCAGGCTTAAAATTAAGCAATTTATCCCCAGCAAAAGGGCCCGCTATGGGGTGAAGGTGTACAAACTATGTGACCGAGCCACAGGGTACACATATTCCTTCATAGTGTACGAAGGGAAGGACACCCAGCTGCAGCCCCCTAATTGCCCGGACTACTTGGGAACCAGTGGGAAAGTTGTTTGGGACCTCATATACTCCCTACTCGACAAAGGATACCACCTGTATGTAGACAACTTCTACACTTCTCTGCCCCTGTTCCACAACCT
Organism: Lithobates septentrionalis; assembly: GCA_037952835.1. Classification (NCBI taxonomy): domain Eukaryota; kingdom Metazoa; phylum Chordata; class Amphibia; order Anura; family Ranidae; genus Lithobates; species Lithobates septentrionalis. The sequence goes on from JBBDGP010001341.1 coordinate 688,097, forward strand.
TCATCGGAAGAAGACGCTAGCATGTGGCACCGTAAAAAAGAATCGGAAGGGCTTTCCTCAAAGTCTTGTTAATAAGGCCAATGACCAATAAGACCATGCCTCTTGCCTGCTTCTTGGACTGATCTTGTACCCTGCAACTGGACTAGTGGGATTCAACACAGGGGTCTCACATATGTGAGGGGCTCCAGAATAGTTTTTCTGGATGAAGAAAACAATTTTCTTTGTTTTCTCATTCCTAGATTAGGGTCTGGAGACTCGAAGGCTTCAAAGAGATTTGGGTGGGAGAAGCCGCTACCCCTGTCCCCATTCTGTCCTGAACGAGGCCCTACTTCTGCCTGCTGCCTGTAGGACTTACTGCCGTCATGCCTCTGTTTGTCGCACTGTCCACAGCACATGGACCATGTTCCTGCCTACTACTAAGACCAATATTTTGGCACTGCTGACAATCTCTGCCTGCACTGACCCTGCACTGCACTGACCTATGGACAGTATCCCTGCCTGCTGCCTGTACAGACTATGGACAGTATTTCTGCCTGCTGCCTGAAACTTTGTGTTCGCTGTTGCTGACCAAGTCCCTGCCTGCTGCCTGGACCAGTGCTATCCACCTGTGGAGAACTGTACTACTAAAACCACAGGTAATCTTTTGTTTCTCTTTGCTAAGCATAATGTATTTTGGGGTGTAATTCTTGGTATGTGCCTGATGGTGTTCCTTGCATGTTGGATCTCTGTATGTGGCCAGGCTGTGTAAAGGTCTCACATGTGGTATTGCCATACTCAGAAGGAGTGGCAGAATGTATTTTGGGGTGTCATTTTTGCTATGTAAATGCTATGTGTTGGAAATATCTTATAAACGGACAACTTTGTGTAAAAAAAAATGTGTTTTCATTTTTTTCCACATTTTCCAAAAACTTCTGGAAAAAAATGAACCATTCAAAAGACTCATTATGCCTCATAGATTATACGTTGGGGTGTTAGCTTTCCAAAATTGGGTCATTTTGTGGGCGTTTTCATTGTCCTGGTGCTCCAGGGCCTTCAAAAGTGTAATAGGTGGATGAGAAATGAAATGTGTAATTTATGCTCGTAGAACGCCTGAAAGTGCTACTTCAATATTAGGCCTCTGTATGTGGTCAGGCTGTGTAAAAGACTCACACATGTGATCGTTATACTCAGGAGGAGTAGCAGAATGTATTTTGGGGTGTTATTTTTGCTATGTAAATGCTATGTGTTGGAAATATCCTATAAACCGACAACTTTGTGTAAAAAAAATGCGTTTTCATTTTTTTTCCACATATTCCAAAAACTTCTGGGAAAAAATTAACCATTCAAAAGACTCAGAAAAAAGGGGGAAGGGGGGGGGTTTTAATTACCCAGGAGAACGAAACAGATGGACTTTGTAGGCACCAATCATAAAAATCAATGTAAACTTTTATTTATACACAAATTTAAAAAGAATCACAAAAACGTAAACATTTTTTTAAAAAACGCAGTACATTGCGGAAATTGGTATTAAATGTCACTACATAAATGTATGAGAACGGATCGGGGAATAGCCCCTATACCAGAGGGAGGGATAAACCCCTTCCGTTCCCATTGAATAACCTCAAACTGATATAGCTCTACATGTTTCGCAAATTTGAATGCTTCTTCAGGAGCTTGTTTGGGTTACCTGTAATGGGAAATAGAAAAGGACATACACCAAAAAACAAAAACAAACATACAGTAGCATTAATATTATTTTTGCATAAAGACTTTTCAAAAGTGCGTCTCAATCAGAACCACTGAGTACCGTGAGGAAGCGATCCCAAAGGCCCAAGATTCAACACGCATATAGTGACCTGTGATAACATGCGGGGACGTGTCTGGTAAAGAGATTTATGTCACCGGTAGACTCAAGGGGGGTAGTGAGCTAGAGAATCCCAACTGTCCAAAAAAAGGGGGGGGGGGTAAAAATAACCAATGTACATCTGTGGTAAAACCAGAACATTCATATGTAGAGGAGAGCATAAGGCACAGCTAGATGGGGGGTGGGGGTCAGGGAGGGAGAGAAAGAGAGAGGGGCAAGGGGGGGGGGGGGAAGGGGAAGGAAAAAGGGGGGGGGGGAAGGGGAATGGAGAGAGAAAGGAGAAACCAAACAGGGGGGAATAGACAGAGGAACTGGGATATAGAAAGTAATGTACCAGCCAGAGTAACTGAATCCGTCTTCAGATCAGGTAGAGGTTATGGATAATTGAGAAGCCATGCATTCAGAGACACAGCCTCCAATAACCAAGGTGCATAAGGTAATCCAGAGACTGTAATCTAAAGATGTAGATAATATCTAATTAGCCAATATTGAGACTAGCTCCTTATAGTGTGCCGTTATACCAATAAAACAAATGGCATAAACAGATCCTCATATACATGCTAAGTACAGGTATGCCTATAGGGTTAAATAATTGCACATGAAGGGCTGCTCCTACCTTGTAGGGTAAGACAGGTGAGCAGGTCTTGTAAACAGCATCAATCAGCTACTTGCTTGTAAACCTGGTACAAAATAGATCTTGACTGACATGGCTGCAATAGAGCTCTGATCCTATCCCAGCAAGGAGCTATCTAATAAGCTCCCAGGACTGCCATCTAAATTAGGGAGTGAGAGAAACATCAGGTTTCATCTAGTTGCACAAACAGAGTACAGCTACAGAGCATTTAGTTTAGATTTGCATAAATCCAGCATACTCTTACCAGACAGCTTGTGTTGTTAAACAGGTAACATCCAGGCATCAGAGCGCCCTGGAGGGTAGTGGCGTGGTATGAGGCTGTTGCTGACAGCCTTAAATACACGTCCCAATCAGGTGTGTAAGACAAGCATCACCTGATTCGAACGTTTTCCATGACAGAGGCCTATCTGACCACTGAGCATGTGCGATGGGATGTGAGAGTGTGCAGCTCCTTTTGGCCGAATCAGGTGATGCTTGTCTTACACACCTGATTGGGACGTGTATTTAAGGCTGTCAGCAACAGCCTCATACCACGCCACTACCCTCCAGGGTGCTCTGATGCCTGGATGTTACCTGTTTAACAACACAAGCTGTCCGGTAAGAGTATGCTGGATTTATACAAATCTAAACTAAATGCTCTGTAGCTGTACTCTGTTTGTGCAACTAGATGAAACCTGATGTTTCTCTCACTCCCTAATTTAGATGGCAGTCCTGGGAGCTTATTAGATAGCTCCTTGCTGGGATAGGATCAGAGCTCTATTGCAGCCATGTCAGTCAAGATCTATTTTGTACCAGGTTTACAAGCAAGTAGCTGATTGATGCTCTTTACAAGACCTGCTCACCTGTCTTACCCTACAAGGTAGGAGCAGCCCTTCATGTGCAATTATTTAACCCTATAGGCATACCTGTACTTAGCATGTATATGAGGATCTGTTTATGCCATTTGTTTTATTGGTATAACGGCACACTATAAGGAGCTAGTCTCAATATTGGCTAATTAGATATTATCTACATCTTTAGATTACAGTCTCTGGATTACCTTATGCACCTTGGTTATTGGAGGCTGTGTCTCTGAATGCATGGCTTCTCACTTATCCATAACCTCTACCTGATCTGAAGACGGATTCAGTTACTCTGGCTGGTACATTACTTTCTATATCCCAGTTCCTCTGTCTATTCCCCCCTGTTTGGTTTCTCCTTTCTCTCTCCATTCCCCTTCCCCCCCCCCCCTTTTTCCTTCCCCTTTCCCCCCCCCCTTGCCCCTCTCTCTTTCTCTCCCTCCCTGACCCCCACCCCCCATCTAGCTGTGCCTTATGCTCTCCTCTACATATGAATGTTCTGGTTTTACCACAGATGTACATTGGTTATTTTTACCCCCCCCCCCTTTTTTTGGACAGTTGGGATTCTCTAGCTCACTACCCCCCTTGAGTCTACCGGTGACATAAATCTCTTTACCAGACACGTCCCCGCATGTTATCACAGGTCACCATATGCGTGTTGAATCTTGGGCCTTTGGGATCGCTTCCTCACGGTACTCAGTGGTTCTGATTGAGACGCACTTTTGAAAAGTCTTTATGCAAAAATAATATTAATATGCTACTGTATGTTTGTTTTTGTTTTTTGGTGTATGTCCTTTTCTATTTCCCATTACAGGTAACTCAAACAAGCTCCTGAAGAAGCATTCAAATTTGCGAAACATGTAGAGCTATACCGAGCTATATCAGTTTGAGGTTATTCAATGGGAACGGAAGGGGTTTATCCCTCCCTCTGGTATAGGGGCTATTCCCCGATCCGTTCTCATACATTTATGTAGTGACATTTAATACCAATTTCCGCAATGTACTGCGTTTTTTAAAAAAATGTTTACGTTTTTGTGATTCTTTTTAAATTTGTGTATAAATAAAAGTTTACATTGATTTTTATGATTGGTGCCTACAAAGTCCATCTGTTTCGTTCTCCTGGGTAATTAAACCCCCCCCCCTTCCCCCTTTTTTCTAAGACTTAAAATAGGACGTTGGCACTGCTCTACATATGAGACCTCCACAGTCCATCCTGTGATGAGATCTAATAACCCTCCAATCTTTCATTCAAAAGACTCATTATGCCTCATAGATTATACTTTGGGGTGTGTGCTTTCCAAAATGGGGTCATTTTGTGGGCGTTTCCATTGTCCTGGTGCTCCAGGACCTTCAAAAGTGTAATAGGTGGGTGAGAAATGAGATGTGTAATTTATGCTCCTAGAACACCTGAAGGTGCTACTTCAATGTTAGGCCTCTGTATGTGGTCAGGCTGTGTAAAAGTCTCACACATGTGGTATCGTTTTACTCAGGAGGAGTAGCAGAATGTATTTTGGGGTGTTATTTTTGCTATGTAAGTGCTATGTGTTGGAAATATCTTATAATTGGACAACTTTGTGTAATAAAAAAGGGGTTTTCATTTTTTTCCACATTTTCCAAAAACTTCTGGAAAAAAATGAACCATTCAAAGGACTCATTATGCCTCATAGATTATACGTTGGGGTGTTAGCTTTCCAAAATGGGGTCATTTTGTGGGCGTTTCCATTGTCCTGGTGCTCTAAGGCCTTCAAAAGTGTAATAGGTAGTCAACAAGTTAGATGGGTAATTTATGCTCCTTGAACACCTGATGATGCTCCCTGCATGTTGGGCCTCTGTATGTGGCCAATTAGTGAAAAAGTCCCACACACGTGGTATTGCAATACTCAGGAGGAGTAGCTGAATGTATTTTGGGGTGTCATTTGTGGTATGCACATTCCATGTGAGAGAAATAAGCTATTACAATGACAATTTTCTGAAAAAAATATAAAAAATAAAAAAAACCTTAATTTGCAAAGAATTGTGGGAAAAAATGACAACTTCAAATAACTCACCATGCCTCTTACTAAATATCCTGGAATGTCTACTTTCCAAAAAGGGGTCATTTGGGGGGCATTTGTACTTTCCTGGCTTGTTAGGGTCTCAAGAATTGAGATGGGCCTCAGTACATCAGGTGTGATCAGATGTGATCATTTTTTTGATTTGCACCATAGCTTGTAGACTCTATAAATTTCACACAGACCACATAATATCCACTAATTTGGGTTATTTTTACCAAAGATATGTAGCAGAATAAATTGTGGCCAACATTTATGAATAAAAATTGCTAATTTGCAAAATTTTATCACAGAAACGAAGAAAAAAGCATTTTTTTTTTCAAAATTTTCGGTCTTTTTTCATTTATAGCGCAAAAATTAAAAAACCCAGAGGTGATCAAATACCACCAAATAAAAGCTTTATTTGAATGAAAAAAAGGAAAAAAAAATCATTTGGGTACAGTGTTGCATGACTGAGTAATTGTCATTCAAAGTGTGAGAGCACTGAAAGCTGAAAATTGGTCTGGGCAAGAGGGGGGTTTAAGTGCCCAGTAAGCAAGTGGTTAAAGTCGGACACATGAAAAATCAAAACATGAAAAATCAAAATATGAAAAATCATGTGGGACCCCACACCAATTTTTTTTTTAATTTTGGCGTGGAGTTCCCCTTAAAATCAATGCCAGAATCAAGGAGCCTGGCATGGATTTTGGGGGCCCCCACGCTGTTTTTTTTATTTTGGCATGGAGTTCCCCTTAAAATCTATTCCAGACCCAAAGGGCCTGCTATGGATTTGGGGGGCACACCATTTTTTTTACTTAATTCTGCCATAGGTTTCTCCTTAACCACTTCAATTCACTGTATTATATACTCTGCACTGTATTATATATACACTACACTGACTGCACTATATATTCTCCATTGTATTATATATACTACAATGACTGCACTATATACTCTGCAATGTATTATATATAAAAAGAGTGTATTATACATACTATACTGATGGCACTGTATACTCTGCACTGTATTATATATACTACACTGACTGCACTATTTACTCTGAACTGTATTATATATACTATACTGACTGCACTATATACTCTGAAGTGTATTATATACAGTTGTGCTCAAAAGTTTGCATACCCTGGCAGAAATTGTGAAATTTTGCCATTAATATTGGAAATATGACTGACCATGCCAAAAAATTGTCTTTTTTTAAGGATAACAATCACATGAAGCCATTTATTATCACATAGTTTTTTGGATCCTTTTTAAATCATAACAGAAATCACCCAAATGGTGATAAAAAGTTTACATACCCTGGAATGTTTGGCCTTGGTACAGAAGGTGGCACACACAGGTTAAAATGGCAATTAATGGTTATTTTCCCACGTTTGTGGCTTTTTAAATCACAAATAGTGTCTGTGTATAAATAGTCAATGAGTTTGTTAGCTCTCACATGGATGCACTAAGCAGGCTAGACATTGAGCCATGAGGAGGTAGAAAAGAACAGTTAAAAGACCTGCCTAACAAGGTAATGAAACTTTACTAAGATGGAAAAGGATATAAAAAGATATCCAAAGCCTTGAATATGCCAGTCAGTACTGTTTAATCACTTATTAAGAAGTGGCAAATTAGGGGCTCTTTTGAGACCAAGCCAAGGTCAGGTAGACCAAGAAAGATTGCAGCCACAACTGGCGTCAGAATTGCTCAGGATACAAAGAAAAACCCACAGGTAACCACAAGAGAAATACAGGCTGCTCTTCATAACCACTTCCCGCCCGGCCTATAGCAGAATGACGGCCGTGCAGTGGTTCAGTTATCCTGACTGGGTGTTATATGATGTCCAGCAGGATAACATGCTGGCAAGCACCGGTGGGGGTGTGGAGCACGGCGATCAGTGGTTCTGTGTGTCACTCTGACACACCATCTCCGATCGTAGTAAGGAGCCTCGGACGGAGGCTCCTTACCATATGATCAGCTGTGGCCAATCACAGCTGATCACAGCATGAACCAGGAAGTGCAGGTAAACGGCTTTCCTCAGTTTGTGCTGACATCAGTGCTGCCCATCAGTTCCATCTATCAGTGCCCATCAGTGCAGCCTATCAGTGCCGCCTATCGGCGCCCATCGGTGCTGCATATCAGTGCCACCCATCAGTGCCCATCAATTCTACATATCAGTGTCTCCTCATTAGTGCCCACCAGTGCCGCCTCATCAGTGCCCGTCAGTGCAGGAGAAAATGAAATTTTATAACGGGAAGAAAAACTTTTTTTTTTCAAAAATGTCAATCTTTTTTAGTTTGTTTAGCAAAAAATAAAAACCCCAGAGGTGATCAAATACCACCAAGAGAAAGCCCTATATGTGGGAAGAAAATTATAAAAATTTTGTTTGGGTACAGTGTTACATGACCGTGCAATTGTCATTCAAAGTGCAACAGCGCTGAAAGCTGAAAATTGTCCTGGGCAGGAAGGGAGGAAAGTGCCCTGTATTGAAGCGGTTAAGGAGCACAATTCAACGATACTTGAACAAAAAAGAGCTGCATGGTTGAGGTGCCAGAAGGAAGCCTTTACTGCGCCAATGCCACAAAAAAGCTAATGAGGCATGTCAAGGTGTTGTTGGGCATATTGTAACCAGGCTTTTTTGTGGAACTTGAACATTAAAGGCTTCTTTCTGGCAATTTGACCATACAGTTCTTTTTTTGTTTAAGTATCATCGTATTGTGCTCCTTAAAAACAACCACACCATCTTTTTCCAGAGCAGCCTGTATTTCTCCTGAGGTTACCGGTGGGTTTTTTCTTTGTATCCCAAACAGTTCCTGTAGCAGTTGAATCTTTCTTGATCTACCTGACCTTGGCTTGGTATGAAGAGATCCCCAAGTTTTCCATTTCTAAGCCCTGGTTTACACTGGAGCGTGTTGACATGAGATTTGACATGTCAAATCGCACGTCAAATTGGCGGCAATTGCCGTCAACGGCACCATGCTAATCGGTGAGACGCTGCATCTGCGGTGCTGCACCGATTTCAAAAAGTGGTTTCTGTACTACTTTTTACGAATTCGAGCTGTAATTTACATTGACATCTGCACAGATGTCTGATGGCGCTCCATATGTTCGTTTGTTCTACAAACAAACAACTACGGCCGAAATCGGGAGTGAAATCGTGTGAGTTCAGCTGAACTCGCACAGCTTCATTCCCGCAGCTCAGTGTGAACCTGGGCTTATTAAGTGATTGAACAGTACTGACTGGCATATATAAGGCTTTGGATATCTTTTTATATCCTTTTCAATCTTTGTAAAGTTTCATTACCTTGTTACGCAGGTCGTTTGACTGTTCTTTTCTACCTCCTCATGGATCAGTGTCTAGCCTGCTTAGTGTGTCCATGTGAGAGCTAACAAACTCATTGACTATTTATACACAGACACTAATTGTGATTTAAAAAGCCACAAAAGTGGAAAATTAACCTTTAATTGCCATTTTAACCTGTGTGTATATCGCAGTGCATTATGGGGTGCTCCGCGGTGGACGAACTTGCAGCAAGTACTCCATATGTTCGTTTGTTCTACGAACAAACAAACAGCTGATGTTCGAGTTGAACTTATGTTCTTCTAGCTTCTGGGTAATCGCTGACGTCACTTCCTGTCCCAACCCGTACCAGATCGAGGCTTGGAACGCACGCCGATCCCGGGAGACGAAGCGGCGGAACTAAACCAAAAAATACACTGCTGGAATGACTCAGTGCCTGTCTAAAGGTACTTGAATTGTGAGTGTTCATTTTTATAATTGGGGATGTTTACCTTGTTGGTCTAAATACATTTTACTAAAGCATATTGCGCAATGATGGCTATTTACTTCTTATGAGATATCAAGATTTGAGGATTAACTAGAGGCAATCTAGCTGGAGAAACGCCAGGAAAGTGGAATGGTTATCCCTATATGAACCAAAGGCACGGTTTTTTCTAGGCTCTGGTGAGTGACCATTTCAGAAGGAGGTGGTGAAAATGCTTCTAAAATAACACAGATGCGATTTTGAGCACACTAGGTACATGAGATTTAATTGATTGAATTGTGAAGTGGACTTTGGGGAAATATTGTTAAAATCTGTGTCCTGCAGTTTTGATCAATTTGCAATTTTGCACTTGATAATTTAATAATTTGCACTATAGCATTGCACTTTAGAGTTATATAGTTTTGATGTTTGTGCACATTTCACCGATATTGTTTTTAGTGGATAATCTTGTATAAAGCACTTTAAGATCAGCGCACTTACTGTTTATAAAATATAAAAGAAATGTGCTTTTAGGCTTATGGGATTGATTGACTAAAGCAAATAGGATGTTTACCTTACCAGGAGATTGCACATCGGAAGGGAATTTTACCCAGAGCTTAGTGAATTACCAAATTCAAAATTGAAGCTCTAGCATCCAAACTTGTGCAGGCAAAAATACTGTTTTTATTTTCCTTGTTTATGAATCGGTATTCTTTGCAAAGTGAAATTCCACCACATTCACTAAGTTCTGGGCATAATGTCCTTCCTTTGCAAAATGGACAGCCCACTTGCCTTTAGTAAATCAACCCTTATATCTGTTAATGCTACTTATAGCTTTCACCTGAACCAAATACTGCTTGGAGTACTGCTTGGACCTTGAAGAAGGGGACATACCCCGAAAGCTTGTCCCGAAAAATTGTATGTTGTATGTGCAAATACAAAAAGTATCACGGACAGTACTCAATTTTCTCTGTCACAATTGCACTAATACGGCTACAATCCAATCAAGTACCTGAAACAAATAACATTCAAGATATTTAATGCATAGTACATAAAGTAGTATGCATATATAAATAAATGTCCTAAATAAAAAAATATAGTACTAAAAAATTAATACTCATTTATATTGAGTATAGTAATTAATGCCCCAAATTTAGTACATTCTCCTTCTCTTGCTTTCCAAGCCCAGAACAAATAAAAATTCTAAAGAAAAATAACTGGAGCCGCTAGGCATTCAAGCAGATCAATCCTAGAGACAGTGTTGGTTTGGTTACTAAGAACCAATCTGATATATTAATATGAAATAACATTTTAAAATCCCCTAGAATATTATAAAGATACATATTTTTAATCATAAGAATAGATAAGCTATAATTAAGTCATGTGGTGTTCCTATCAATCACTCAAGAGCCATGAGATAATTGATCTGCATATTATTGCTTTGATCCACAGACAACAAGATTGGTGAAATGTAGTATCTTTCTTTTTTTACCTTTGTCTATTGCTGTTTTCATTAGATTTAATCTCTTATGCCCCGTACACACGATCGGATTTTCTGACGGGAAATGTTGTATGTGAGCTTGTAAGTCTGACCGTGTGTATGCTCCATCAGACTTTTGTTGTCTGACTTTTCGCCAACAAATGTTGGCTAGCATGCTCTCAAATTTTCTGCCAACAAATGTGTGTTGTCGGACTTTCCGATTGTGTGTACACAAGTCCGTCGGACAAAAGTCCAAAGTACAAACACACATGCTCGGAAGCAGAAGCGGTCAGTCTTGTAAACTAGCGTTTGTAATGGAGAATTAACATTCGTGACGCAGCAAATTATGAAATCTCCAAATGCAGCGCACAATTCTCTTCTTCTTTAATGGGATAATAATGAAGCTGCTTTGCTGGTGATACTGATGGAGTTATTGCAAACATTTTTTTTTTTTCTAGTGATATCAAGAATAATATTATTATGTATTTTTTTTATTTTTTATATGTGCAAGTTCTCACAACACTATTATCCCGTAGTTTTTAAGAACAAAGATACAACTATATTGGTGTCCCTTGTCAATTTTACATTGTATTTTTTTAAATGTAACTGCCTACTCCCAAACTGTCTTTTGAAGTAAAACACATAGCCAAGTATTATTCTACACAATTTTTTTATTGTGCATTTAAAAAAGAAAACAAATAACATTAGAAATGCTATCTGCCAATAGAACTTAACCAAAAAGTGCATTCTATGCATACAAAAATATGGAAAATTTACCAAATCAAATCATTATTATTCAACCAAAAAAATAATGTCAAAGCAATAACTCCAGGACCAATAATAAATAACACGTTATCTCCTCTGATTCTGCAGTATGGCTGGTTGACGAACTGCCATTCAGAAACGAACTGAGAAAGCACGAATCAACACTCACCAAACTTCTACTAACACGAAATTAGCAGAAGGAGCCCAAAGGGTGGCGCTAAAGAGCTGAAAAACCACGTTGTACGTCTAGTACATCACTAGGTTCGTAATTGTTGGCCAACATTTGTGTGACTGTGTGTATGCAAGACAAGTTTGAGCCAACACCCTTTGGACAAAATTCCATGGTTTTGTTTTCGGAAAGTCCGATGGTGTGTACGGGGCATTAGTTTAAAATACTATGAAAAAATTACAAATAGTGGTTCCAAAAATAAATGAGAAAATTTATTATAGTTACATAGATTGTAAAATTAAAAAAGGGCAATTTGATCAAGTTTAACCATACAACAAAAATACATTACAAATCAGCATCCCCAGAGCGCCAAGCCTGCATCTGATACAAAGGAAGGCAGAAAACCTTGTTGAGCATAATCCAATTTGCTCTTACAGGGAATGCATTTCTTTCTGATATCTTGGCACTCCTTGGATCAACTATCTATGGTGTTACCTTTTTTAAATCAGAGGTCTCCAAACTTTTTTTTCAACGTTACATTTTTTATTGGGTATTTAAGACAGAAAAATAATACATGGCATGTCCCAGCATTAGGGATGAGCTTCGAGTTCGAGTCAAACTCATGTTCGACTCGAACATTGGCTGTTCGCAAGTTCGCCGAACAGCGAACAATTTGGGGTGTTCGTGGCAAATTCGAATGCCGCGGAACACCCTTTAAAAGTCTATGGGAGAAATCAAAAGTGCTAATTTTAAAGGCTAATATGCAAGTTATTGTCATAAAAAGTGTTTGGGGACCTGGGTCCTGCCCCAGGAGACATGGATCAATGCAAAAAAAAGTTTTAAAAACGGCCGTTTTTTCAGGAGCAGTGATTTTAATAATGCTTAAAGTCAAACAATAAAAGTGTAATATCCCTTTAAATTTCGTACCTGGGGGGTGTCTATAGTATGCCTGTAAAGGGGCGCATGTTTCCTGTGTTTAGAACAGTCTGACAGCAAAATGACATTTTGAAGGAAAAAACTCATTTAAAACTACCCGCGGCTATTGCATTGCCGACAATACACATAGAAGTTCATTGATAAAAACGGCATAGGAATTCCCCAAAGGGAAACCCCGAACCAAAATTAAAAAAAAAATTGATGTGGGAGTCCCCCTAAATTCCATATCAGGCCCTTCAGGTCTGATATGGATATTAAGGGGAACCCCGGCCAAAATTTAAAAAAAAAATGACGTGGGGTTCCCCCTAAATTCCATACCAGACCCTTATCCGAGCACGCAACCTGGCAGGCCGCAGGAAAAGAGGGGGGGACGAGAGTGCGCCCCCCCCTCCTGAACCGTACCAGGCTACATGCCCTCAACATTGGGAGGGTGCTTTGGGGTAGCCCCCCAAAACACCTTGTCCCCATGTTGATGAGGACAAGGGCCTCATCCCCACAACCCTGGCCGGTGGTTGTGGGGGTCTGCGGGCGGGGGCTTATCAGAATCTGGAAGCCCCCTTTAACAAGGGGACCATCAGATCCCGGCCCCCCCCCTGTGTGAAATGGTAAGGGGGTACTTACCCCTACCATTTCACTAAAAAACTGTCAAAAATGTTAAAAATGACAAGAGACAGTTTTTGACAATTCCTTTATTTAAATGCTTCTTCTTTCTTCCTTCATCTTCTGGTTCTTCTGGTTCTTCTGGCTCTTCTGGTTCTTCCTCCGGCGTTCTCGTCCAGCATCTCCTCCGCGGCGTCTTCTATCTTCTTCTCCTCGGGCCGCTCCGCACCCATGGCATGGGGGGGAGGCTCCCGCTCTTCTCTTTCTTTTCTTCTCTTCTTCTCTTCTTCTCTTCTTCATTTTCTTCTCCGGGCCGCTCCGCAACCCATGCTGGCATGGAGGGAGGCTCCCGCTGTGTGACGGCGCTCCTCGTCTGACAGTTCTTAAATAACGGGGGGTGGGGCCACCTGGTGACCCTGCCCCCCTCTGACGCATGGGACATGACGGGACTTCCCTGTGGCATTCCCCGTGACGTCACAGGGAAAACCCGTCAAGTCACCATGCATCAGAGGGGGGTGGGGTCACCGGGTGGCCCCGCCCCCCGTTATTTAAGAACTGTCAGGCGAGGAGTGCCGTCACACAGCGGGAGCCTCCCTCCATGCCAGCATGGATTGCGGAGCGGCCCGGAGAAGAAAACGAAGGAGAGAAGGAGAGAAGAGCGGGAGCCTCCCCCCCATGCCATGGGTGCAGAGCGGCCCGAGGAGAAGAAGATAGAAGACGCCGCGGAGGAGATGCTGGACGAGAACGCCGGAGGAAGAACCAGAAGAGCCAGAAGAACCAGAAGATGAAGGAAGAAAGAAGAAGCATTTAAATAAAGGAATTGTCAAAAACTGTCTCTTGTCATTTTTAACATTTTTGACAGTTTTTTAGTGAAATGGTAGGGGTAAGTACCCCCTTACCATTTCACACAGGGGGGGGGCCGGGATCTGGGGGTCCCCTTGTTAAAGGGGGCTTCCAGATTCCGATAAGCCCCCCACCCGCAGACCCCCACAACCACCGGCCAGGGTTGTGGGGATGAGGCCCTTGTCCTCATCAACCTGGGGACAAGGTGTTTTGGGGGGCTACCCCAAAGCACCCTCCCAATGTTGAGGGCATGTGGCCTGGTACGGTTCAGGGGGGGGGGCCACACTCTCGTCCCCCCCTCTTTTCCTGCGGCCTGCCAGGTTGCGTGCTCGGATAAGGGTCTGGTATGGATTTTTGGGGGGACCCCACGCCGTTTTTTGTGTTTTTTTTTTTTTGGCGCGGGGTTCCCCTTAAAATCCATACCAGACCTGAAGGGTCTGGTATGGAATTTAGGGGGAACCCCACGTCTTTTTTTTTTTTAAATTTTGGCTGGGGTTCCCCTTAATATCCATATCAGACCTGAAGGGCCTGGTATGGAATTTAGGGGGACTCCCACATTTTTTTTTTTTAATTTTGGTTCGGGGTTTCCCTTTGGGGAATTCCTATGCCGTTTTTATCAATGAACTTCTATGTGTATTGTCGGCAATGCAATAGCCGCGGGTAGTTTTAAATGAGTTTTTTCCTTCAAAATGTCATTTTGCTGTCAGACTGTTCTAAACACAGGAAACATGCGCCCCTTTACAGGCATACTATAGACACCCCCCCCAGGTACGAAATTTAAAGGGATATTACACTTTTATTGTTTGACTTTAAGCATTATTAAAATCACTACTCCTGAAAAAACTGCCGTTTTTAAAACTTTTTTTTGCATTGATCCATGTCCCCTGGGGCAGGACCCGGGTCCCCAAACACTTTTTATGACAATAACTTGCATATTAGCCTTTAAAATTAGCACTTTTGATTATTCATGTTCGTGTCCCATAGACTTTAACGGTGTTCGCGTGTTCGAACGAACTTTTTTCCTGTTCGCATGTTCTGATGCGAACCGAACAGGGGGGTGTTCGGCTCATCCCTACCCAGCATTAGTTGAAGTAAACAATCCCTTAGGCTTGGTGGGCAGTGGGAGTAAAAATATTACATAATGCCTGAGGTCAGTAGAAAGAGCAATAGTGCCCCATCATTGGGATTAATAGTGACCCATTGTTGGTGTCAGTGGTAGAAATAGTACCCTATCATTGATGTCAGTGGCAGGAGTAGTACCCTGTCATTGGTGTCAGTTGGAGTAATAGTGCCCCATGGTTGGTGTCAGTGGGAGGAATAATACCCCATCATTCATGTCAGTGGGAGGAATAGTGCCTCATCATTGATATTAATTGATTGATTGATTGATTTGATCAAAGCGAGCAAAGTCCTTTCCTGCATTAAGAGAGGTTTGGACTCCAGAGAGAGATATAATTTTGCCCTGGTACAAATCATTAGTAAGACCTCATCTGGAATATGCAGTTCAGTTTTGGGCACCAGTTATCAAAATGGATATCGGGGAACTGGAGAAAGTGCGGAGAAGGGCAACCAAACTTATAAGAGGCACGGAGGAGCTCAGCTATGAGGAAAGATTAGAGGAAATAAATCTATTCTCTCTTGAAAAGAGGAGATTAAGGGGGAATATGATCAACATGTACAAATACATAAGGGGTCCATATTGTGAACTTGGGGTTGAGTTATTCACTTTAAGGTCATCACAGAGGACAAGGGGGCACTCTTTACGTCTAGCGGAAACAAACTTTCTTCTCCAAATACGGAAATGTTTCTTCACAGTAAGAGCTGTGAAAATGTGAAATAGACTCCCCCAAGAGCTGGTTCTGGATTCTTTCTAAGGTGTACATACTATAACTGGGTACTAACATTTTTAGGTAAAATTGATCCAGGGAAAATCTGATTGCCTCTTGGGAGATCAGGAAGGATTTTTTCCCCTGCTGGAGCAAATTGGATCATGCTTTGCTGGGGTTTTTGCCTTCCTCTGGATCAGCCGTGGGTAAAGGATTGTGTGTATGGCATTGTATGTTTTTTTGTTTCTGTTTCTGTTTTGTTTTTTTGGTTGAGCTAGATGGACTTGTGTCTTTTTTCAACCTAACTATGTAACTATGAAATTATATTGGTGGGAGGAATAGTGCTTCATCATTGATGTCAGTGGGAGGAATAGTGCCTCATCATTGGTATAAGTGGGAGGAATAGTGCCCCGTCAATGGCGGGAATTATGTCCCACTATTGGCATCAGTGGGAGGAATAGTTCCCCAAGGGCAAGCAAGAGCCCGCATCTAGCCTTTGGTCTGCAGTTATGAGGCCACTGTTATAAATATACACAGCCAGTTATATTTTGTGCATTTAGCAACTCATTCAACCTTCCCCTAAATCAATCCACAGTGTTGGTTAGAACTAGCTCCTGTGGAAGTCTGTTCCAGTTTTCTGTATGGATCATTCATGCATTTATGCTAAATGAAAGGATGTAACGCAATATTTTAAATACAGACGTAATTTTAGACTTTAAAGCAAACCTTCTGCAATACGATTTTTTTTTTTAAGCTCTTTTTTTTTTTTCACTTTAGGCCTGGACCCACCTACCGGTCACCATTCTCGTGAGAATGATGTGTCTCTGCTGCCTCAGACACCTGGAATTCCATATCACATTTCCCAGGAGGCTGCAGGAGTAGGGAAAAACAGCTGGCGGTGGGCATAGCTGTGGGCATTATCGGAGTCCAGATGCCTGAACCAGGAAGAGGCATCTGACTTCCAATGGCTGAGGAGGACCAAAATAGTGGTGTGGGACCCGGACTGCTGCGCCTGTTCATTGGATTGCAGCGGGATAATGCTGGATCAGCTGAGCAGGTGAGTAACTGAATCCAGGACAATGCTGCATGACAGGCAGCATAATTAATACTATTTTAGTTGACGAAAATATGACTAAAACTAAAACACTTGAGATGACTAAAATGTGACTAAAACTACAATGGCATTTTAGTCAAAAGACTATGACTAAAACTAAATTGAAATTTGACATAAAAATTAACACTGTACTACCACATAAGAATATTTAGGGGACATCTACTAACCTGCTAAAAGAAAGGGAAAAAAAATAAGAAAAAGGCTTTTCTTTTTTTTTTTTTTTTTCTTGATATTTAATGTTGGTAATATATTCAGGTAATATGTGCGATGGCATTACAGCCAATAGAGTTTACAGTTTTTTGGGTTTTTTATATTTTCAAGTAGTTGTACTTCTGCTTGTCAAAAAGCAATATTTTGTTTGTTTATGCAACTTGGTGTTAGTTATAAAGACGTTATCTATCGCAATGGTCAAATCTGTGTCTGTAGTGCATGTTCAAAACTTAATACCATAAATAATAACATGTTATTAGATGTTTACTCCAGGAGTATATAATGAGTTTGGCAATAGGGATGGCCAAACAGTTCGGCCCGAGCATAAGTTTGAACCGAACTTTCGTTGTTCGGTCGTTCTGTGAATAATTGAACAAAGGGGTCGTTCGACTGTTTGGCTGAAGCAGTGAAAGCTTCAGGCAATCAGGGCACAGAGCACTGTCAGAGTCATGATTGGAAACTGTCATCATGACTTTATCCAAACATGGCTCATTCCCGCCCCGCAGTATAAAAGTATTCTTTCAATGGCAGCCATTTTCAGTGTGATTTTGGCGTGGAGAGAGATAGAACAGGGCTCTGTTCAGTGCTATTAGTTAGTGTGCTATATTGTGCTATTTTGCTTCAATTGTCAGTGTAGAATATTAGTTTAGTGTCAGTCTAGGGATAGTGTGAGTGTAGTGAGGAGGACCATCATTCAGCTTTGCATAGTGTGAAGCTAGAGTAGGGACAGCTCAGATAGTTTCAGTGTAGTGTAGTGAGACCGTGTCAGTAATCTTTACATTAGTGTATAGCTAGAGTAGGGACAGTTCAGATAGCTTTAGTGTGGTGACGGTTGAACACCGTCTATTTGATTGCGTTACTGTCAGTTTAACGCCATAATGTTTTGCGTGCGTTACTGCCAGTTTAACGCTATATAGTTCTGTATGCGTTACTGCCAGTGTAACATCATTTACTTCTGTGCGCGTTACTGCCAGTTTAACGCCATATCGTTTTGTGTGCATTACTGCAAGTTTAACGCTATATAGTTCTGTGTGTCACTGTATGTTTGGCGCATTATATTGCAGTATATTATAGTGTATCCGTGGAGTGTGTCTGTGTAGTGTGAGTACTCAAATTAAAGTGCACCAAACACCTCTTTACATTGATTAAAGTGCATCTACATACAGATTCTTCTTTACATTTGCTTATACGCACCGCCCCCTCCCTCTCAATAATGTCTGGGGGGACAACAAGGGGAGGCAGATGTTCCCTTGGCACTGTAAGGGGGCCAGCAACAAATGTATCCACAGGCAAAGGTGGACGCGGTGTTCAGTCCTCAGGCAGGTCATCATTTCCTCTTTTTAGTGAGTTTGCCCGTGCTATCCAGCCACAGCATGCAGAGGAGGTGGTGGACTGGCTTACTAAACCTTCCTTATCTGTTCCATCACCTGTTTCACAGGTGCAAATTATTGCAATTTTTTGCTGCAAGGCTAAAACTTGCTTTCATCAAGAGTACCTCTATAGGATTACGGTGGGAAGGCGCCACCGACACCCAAAGACCAATTTTTACGCACCCGTTACTTCTATCCAAAGTCAAAGTGTCATCAGAATTTATCCAAAAAATCTCTAATCTTGTTCCCAGTGCACTACATTGTGGCCTCATCATACACACTGGCTCCCCAGCTGTTGCTGAGCAAAATAAAGGCAGCTTGCAGGGAAAATGGCTTTTTTTGGCTTTATAAATGCCATTATTGCTGCAGCAGATTCTAAACATGGTACAGATCTGCCACTTTACAGGTAGACTAAGGGGACCCCCCAGGCACTATATTGGACGTATTTTTTCATTTTTATGCTTTCACTTTAAAAATCAAAAAATCACTGCTGATTTAACTACTTGCTTATGGGCACCTAAACCCCCCTCCTGCCCAGACCAATTTTCAGCTTTTAGCGCTGTGACTCTTTGAATGACAATTGCGCGGTCATACAACACTGTACCCAAATTAAATTTTTATCATTTTTTTCCCATAAATAGAGCTTTCTTTTGATGGTATTTCATCACCTCTGGGTTTTTATTTTTTGTTAAAAAATGTTAAAAAGCCAACATTTAAAAAAAAAAATACAAAATCGTTTTTGCAAACAGGTAATTTTTCTCCTTCATTGATGTATGCTGATGAGGCTACACTGATGGGCACTGATAGGTTGCACTTATGGGCACCAATAGGCTGCATTTATGGGCACTGATAAGGTGGCACTGATGGGCACTAATAGGCGGCACTGATAGGCACTAATAGGCGGTACTTGTGGGCACTGAAGAGGTGGCACTGGTGGGCACTGATAGGTGGCATTGGTGGGCACTGATGGGCGGCACTGATGGGCGGCACTGAAGGGCATTGATAGGTGGCACTGAAGGGCACTAATAGGTGGCGCTGATAGCTGGCACCAATGGGCACTGATAGGTGGCAGTGATGGGCACTGATTGGTGGCAGTGATGGCCACTGATCAACACTGATAGGCAGCAATGCTAGGTGGCACTGATGAGGCACTGATTGGCACCACTGGTGGGCATTTATAGGTGGCACGTGGCCATTGATAGGTGGCACTGATTTCTGGCACTGTGTGGGCACTGGCAGGTGGCACTGGAAGGCGGTATTGGTGGGCACAGATGAGGCAGCTTCGCCTCTTCTTCTTTGGGACCAATGTCCCTTGCACTGAAGCCGGTGATCAGCTTTTTTTTCTCCTCACGCTGTCAGCATGAGGAGAAAAAAAAACTGATTATCGATATTCTGTTTACATCATGTGATCAGCTGTCATTGGCTGACAGCTGATCACATGGTAAGGGACTGGAATCGACCCCTTACTCCGATCTGTGATCACCCGAGTCTTATTGACTCGGTGATCACAGAGCGCGCCGTGTGCGCCCTGCAAGGGGCACGCGGGGAGCGTGCAAAGGGGAGGACGTCTATTGATGGCCTCCCGGCAAAGCAGATCCATACTGTAGCAGGACCCGGACCCCAATAACCATTGTATGCCCAATTACTTGAATATAAGCCTTCAAAATAAGCACTTTTGATTTTTGACGTTTGGGTCCCATTGACTTTAATGGGGCTCGTTATTCGGGTCCGAACTTTCACGGTGTTCAAACAGGGGCCCGTTCCGCCCATCCCTATTTGGCAATTCTAAAGAAATGCTTAAATAATGCATTCAAATTTAACTAAAACCATTCGATTTTAGTCGACTAAAATGTACTGGAGATTTTAGTTGACTAAAATATGACTAAAACTGAAACAAATCAGACGACTAAAATAGGACTAAAACTAAAATGGCATTTTAGTCAAAAGACTAATGCCCTGTACACAGGAGCGGACTTTTCGACCGGACTGGTCCGACGGACCAAGTCCGGTGGACAATTCGACCATGTGTGGGCTTCATCGGACCTTCAGCGGACTGTTTCTGTCGAAAATCTGACGGACTTTAGATTTTGAACATTCAAATCTTTACATCGGAATTCCACCGGACCCAGTTCCTATTGAAAAATCCGCTCGTCTGTATGCTAGTCCGACGGACAAAAACCGACGCTAGGGCAGCTATTGGCTACTGGCTATCAACTTCCTTATTTTAGTCCGGTCGTACGTCATCACGTACGAATCCGTCGGACTTTGGTGTGATCGTGTGTAGGCAAGTCCGTTCGTTCGAAAGTCCGTCGTAACTCCGTTGAAAGTCCGTCGGAAAGACCGTCAGACCTTTGTTGCCGAAAAGTCCGCCTGTGTGTACACGGCATTAGACTAAAACTAAATTGAAATTTGCTGCCAAAATTAACACTTATGACAGGTGAGGGGAGTAAAAGAACCAAGCGACTGAAGCTCCTCTTTAACTAGAACTAGATTTCTAAGCTTTTATTCACAATGTACCCGATATAACAAATATTTCTAGTTAATTTCTTTTAATTTACCACATTGATGTTAAAATATGATTTCTACTTCATGCTCTTATGCTGTCAAGACATTTGTTAATCTCTTTTCTTTATTACAATCTGCTGTTCATTCTTTTGAATGAAATTCGTTCACTTAGAGTATATGAAATTGTAGGAAAGACAATTACATCTCATACACACTGAAAAAAGAACTATTAACCTCTATCCTATATAAATATATTCTGGTAAGGTCTTCTATAATACAATACAAACTTTGTCCTAAATCCTATAAATGTACAAATAAAAGAAAGGAAATGTTAAATTGGATGTAAGTCCAATGACTAAATCTGCGGCTGCAGTCACTTTTGTGATCCATGCAATAACCCCTTCAGATCTGCGCTATAGCCAAATGACGGCTACAGCGTGGATCTACTTTGCCGGGAGGCCGTCAATAGACGACCTCCCCTTTGCAGGCTCGCCGCGCCCCCCTGAAGGGCGTGTGGCGTGCGCTGTGATCAACGGAGTCAATGAGACTCAGGTGATCACAGATTGGAGTAAGGGGTCATTCACGACCCCTTACCACGTGATCAGCTGTCAGCCAATGACAGCTGATCACGTGATGTAAACAGAAGATCGGTAATCGTTTTTTTTCTTATCGCGCTGACAGCGTGAGGAGAAAAAAATGCATTTCACCGGCTTCTGTTGAAGGGACATCGGTCCCGAAGAGGAAGAGGGGAAGCCACCTCATATGTGCCCACCAGTACCGCCTGCCAGTGCCACCTGCCAGTGCCACGAATCAGGGCCCACAGTGCCCACCAATCAGTGCTCACCAGTACATAAGTGCCAGCAATCAGTGCCACCTATCAATGCCCATGAGTGCCACCTATCAATGCCCAGCAGTGGTGCCAATCAGTGCCTCATCAGTGCCACCTAGCAGTGCTGCCTATCAGTGTCACCTACCAGTGCCGATCAGTGCCCATCAATGCCACACATCAGTGCCAGCTATCAGTGCCACCTATCAGTGCCACCTATCATTGTCCTTCAGTGCCACAAATCACTGCCACCTCTCAGTGCCCACCAATGCCACCTCATCAGTGCCCACCAGTGCCACCTCATCAGTGCCGCCTATTAGTGCCCATCAGTGCTGCCTTATCAGTGTCGCCTTAACAGTGCCCATCAATGCAGCCTATCAGTGCAGCCTATCAGTGCCCATCAGTGCAGCCTCATCAGCGTACATCAATGAAGGAGAAAAAATACCTGTTTGCAAAATTTATTAACAAAATATAAAACCCTTTTGTATTTTTTTTTTTTTTTAATTGGTCTTTGAAATTTTTTTTAACAAAAAATAAAAAACCCAGAGGTGATGAAATACCACCAAAAGAAAGTTCTATTTGTGGGAAAAAAATGATAAAAAATTAATTTGGGTACAGCGTTGTATTACCGCGCAATTGTCGTTCAAAAAGTGACAGCGCTAAAAGCTGAAAATTGGTCTGGGCAGGAGGGAGGTTTAGGTGCCCAGGAGGCAAGTGGTTAAAGAGTGTTTTTTATTACAGGTACATATATAGCACCATCAATTTACACATTGCTTTACATATATATTGCGCTTTCACATCGGTCCCTGCACTCATGGAATTGTGCCCCATTGTGGGTATCAGGGCCAGTTCACATCACATGCAATCCAGTGCATTTTTGTTTTGCATAAAAAATGCATGGAAAGTAGGTCATATGGTTTCCAATGGCATAGTTCACACCAGTGCGGTCAGTTCCAGGGCTTTTCAGTTCCAGAAAAAAAAAGTAGAACCTGCTGCATTTTTCCTGCGATGGACTATACTGGAACACAGTTAAACACATCAAAACTGCATTGAAATGCAATGGAACGCATCAAAAACACACTGGACCCTATTATAGTGAAAAAAAAAAAACTGAAAAAAGAATAAAAAAGCGAAACACATTAAAAATGCACCGGAACAGATCTGGAGTGCATTTTTGTGGTGTGAACCAGCCCTTAGAGCAAGGAACAGTTATCAGTCATCATTGTTATCAGTGGAAGGAATAGTGCCCCATGATTAGTATCAGTGGGAAGAATAGGGCCCTGCAGTGGGAGGAATAGTTTTCTATCATTGGTGTCAAAGGGAAGAATAGTGCCCCATTGTTGGATGTCAGTGGTAGGAATAGTGCCCCATCATTGTTATCAGTGGAAGGAATAGTGCCCCATCATTAGTATCAGTGGGAAGAATGGGGCCCTGCAGTGGGAGGAATAGTTTTCTATCATTGGTGTCAAAGAGAAGGATAGTGCCCCATTGTTGGGGGTCAGTGGTATGAATAGTGCCCCATCATTGATGTCAGTGGGAGGAATAATGCCCCATCATTAGTATCAGTGGGAAGAATAGGGCCCTGCAGTGGGAGGAAAAGTTTCCTATCATTGGTGTCAAAGAGAAGAATAGTGCCCCATCATTGGTGTCAGTGGGAGGAATAATGCCCCATCATTAGTATCAGTAGGAAGAATAGGGCCTTGCAGTGGGAGGAATAGTTTTCTATCATTGGTGTCCGAGGGAAGAATAGTGCCCCATTGTTGGGGGAATAGTGCCCCATCATTGGTGTCAGTGTGAGGTATAGTGCCCCATCATTGTTATCAGTGGGAGGTATAGTGCCCCATCATTGGTATCAGTGGGAAGAATAGGGCCCTGCAGTGGGAGGAATAGTTTTCCATCATTGGTGTCAAAGAGAAGAATAGTGCTCCATTGTTGGGGGTCAGTGGTATGAATAGTGCCCCATCATTGGTGTCAGTGGGAAGAATAGGGCCCTGCAAGGGGAGGAATAGCTTTCTATCATTGGTGTCCGAGGGAAGAATAGTGCCCCATTGTTGGGGGAATAGTGCCCCATCATTGGTGTCAGTGGGAGGAATAGTGCCCCATCATTATCAGTTGGAGGAATAGTGCCCCATCATTGGTATCAGTGGGAAGAATAGTGCCCCATCATTGTTATCAGTGGGAGGAATAGTGCCCCATCATTGGTATCAGTGGGAAGAATAAGGCCCTGCAGTGGGAGAAATAGTTTTCTATCATTGGTGTCAAAGGGAAGAATAGTGCCCCATTGTTGGGGATTAGTGGTAGGAATAGTGCCCGATTGTTGAGGGTCAGTGGTAGGAATAGTGCCCCATTGTTGGGGGTCAGTGACAGGAATTGTGCCCCATTGCTTGTGTAGAAGGAATAGTGCCTTGTATCAGTGGGAGGAATAGTGTCCCAAGGGCTTTATAAAGGCAAGCAAAGGGCCACAGTTTGGAGACCACTGATCTAAGGCAATCATGTTCTCCCTGGATCAATAATCTTTGGAACGATGTCTTATAAATAGCTGTAAACAGCCTGTTTTATATTTTGCGCATTTCCAGCAGAACACGGTTTTACTTTGGAAGCTGGTATGATAAATCACAACGTCTTTGTCTGCTAAGCGTACAACATTACATTGGCTGTATAAATATAAAGTAGGATCTGTTTGTTACAATGATAGGCTATTATAGTGAAGTGTGAAATCCGTGTTTTTTTCCTCTGTTTGGTGAGTTGTCTTTTTATGTGGTGTCTTAGTCTTTGTTGCGGTCTTTTGCAAAGTTAGGGAAAAAAATGCGTTGTATATGTTACAAAAGGTTACAAAAGTCATTATAACGAAGAACAAAACTTCTCTAACAAAGATTCTCCCAGAGAAAGTTCTTCTCTCTTCATCTTCTGCTTCGTAATCCTTTTTGTCGTTTTGCAGCACAACGCCGTCTCTGAGTACCGACTATAGAAGTCATTTCCTGTGATGGAAATACAGCTTCATTATTTCTCAACAAATAGTTTGCATTGGTCTACAGAAAACAGTGTTTTTATTGTCTCTGTGGATTTGTCCCCTAATTTAGAAGTCTGTGCGCTTGGATCATTACTTTTTTCAGGTTATCATTTATCTGACCTTCACCGGTACTGACATGACCCGAGTTCCCTGTGTTTGTCCAACTATCATGGCCATTTAACCACATGCCGACCAGCGCACGACGATATACGTCAGCACAATGGCATGGCTGGGCAAATGGGCGTACAGGTATGTCCTCTTTAAATTGCGGCATTGTGAGCGTGCTTACGCCACCGTCGGGGCACGCGCATGCCCGCTGCCACTGGGGCACGCACACGCCCGCTGCCACTGGGGCACGCGCACGCCCACCGCCACCGGGGCACGCGCCCGCCCGATGCCGCCGGGACATCCGCACACCCGCCACATACTCCTTGACCGTGCCCGCGGGTCCCGCGGACTCTACGTCCGCCAGGGGCCCGCAATCGTGTCACGGAGTGGCAGAATGGGGAAATGCTTTTGTAAACAAGGCATTTTCCTGTTCTGCCTAGCAACATGACAGGTATCTACTGCTCCTTGTCATCGGGAGCAGTGATGGCTATCATGTTCTAGTGAGCCCCACCCCCCCTACAGTTAGAATCACTCCCTAGGACACACTTAACCCCTTGATCGCCCCCTAGTGTTTAACCCCTTCCCTGCCAGTGCCATTTACACAGTAATCAATGCATTTTTAAAGCACTGATCTCTGTATAAATGACAGTAATCCCAAAAAAGTGTCAAAAGTGTCCGATGTGTACGACATAATGTCGCAGTCACGATAAAAAAAAAAAAACGTAGATCGCCACCATTACTAATAAGAAAAAAATTAATAATAAAAATGCTATAAATCTATCCCCTATTTTAATTCCAATCGTTTTTGAGGATTGAAGCATACAGTTAACATCAGTGTATGGCTTTGTAAAATAAACGTTATCTTATATCATTAACATGTTTCAAATATAATGTTGAATCTTATCTTATGACAGTCAGATTTTCTCAATGTGTTTACATAGGTCTAGCCCCTATTTTGTAGACACTTATAACTTTTGCGCAAACCAATCAATATACGCTTATTGCGATTTTTTTATTACCAAATATGTAGAAGAATACATATCAGCCTAAACTGAGAAAGAAATTTGTTTTTTTATATTTTTGTTGGGGATATTCATTATAGCAGAAAGTAAAAAAATATTGCTTTTTTTTTTTTCAAAATTGTTGCTCTTTTTTGTTTATGGCGCAAAAAATAAAAACCGCAGAGGTGATCAAATACCACCAAAAGAAAGTTCTATTTGTGGGAAAAAAAGGACGTCAATTTTGTTTGGGTGCAACGTCGCACGACCGCGCAATTGTCAGTTAAAGCGACACCGTGCCGTATCGCAAAAAGTGCTCTGGTCAGGAAGGGGGAAAATCCTTCCGGGGCTGAAGTGGTTAAAAAAAAATTGTAGGGGGACCATATTCTTAATGTTTCCATATCACTCTAAAGTGATTGTATCAGCTGAATTGCGCATTTCTGGCTAGTAGACAAATTTGTTAATTCGGAAATATTCAAATGAACCAAAAACCCGTTTAACACATTTTTCTGAAATTTTGCGAAAAGAACGAAAATTTGAAAAGGAAAGTGAAAATTCGAAAGAACGAAAATCTGAAATTCGGAAATCCGAAATTCGAAC
Organism: Lithobates septentrionalis; assembly: GCA_037952835.1. Taxonomy (NCBI): domain Eukaryota; kingdom Metazoa; phylum Chordata; class Amphibia; order Anura; family Ranidae; genus Lithobates; species Lithobates septentrionalis. The sequence continues at coordinate 714,570 of JBBDGP010001341.1, forward strand.
ATTCGAAAAAATGAAAATGAAAATCCAAAAATTCAAAAGAGCAAAAATCCGAAAAATCTGACATTCAAAAACCCGAAAATTTAAAAATCCAAAAAAATAACTAACTAATAATAATTATTAATAACTATTACATTTTAGGTATTGGAATTTTTTTTTTCAAAATTGGCTGTTAGTGAACGTAACAAATACGAATTTATCCGAAATAACGAATGTCACTTCTAAACGAATAGAACGTAACAAATTAATATTAATAAATAATAGTAATTAACCGTTTTTATTATTGTTATTATTATTATTGTTATGTATTATTATTATTTTTGTTACGTTCCATTCGTTTAGATTAAGCATTCGTTATTTCGAATAATTCGTAACTTCGGTTAAATTTGTATACGTTGCGTTCAAATTTGAAAGGAAATTCCAATACCTATAATTAAATAGTTAGTAATAGTTACGTTTTTATTAGTTAGTTATTTTTTCAGATTTTCACATTTTCAGGTGTTTGAATTTTCGTTCTTTGAATATTCATTCTTATTTTTGGATTTTCGATTTTGAGAATTTCCGGATTTTCAAACTTCGAATCTACGAATTTTCAAATGTACGAATTTCTGGATATTCGATTTTTGAAAATGTTCGAATTTTTGAAAAATTTCCAATTTACGAATTTTCGAATATTCAAATTTACGAATAATCGGAAAAATGTGTTAAACAGGTTTTCGTTAATTTGGATATTTCCAAATTGGAAATTCGTTAAAAAACAAATTTGGAAAGAAACAAATTGCACATGTCATCAGCACTGGGCCAATCAGCGCTGTTCAGACAGAGGGTCAGGGGTCCTGCAGGCTCATAGGACAATCAGGGTAGAAGGAAAACTCCTCCTATAAGCTTTAACCAGACACTGATAGAAGTCACAAGACTGCTATATACTGCTGATGAGAAAATGTATTTAGCAGTTTATATTTACTAAAATAATTGCATTTCCATGTTCTGTGTACTGTGGGAGACCAGATATAGCGAATGCAGGGTCCTGAGTTTAGTAACACTTTAACCCTTTCTCTGCCAAGGCTGTTCTTGTGTTTGTTTGCACACGTGATTAAAAAATAATTTTAGCCCTGAAGATTGCGTAAAACCTCCAAAATATTATGTAGATCGAAGCTGTTGCAGTAGTCCCCGCACACCGCTGTGACCGGTGACAAACCAAACAGGGTAATGCCTGGAATTTTCACCTAACTCTAACCCTCACTAACTATCTAGCACACACCTAAGTAGGTGGGCGCTACATATGTATGAATCTGAAAAAAAATCCTTTACTTCTCTTTCTACTTCTAAAAAATACACTAAAGTTAATTTTGTTTACAGTGCTGCATAATTGACCAATTGTCAATGAAAGTAGCAAGGTAAAACCTTCTGGAGGTCAAGTGGTTAAACAGACTTTGTCCTACGTAAATGTCAGCGTTGCTGTAGCAGTTTGTATACATCATACCAGGGGCGTCCATTAGGGGCGCACCAGCCCTGCCCCCCCTATCCATGCGTCCGGCCCCCATGCAGGATCCTGGATGCATGGATTCCTATGGGGAGGGGTTTGAAGCACGTGATTAGAGCCTGAGGCTCTAATAGGCTTCAAAATAGGGTGGGCTCGGGGCGCAGAGCACTGCGAACCTGGCCCACCCAGTTGAGTGATAATAGCAAATTAATATTTGCTATTTTCACACTGAGATTGTTTCCCGATAGGCCGAAAGGAGAAGCGTTCCGATTGGCCGCACGTGATGCCTGCTGTTTGTCGTTCAGGTGAACCGCTGCCCGCCATAGATGGGGTAAGTGCTCCGGATGACCCGACCGACTGACTGTACCGGGGGGGTGGGGGTGGTGGTGCAGGTTACCCGAGCAGGGGGGGGGGGTGTCTGTGGGTGCACTGTTTGCCCCCCCCAAAAATGTACCACCAGCCGCCACTGCATCACACAGATGTGTCACTTTAAAGGCAGGGTCAGAGCATTCCCTGTTATCTAACGGAGGTTTGCATCTAACCACTAAATGCAATAAATTACCCAATTTTTTGGTAAAACATAAAAGATGAGGTTGGGTCAAGTAAATAGATACCAAACATATCAAACCTTAAAATGGCAACGAACATATCTATATCCATACCCCATATTTTCCTTCGGTGGCCTACAGGTCATCAATTTAACGTTATGCAGGAGCTCTAGTGCTAAAATTGTTGCTCTCAATCCAGCATGCGTGGCGATATGTAACCTATGTATCACAATAGACATTTCGGGGTTGATTTACTAACGGCAAACAGACTGTGCATTTTTGCAAGTGCAGTTGCTCCAGAGCCTAAAGTGATACTAAAGTCTTTTTTTAGTTAAAAATAACAAATATGTCATACAGACATACCCCACTTTTTGTACACTCACTTTACGTACACTCGCAAGTATGGACACATTGGCATCTATGGGAAATCTTGGTCAGCTTGACATGGCACTGCTCCTGGTTTTAACATTGGTTTCTATGGGAAATCTTGGTCAGCTTGACATGGCACTGCTCCCGAACCATAAGTGACAGGGTTACCAAACTTGGGGAGCATCGAGAGGGGACCCAGGACTATAACATATCTGATTTTGGGGTCATCCAGCTTGCCTAGGTAATCTACCATGTCATAGTTCTGGGTCCCCTTAACGTGTTCCCCAAGTTTGGTGTCCCTGTAACTTATGGTTTGAGAGCAGTGCCATGTCAAGCTGACCAAGATTTCCCATAAACACCAATGTTAAAAACCAAGAGCAGTGCCATGTCAAGCTGACCAAGATTTCCCATAGAGCTAGTGTATTTACATGCATCGAGAAGTGAAAAAAGGTATTGCTTCACTTTAAGTACATTTTCGTTTTACATACATGCTCTGGTCCCATTGTGTACCAAAAAATAGGGTATGCCTGAACTTAGCTGCTATCTGTAATGGTTTTGCACAGAGCAGCCTGTATCTTCCTCTTCTCAGGTCCCTCTTCTGTGCTCCTGGCCCCTCCTTCCTGCCAAGTGCCCAACAGCAAGCTGCTGGCTATGGGGGCACCCAAGCTGAGCCACAGCACCCTGTGTCCATTCAGACAGGGAGCTGCGGCCCGGCCCAGCCCCATTTCTCACCTCATTGGCTGACTGACTTTGATTTACAGCAGCAGGAGCCAATGGTGCTGCACTGCTCTCTCAGCCAATGAAGGGGAGTCTCGAGCAGCCAAGACACTCTTGCAACATTGCTGGATCTAGAAGGGCTCAGGTAAGTATTAGGGGGGCTAAGGGGGGAGCTGCACACAGAAAGCTTTTTATCCTAATGCATAGAATGCATTAAGATAAAAAACCTTCTGCATTTACAACTCCTTTGATAAATGAGGTAAAGCTTCACTTTACAAGGAATACTCAATCACATGCAAGGAAAATAAAAAAAAAAAATGCATTTTTGCTTGCCCATAATTGAATGATGGAAGTCAGCAGAGCTCTCCCTCATTTAAGCTCTGGAGCAACTGCACTTGCAAAAGTGCACAGTCTATTTGCCTTAGTAAATCAAACCCTTTGTGTCTAGACCACCCCGATGTATGCGTTCACATACATAGATGCATAAATGTGGGAGTGGGCAACCTCAAAAAAAGATTTATGCCGCGTACACACGGTCGGACTGCCAACGGGCTAAACTCCGTCGGCATTTCCGACGGAAAGATTTAGAACATGTTCTATATCTGAGTCCTTGGGAAATGCCAACAGAAAAAGTCTGATAGGGTATACACACGGTCGGAATATCCGACCGAAAGCTCCCATCTGACTTTTTCTGTCGGGAAGTCCGGCCGTGGGTACGCGGTATTAGGTGGAGATTTTGTTCTTGGGTGTAACTTAATTTTTTTTTTACCATGTCATAAAAATTTTTATTACTTCACTTTAGTTCATCACATAAGAATTTTTTTTTTTTTGATGACAGGTTCTCTTTAAAGAAACACAAGGGGTCTAAAAGACCCTAGATGTCTCACCTGTCCTCCAATGAATCTAAAGCAGGAAATTGACAAGGGGACCCGGATGTGATGTTTTACATGTTGCTTCTGGGTAAGCAAGAAGGGGAATAGAGTGAATGCATGTGTGCTCGGCTCCCTCCCCTCTACTAGGCAGCACCTGCCATGCTGGTCCTGGAGCCTGGAAAGCATGGTCGGGGCACGTGGGTGGGGGTGGCCAATACCAGGGTTGTTTGGAAGAAGTGAGGTGGCTGCCCAGCCTCCGAATTGCTTCCGTCTGACAGCCGACAGCTTGTCAGATTTATGCACACACGTTGATTCCAATGGGTTTTTTTTTTTTTAAGCACATGATTTTGGCCAGAGGTTAATAGGTTTCAAAAGAGGTTGGGCTTGGGGCACAGAGCACTGTGCCCCGAGCACACCCACTTGTGTGACAATAGCAAAAGAATATTCGCTATTGTCTTCCTTATTCTCCTCCCGGCCAATCAGGAAGCCCCTATTGGGCAATCGTGTCTCAGGACACACTTCCTGTTTCTGTTTGGCCAGAAGGAGAATGTCTCTCTGTGTGCTCGCTGGCTCTTCCTTCTCCCTGCCTCCATAAGGTAAAGCAGCCAGTACTCCTCTCTGGTGACTGCCTCTGTCTGTCTCCCGCATGGGGGGATCGCCGCCGCCCGTGTCTCCCGCGGTGGGGGGTGGTGTTAGTCTGTGCCGCCCCCCCCCCACCAAAATAGTGAGCACCAGCTGCCACTGTTCAATACTGAGTTGGCCCACCCTTTTCAGCTATAACAGCTTCAACTCTTCTGGGAAGGCTGTCCACAAGGTTTAGGAGTGTGTCTATGGGAATGTTTGACCATTCTTCCAGAAGAGCATTTCTGAGGTCAGGCACTGATGTTAAACGAGAAGGCCTGGCTCGCAGTCTCCGCTCTAATTCATCCCAAAGGTATTCTATCAAGTTGAGGTCAGGACTCTGTGCAGCCCATTCAAGTGCCTCCACTCCAAACTCGCTCATCCATGTCTTTATGGACCTTGCTTTGTGCACTGGTCCAAATCATTTGGTGGAGGGGGGATTATGGTGTGGGGTTGTTTTTAAGGGGCTGGGCTTCACCCCGTAATTCGATTGAAGGGAACTTATAAGACATCAGCATACCAAGACATTTTGGACAATTTCATGCTCCCAACTTTGTGGGAACAGTTTGGGGATGGCCCCTTCCTGTTCCAACATGACTGCACACTGATGCACAAAGCAAGCTAACGAAACTATAATTCACTGCTTCAAAGGGAGCCTATGATTAGTATCCTTTTCATAGTAACACACATAACACACATTGGCTAGATGTCAGTATGATTTTGGGTTGTTAGGTGAAACCAACATTTTTGGAAAAGCCACATAAACACAGAGAAAACTGGGAAACTCTATGCAGCTAGTGCCCTTGGAGGAAATAAAACTATAGACCCCAGTGCTTCACGAATAGTGACCATTCAGCTGCCATACTGAAACCATGAAGACATTTCATTAACATTAAAGTCAAAAGGGTTACATCACCTGGCAGATTAAGTACAGTTTGTTATGCAAACTACGAAAACTTTTTTTCCTACTCTTTTCACTTTTCAAGCAATGCCTGACAATTTGACTTTTTCCAATAATAAACTAGTTTGGAACCTGACAAAATATATATCGTAGCCGAAAATCAGAGTGACATTTCTGAAGAGTGAAAGGTTCTATTGTCTATAACAATTCATACCATCTCACAAGTGACAAGTCGTCAGTAACTGAGAAAATGCTAAACCTAATATGAAGTCAGCACTGGTGTAATGTTTAATATGGAAGTTTGAGCCGGGTGTTGTAGAAACAATATTAAATTCTAACAGCATAAAAAGCAGGCGACAGGGGAAATTTACTAAAGGAGTAGTGACTAATGGATCATGTGAAGCTGTATTTGTGGCAAATACCCAATCACATGGAGGAGAGTTAAACTGATATTAAAGGCAATTAAAAAACAAAAAAAACAAACATGTTATACTCACCTGCTCTGTGCAATGGTTTCACACAGAAGAACCCACGACCCTCTTCTTCTCAGGTCCCCCTCAGGCGCTCCTAGCTTCTTTCTCCTGTCGAGTGCCCCCACAGCATCTCTAGTGCTTTTGTAGCACAAGCCCCTGTCCGGCCTGGCTAATCTGCCCCAGGTTCTCTTCCCATTTGGGTGTACAAGAGGCCAGGCACATAACAACTCAGACAGTTTCAAAACTCAATGACCAGGCAAGGAATGTCTTTTTATGCTTTAATGCTCGTTGAACTTGGCTGGGGTGAAAGGTGGGCTTTGGGATATTCTGAATTTAGTGCACTAAGAAAACCAGAGGACACTCTCTGCCTTGTCTACACTCTTCAGGATAATTCGCCACTTAACAAACAATAGGGGGACAGCAACCAAGCAAAGGAAATGTCCCATTTTAGCAGTACAGAAGCAGATACCAAAGGGGTCAAAGCAGCGAACAGTCTCTAGAAACTTACTGTATATCTGGGACTATACTCACAATGTCCTATATACTTGGATGCCTCCATCCAACATCGGCCAGAAACTTTTGTGAATCTCCAGGCCAGATCCTCTTTGTTGATCCCCTTTGTTTAGCCCCATCTACTTCCAGCAAGTAAGCCCCCCAGATCTCACTGAGCTGGGACCTAAATGAACTCCTGCGAACTTCAGCTACACTGCCCAGAAGGGCAGCAGCTTTTCAGACTGGGATCCAACCCTGCTGCTCCAGGCCTCTATTTATGCACTCATTAGCCACCTACTGGGCATTATCTTTCAGGGATTAGCTGAGACCAGATACATGTTTGGGCCAAAGGTCTGCCTCTTCCAATCCACTTTATTCTAGAATTCACTAGAAGGCAGGGAGGAGTAGTTGAGCCAGCAGCCAGTGAGACCCAGACAGCTAAAAGTAATCACACAACGTTCCAATGTTTTCAGAGGAGCCAAAGAACTAGCTTTCCTGAGCCTCTCTAGCAATCTATTCTAGGAGGGTGCTACACTTTGAATGGAGCATGCAAATGGCAAAAAAAACAAAAAAAAAAAAGGTGTGTTTGCAACCTCAAGCTTTTGAGGCCCAAAACAGGGACAGCCCATGTTTCTCAGATTCTCCTTCCACTTAAAGTGGATGTAAACCCGAAAATTCATTTTTTTTTTTTTTTTTTTTATGTCCTAATGTAGAGTATACGATTTCCTATCATTTGAGCCCAGTCTTGCCATAAAGAGTTAATCCAGCTCTGAGCAATCCTCTTATTGTTCAGCGAGATAAAACTTGACAAAAAGAGAAACTTTGTCAAATCCTCCCCCTTGCTGTGAGTGACAGGTGATTTACATATCTCGTGCACTAGCCTAAGAGAGGCATTATTTTTTAATTCCCAACCCCACTCCTTTCTTCAGCAGCTCTACAAGGATTGGCTGTTCCACACCTCAGCATGATTTGGCATGCTGAAGTCATGTGATTACTTTCCTGTCTTTTAACTGGATGTTAGAGATCATAGCAGAAGTACAGTGTAAGAAATACACAGGAGAAAATGCATATTGACAAGGGGAGTGTAGAGGTGGGTGGGCAGTCTACTGACATCACGACTCCACCCACCGAGCTCCAGACAACAGACCCACCCACAGAATCTGCAGTTTTTCGGCTCTCATAACAGACAGAGGGGAGACATTTGACAGGTAAATATACATGCAGGAGGCATGTATATCCTTATAGATAACCCCTATGGCAGTAGTTTAGAAAGGATGACATTGGGTTTACATCCACTTTAACTAAAAAGTAACACAGGTAAAATAAACAAATCTTATTGATTGCTTTCAGTAGTTCATGACTCCTGACAGCAACCTAACCAAAAAACACACTCCCTCTCCTAGGATGACAATGCTCACTCACGCTTCAGGACAGCAAAAAACAAATAGGTCTACAGAACCTCACCCCTCCCCTATAATGAGTGTGATTATGTAGTCATCAGAATAATTGAGAACATTATAACTAAAATCAGTCAGCACAAGTAGAAGCACAGGAAGTGCTTACTTTTAGAACATAGTACCCAGGATTCAAGTTAAACTTCCGGCAGACAGGTATCACACAATCAGAATATGTATAAAGAGAAAGGCCCGAAGATCAAAGTATTCCATTTCATTTATTCAGTGATAGGATAAAACATACCCAAAAATCCCAAAATTGCTCAGTTCGATGACCTCTTGGATGAGATCTCCAGACACCTTCAAACCCTTATCTTTTTCATATTTACAGCTGCTAAAATCACGATAGCACAAGCATGGAAATCATGTGATCAATCTCACGTTGGTTAAACACAAAATATCCTGGATTATGATTCATGAAAAAAACTGACAAGTATTCTTAGAGACAAGCAAACCAAATTTGAGAGGGTGTGGAATCCCTGGATTAGATATCTCCAGGCACCTTGTGGTCAGGGAACCGGATTGGGAGGACTGCTGTTAACTCTTCTCCCCCCCCACCCCCTTTTTTTTCTTCTTCCAATTTCTCTATTTTTTCCTCTATCGCTTTTCCCCTTTATTAACCGCTTGCCGACCAGCGCACGCCGTTGTACGTCGGCAGAATGGCGCTGGTAGGCAAAAGGGCGTAAAGGTACGTCCCCTGTAGCCTCCCTGGCGGTTTTCCCGAGTGTGGCTCGGGGTTAAAATTCAGCACCATTAGCGGTAACCCCGAGCCACACTCGGGATTGCATCGCAGGATCCTGGTGCCTCCTTACTTACCTTGTCCCCGGGATCCTGCGATGTCCCCCGCAGTGTCCGCGGGCTCTGTCCTGTTCCGAAGCCTCTCTGTGCCAGGCTCCGTTCCCTGCGAGCGTTGCGACGCACGGGGCGGAGCCTGGCGGCAAATTCAAAAAAATGTCAAAAGCATAACACATACAGTACTGTAATCTTACAGATTACAGTACTGTATGAAATGATTTCCCATCCCATTTGTCCCCAGTGCTCTGGCCCATGCCCTGCATGCAGTTTTATATTGCATATACTGTTCTTTCTGCCTGGAAACTGGAGATTGTCCATAGCAACCAAAAAGTGTCCCTTTACGTCAAAAATGGCTTTAGACCAGCTAGAAAACAGCGATAGTAAATTAGAACACTTGCAGAATTGAGCGATAGTGAATCGTGGGGAAATTTATTTTATTACTATTTATTTTTATTTTTTTAATTATTATTTTTTTTTTATTATATTATAATTTATGTTTTTGTGTTTCAAACTTTATCATACCCGGGATATCTACTAGACTCTTGTTTGGACAGATTTAAGTGTGTTATTGTTAATAATTACAGACCTACAATATAAAACGCCAAATTTCCATGCAAAATAATTGTACCGCTTTCAGCACCTAAAATCAGAAAGAATCATACCGCCAGGGAGGTTAAGAAGCGGTGTCGCGGGCGCACGCCCGCAGCGGTCTCAGTGACCGCGGGTCCCGCGGACTCGATGTCCGCCAGATGCCTGTGATCGTGTCATGGAGAGGAAGAATGGGGAGATGCTTTTGTAAACAATGCATTTCCTTGTTCTGCCTAGTGACAGGACAGAGATCACAGCTCTCTGTCATTGAGAGCTGTGATCGCTGTTCTGTGTTTTGAAGCCCAGCCCACACAGTTAGAATCACTCCCTAGGACACACTTAATCCCTTCACTGGCTCCTAGTGGTTAACCCCTTCACTGCCAGTGTCATTTACACAGTAATCAGTGCATTTTTATAGCATCGATCGCTGTATAAATGACAATGGTCCCAAAATAGTGTGAAACATGTCCGATGTGTCTGCCATAATGTCGCAGTCCCGATAAAAATCGCAGATCGCCGCCATTAAAAAAAAATTAAAATTAAAATGCCATAAAACTATCCCCTATTTTGTAGACACTATCAATTTTGTGCAATTCAATCAATATATGCTTATTGCGATTTTTTTTTTTTTTTTACCAAAAATATGTAGAAGAATGCGTATCGGCCTAAACTGAGGAAAAAAATACTTTTTTTATATCTTTTTGGGGGATATTTATTATAGCAAAAAGTAAAAAATAATGCGTTTTTTTCAAAATTGTCACTTTTTTTTTGTTTACAGCGCAAAAAATAAAAACCGCAGAGGCGATCAAATACCATCAAAAGAAAGCTCGATTTGTTGGAGAAAAAGGACGTCAATTTTGTTTTGGTACAACGCCGCACGACCATGCAATTGTCAGTTAAAGCAACGCAGTGTCGAATTGCAAAAAGTGCTCTATTTAGGAAGGGGGTAAAATCCTCTGGGGCTGAAGTGGTTAACCACCAGTGTTTTTTTTATATGGATGCATATGGTGGGTCATTAGAGCCTCCCTCATTCCTGATCATTTTAATCAGATAGTAGATTTAATAAAAATAAGGAAAATCACACTTACAACATGCACAGGTAAAAACAGCAAAAGGTAGCCGGCCGTCTTGAGAATGCCCGTTCGCTCTAAGGCACAAACACGATGACGTCAGCACGTCAAGTCCTCCCTAAGGGCGTTTGTGCCTTAGAGCGAACAGGCGTTCGCAAGACAGCCGGCTACCTTTTGCTGTTTTTACCTGTGCATATTGTAAGTGTGATTTTCCTTATCTTTATTAAATGTACTATCCAATTTACACTATGGAGAGCCTCCTCTTTTTGTTTTTGGGTGACATCTGAGTTTATACCTGTGAACCTTGTATGATCTAGCCATTCTGGCCATTGGCTGCCTATCTCTCCCCCACCGCATTGACGCTATTGGAGTTGTTGCCCCAGAATCCCTGGATAAAGGCCCCGGCTGGGCATATAGCCGCAAGCTCATTTAGCTTGCCTTTTGGTAAGCGTGCATTTTATTTGGTGTTCGGCACACTTTGGTGGTGGAAGATTTTTTACCACTTTTATATCCCCATTCATTTATTTGTGCACTATTGTGTGATATATGGATGTTTTCTATTGATCGGACATATTTTCAGTTTTGGACTTTTTTTTCTATTTCATTTCTCTTTTGTCACTCACATTGCAAATGAGTTATACGTTTTAATATCTTATTATGGTGATATTTTTTATTATTTTTAGAATTGTTGGTATTACTTTTTTTAATGCAGCTTTTTCTCTTTTCACTATAGTAAGGCATACCTATAGGTACAGTAAATATCTCCTAATAGCGCCGTTTATGAGATACATTATATTACCAAAAGTATTGGGACACCTGCCTTTACACACACATGACATTTAATGGCATCCCAGTCTTAGTCCGTAGGGTTCAATATTGAGTTGGCCCACCCTTTGCAGCTATAACAGCTTCAACTCTTCAGGGAAGGCTGTCCACAAGGTTTAGGAGTGTGTCTATGGGAATGTTTGACCATTCTTCCAGAAGTGCATTTGTGAGGTCAGGCACTGATGTTGGACAAGAAGGCCTCGCTCTAATCCATCCCAAAGGTGTTCTAGCAGGTTGAGGTCAGGACAGTCAAGTTCCTTCACCCCAAACTCGCTCATCCATGTCTATATGGACCTTACTTTCTGCACTGGTGAGCTGTCATGTTGAAACAGGAAGGGGCCACCCCCAAACTGTTCCCACAAAATTGGGATCATGAAATTGTCCAAAATGTCTTGGTATGCTGACACCTTAAGAGTTCCCTTCACTGGAACTAAGGGGCCAGGCCCAACCCCGGTGGAGGAACTTGACTGTCCTGACCTCAACCCGATAGAACACCTTTGGGGTGAATTAGAGCGGAGACTGTGAGCCAGGCCTTCTCATCCAACATCAGTGCCTGACCTCACAAATGCACTTCTGGAAGAATGGTCAAACATTCCCATAGACACACTCCTAAACCTTTTGGACAGCCTTCCCAGAAGAGTTGAAGCTGTTATAGCTGCAAAGGGTGGGCCAACTTAATATTGAACCCTACGGACTAAGACTGGGATGCCGTTAAAGTTCATGTGCGTGTAAAGGCAGGTGTCCCAATACTTTTGGTAATATAGTGTATTTACAGTAATTGTGAAGCTGCTGGTGACATCACCAGCGCCTGTCCTCAGAAGGAACAGCATGCTGTGCTGTTCCTTCAGAGCCCTGCACAGTTAACAGCAGCTACCGCGCATATGCGCTGGAGTAACGTCATTGCGGCTCGTCCAATTAAAGGACTAGAGCCTGCCAACCCGGAAGGAAGACCGGGTGAAGATGGAAGCCCTGTCAGCGGTGACAGGGCTTCCTTTTACGGTAAGTTTCACATATGGTTTTATACTAGTATGTAATGCACACTAGCATATCATAACATTGCCTTGCAGGTTTAAAAAAAAATAAATAAAAAATTTTGGTTTACTCCAGCTTTAATATGCAAAGTTTTGAACAACAGCCCACTTCCTGCAAAGTCCATCAAGTCCAACCTATGTGTGTGTAATTATACTGTATGTCAGTATTACATTGTATATCCCTGTATGTTGTGGTCGTTCAGGTGCTTATCTAATAGTCCACAGCCTGTGGAAGGGAGTTCCACATCCTTTCCACTCTTATGCCCTGTACACACGGTTGGATGTTCCGACGGAAAATGTGTGATAGGACCTTGTTGTCGGAAATTCCGACCGTGTGTAGGCTCCGTCACACATTTTCCATCGGAATTTCCGACACACAAAGTTTGAGAGCTTGCTATAAAATTTTCCGACAACAAAATCCGTTGCCAGAAATTCCGATCGTGTGTACACAAATCTGACGCACAAAGTGCCACGCATGCTCAGAATAAATTAAGAGACAAAAGCTATTGGCTACTGCCCCGTTTATAGTCCCAACGTACGTGTTTTACGCCACCGCGTTCAGAACAATCGGGTTTTCCGACAACTTTGTGTGACTGTGTGTATGCAAGCTAACATCCGTCGGAAAAAAATCCATGGATTTTGTTGTCGGAATGTCCGATCAATGTCCGATCGTATGTACAGGGCATTACAGTAAAGAACCCTCTACGTAGTTTAAGGTTAAACCTCTTCTCTTCTAATTTTAATGAGTGGCCACGTGTCTTGTTAAACTCCCTTCCTCGAAAAAGTTTTATCCCTATTGTGGAGTCACCAGTACGGTATTTGTATATTGAAATCATATTCAGTTCATTGCTCGCAACCTTTCCTCATAACTAATATCCTCCAGACCCTTTATTAGCTTAGTTTCCCTTCTTTGTACTCGCTCCATTTCCAGTACATCCTTCCTGAGGACTGGTGCCCAGTACTGGACAGCATACTATAGGTGCAGCCGGAGTCTTGTAGAGATGGAGAATTATTGTTTTATTGGAGTTGATCCCCTTTTTAATGCATGCTAATATTCTGTTTGCTTTGTTAGCAGCAGCTTGGCATTGCATGCCATTGCTGAGCCTATCATCTACTTGGACCCCCAGGTCCTTTTCCATACTAGATTCCCCCAGAGGTTCTTCCCCCAGTATATAGATTGTATTCATATTTTTGCCACCCAAATGCAATATTTTACATTTTTCTACATTAAACCTCATTTGCCATGTAGTTGCCCACCCATTAATTTTTTCAGATCTTTTTGCAAGGTTTCCACATCCTGCGGAGAAGTTATTGCCCTGCTTAGCTTAGTATCGTCCGCAAATACAGAGATTGAACTGTTTATCCCATCCTCCAGGTCGTTTATGAACAATATAAACAGGATTGGTTCCAGCACAGAACCCTGGGGGACCCCACTACCCACCCCTGACCATTCCAAGTACTCCCCATTTATCACCACCCTCTGAGCTCGCCCTTGTAGCCAGTTTTCAATCCATGTACTCACCCTATGGTCCATGCCAGTGGACCTTATTTTGTACAGTAAAAGTTTATGGGGAACTGTGTCAAATGCTTTTGCAAAATCCAGATATACCACGTCTACGGGCCTTCCTTTATCTAGATGGCAACTCACCTCCTCATAGAAGGTTAATAAATTGGTTTGGCAAGAACGATTCTTCATGAATCCATGCTGATTACTGCTAATGATACCATTCTTTTTACTAAAATCTTGTATATAGTCCCTTATCATCCCCTCCAAGAGCTTGCATACTATTGATGTTAGGCTAACTGGTCTGTAATTCTCAGGGATGTATTTTGGCCTCTTTTTAAATATTAGTTCTACATTGGCTTTTCTCCAATCACCTGGTACGATTCCAGTCAGTAGACTGTTAGTAAAAATTTGGAACAATGGTCTGGAAAATACTTGACTGAGTTCCCTAAGTACACTCGGATGAAAGCCATCTGGTCCCAGTGATTTATTATTGTTAAGTTTCCCAAGTCTAATTGTAATTCTGTCCTCTGTTAACCATGGAGGTGCTTCCTGTGATGTGTCATAAGGATAAACATTGCAGTTTTGGTTACTGAAGCCCCTGATTCCCTCGTGAAGACCGAGGAGAAGAATAAATTCAATACCTTTGCCATCTCCCCATCCTTTGTAACCAGATGTCCTTCCTCATTCTTTATGGGGCCAATATGGTCTGTCCTCCTTTTTTTACTGTTTACATACTTAAAGAATGTCTTGGGTTTTTTTTTGCTCTCCTCCGCTATGTGTCTTTCATGTTCTATCTTAGCCGCCCTAATTGTACCCTTACATTTCTTGTTGAATTCTTTATAAAGTCTGAATGCTGATGATGATCCCTCAACCTTGTGTTTTTTGAAGCCTTTCTCTTTTGCTTTTATATGCATTTTTACACTGGAGTTAAGCCATCCAGGACTTTTATTCGCTCTTTTAAATTTATTACCCAATGGGATGCATTGTCTAATGCCCTTATTTAATATGATCCTAAAGCAAACCCATCTCTCCTCCGTGTTCTTTGTTCCTAAGATTTTATACCAATTCATGCCTTCTAACAAGGTTCGTAGTTTAGGGAAGTTGGCTCTTTTGAAATTCAGTGTCTTCCCCTTATGTTTCCTATTTGTGTGATTTATACTGAAGCCAATTGACCTGTGATCAGGTCTGTTTCCTAAATTGCCCCGTATTTCCACATCTATGATCAGGTCTGTATTGTTGGTAATCAGTAGATCCAGTAGCGCTTTTTTTCTAGTTTGTGCGTCTACCATCTGAACCACAAAATTGTCCTGCAAGACTTTTAGGAACTGGCGAGCCTTAGATGAATGCGTGGTTCCCTCCGCCCAGTCTATGTCTGGATAATTAAAATCCCCCATTATCATAACTCTTCCCATCCTTGCTGCTAATCCAACTTGTAATAGGAGATCCATCTCCCCCTCTTCCCTCAGGTTAGAGGCCTATAGCATACTCCCAGTAATATTTTCCCCTTAACTTCATCCCTTTTGGAGCTCTACCCATAAGGATTCCACCTCCTCCATAGCTCCTTATTGATGTCATCTCTCACATTCACTTGTACATTATTCTTGATATATAGGCATACCCCTCCCCCTTTTTTACCCTCTCTATCCCTGCGATAAAGGGTATACCCTTGAATGGTTGCCAGCCAATCATGAGAGCTGTTGAACCAGGTCTCTGAATTTCCCACAAAATCCAAATTCTCCTCATACAACAGTATCTCTAGTTCTCCCATCTTGTCCGCCAGGCTCCTGGCATTGGTGAACATGCCACGTATAACAGATTAAAGAGATCTCAAGGCTTCTAACTACAAAAAAATAAAATACACTTCTAAACCAATAGACACCTGCCACAGATTCTGTTATTTTGACTTTCATTTGATGACCTTTTTCACTTTGATTTATAATTTATCAAGAGCTATATTGAGATTGTTCTGGCTCTCAGTAGCTGGGTGTGGGTGACTTGCTTTTCCAATGATATTTTATACTCTTTGTGAAATATATTTCTTTCATGTGTTGAAAAACGTCACTTTAAAATACAATTATCTTCTAGAATGAAATGTATCCTTCTCAGTTAAAATCTATGAAATGCAGAAAAAAAGCAGTCACAAAGAAGTTCACTGGTTCAGAGTAAAGTGATTTTGGTAGCTAATTTAGGTGATAGATAGAGATTTGTATTGTTTTGTAACTCTGGGCAAACATGTGAAATTGAATTCACCTAATTCACTTTTATTTTATTCTCTTAGGCTCGATTCACACCTATGCATGTTGCTTTTGAGCGTTTTTGGAGGTTTTTTTTTCATGCTTGCCACGTTTTTGAGCCGCGTTTTTTCCGCGATTTTGCCGCGATTTGCGTTTTGCGTTTTTTTTTTTTTTTTTTACATTTTTTTTTACAGTCCTAAAAAAAATTAAAAAAAAAAATTAAAAAAAAAAAAAAAAAAAAAAAACGGCAAAAACGCATCAAAAACGCACCAAAAACGGTGCACTTGCGTTTTTGATGCTTGTCCATTGAATTCTATTACATGCAAAACGCTGCATTTTGCATGAAAAAAAGTCCCTGACCCTTTCCAAAAATGCAGAGAAACAAAAAGGCATTGATGTGAACATGTTCCATAGGAACCCATGTTAAAAAATTCCCATGCATTTCTGCAAAATGCAAAATGCATCAAAAAACGCGCTAGTGTGAATGGAGCCTAAATTAACCACTTCAATACAGGGCACTTAGACACCTTCCTGCCCAGACCAATTTTCAGCTTTCAGTACTGTCGCAGTTTGAATGACAATTGCGCGGTTGTGCTACACTGTACCCAAACTAAGTTTTTATCATTTTGTTCCCACAAATAGAGCTTTCTTTTGGTGGTATTTGATCACCTCTGCGGTTTTTATATTTTGCGAAACAAATGAAAAAAGACCGAAAATTTTGAAAAAAATAAAAGTTTTGCTTTTGTTTCTGTTTAAAAATTTTGTAAATAAGTAAGTTTTCTCTTTCACTGATGGGCACTGATAAGGCGGCACTGACAGGCACTGATACGGCGGCACCGATGAGGTGGCACCAATGAGTGGGCACTGACGGGCACTGACGATGGGCACTGATATGCGGCACTGATGGGCACTGGTAGGCGGCACTGATGGGTGGCACTAAAATGCAGCACTGATGGGCATTGATAGGCGGCACTGATGGGCACTCATGGATGGCACTGATGGGCACTGAAAGGCTGCACAGATGGGTTCTTACGGGTGGCACTGCTGGGCACTGATAGGCGGCACTGCTGGGCACTGATAGGCGGCACTGCTGGGCACTGATAGGCGGCACTGCTGGGCACTGATGGGCACTGATACGTGGCACTGATGGGCACTGATATGCCGCACTGATAGGCATCCCTGGTGGTAGGCATTGGAGTGGGCACTGATTGGCAGCTGCCTTTGCACTAATTAGTATGTCCCTGGGGGTCTAGGGGGCATACCTGGTGGTCCAGTGTGACTGGTTTCCCTGGTGGTCCTGGGCGGCTTCCCTGGTGGTCCTGGGCGGCTTCCCTGGTGGTCCTGGGTAGGATCCGAGGGGGGGCTGTGCTGATAAACAATCAGCACAGACCCCCCCTGTCAGGAGAGCAGCCGATCAGCTCTCCTCTACTCGCGTCTGTCAGACGCGAGTGAGGAAAAGCCGATCACCGGCTCTTCCTATTTACATTGTGATCAGCCGTGATTGGACATGGCTGATCACGTGGTAAAGAGTCTCCGTCAGAGACTCTTTACCTACATCGGTGCTGCGGGGTGTCAGACTGACACCCCGCAACAACGATCGCCACGATGCGCGCCCCCGGGGGCGCACAGCGGCTCAATATCCTGCGGACGTCATATGACGTCCAGTCAGGATTTTGAAACCACTTTGCCACCGTCATTCTGCTATATGGCGGGCTGCAAGTGGTTAAAAAAACGGATAGGATATTCAACGCAATAATGGTTAACCTCAAGCGTTACATTTTATTAACATTTAATTCCTTGCCCAGATAGTGATTGCGATTAAGCCCCTGTTCACATCAGTGCGACTTATCATGCGATTTGACAGGTCTAAATTGCATGACAAATCTCACCCTATTTCAGCGATGGATGGATGTTCAAATCGGTGTGACTCCGACTTTGTGCTACCGCAACGATTTTTAAAAAAAGGTTATTTTTTTGCGATTTCAGGTGCGACTTGCATAGACATCTGTGCATGAAGTTGCACACTTGTCAGCCAAGTTGCACCTGAAGTCTCACTGACCTGCGGCTTTGAAATTGTTCGACTTCAAGTGAACGGGGGCTAATGCTGGAAATTCAGGATAGCTGAGAAGGGTGAGACCCTCTTTTTTCATGAATCCTGAGCGCTTCAGGGTTTGTAGATGTCCCATTCTGTCTGATGTCACATTCTTTATGATATCACATACCATTAATATAAGTATTTTGGAAACAGTTCAGGGAAGACATCAGGGATCTAAAAGAACTCTGATGTCTCCATAAAGAGGACCTATGACTTACAAGGTGCTATCAAATAGGGGATTCTCAACCCTCTTCGGATAGCAAAAGGGCAAATATAAAATACATTAAAGTAATAAAAAATATTCTAAAATAAATTTAAAAAAAGTTTAAAGTGTATCTAAACCCATAAACTAAAATTCAATATGTTGCAGCTTACCAGTCGGGCAATTTTTAATTGTTTGCACACATGATAAAATGACTGAAAACCCACCACCTCCAACCCCCCACAAAAATAAATAAATAAATAAATAAAAATGTATTTTTTATATATTATTTTTATATATTTATATTTTTATTATATATTTTTTTATTTTTTAATAAAATATATATATTTTTTTTTATAAAAAGCAGAGAGCCTGCAAAAAAATGGTGGTAGCTGCAATTTTTTTATTTGGAAAGATATTTGCACAGCTATTTATCAAATGCATGTTTTCAGGAAAAAGTACACTAAATATATATTTTAATTGTCTGTCTTTTTTTGCTCACAGTGCAAAAATAAAAAATGCAGTGGTGATCAAATACCCCCAAAAGAAAGCTCTAATTGTGCGACAAAAAATGGCATAAATTTCATTTATGTACAGTGTTGCATGACCGTGCAATTGTCAGTTAAAATAACACAGTGCCATATCGCGAGAAGGGGCCTGGTCGTGAAGGGAGGTAAATCTTCTGAAGGTCAAGTGGTTACCAGCTGGCAAATGGCTATTTGATAAAAGTGTACATTTTATGAGGCTTTCAAAATGCATGACTTGTGCTTGAATAGCTGCATTGGAGGACAAAGGAGACCTTGTAAGTCTAAAAGACCCTGAATGTCTCCATAAAAAGGGCCTTTCACCTGCCCATGCTGTCATATAGGGGGCTTGTTAGAGATAAATTAAAAATATATATATTTATTTAAAACAAATGAAAATAATCTAAAAAAAATTTGATGCACCCCCCGAAACCTGGTACATACCCCCACAAAAAAGGGAAGTGTAGATTGAGCATGTGTATGTAAACATCAATTGTGTCATGCATGTGAGGTACGGTCATGAACATCCGTGTGAGAGCAAACATTCTAGGGCTATGGTTTATGGTTAACTCTAAACTGATAACTTGTGCTTTAAAGCACCATCCTGTGGAGAATTTTGGGTGCCATGTTTTTTTTATATGAGTGCGCACAATATTAACCGCTTCCTGACCAAATAGCTTACATATACGATGGCAAGGCGACTCTCCTGCACAGGATCACGTACCTAGTACGTGATCCTGCACTTTAGGGTCTGGGGCGTGCATGTCAGCGGGAGCCAATCAGTGGGTATGGCGGATTTGATGTCTGCCGGGACCCACCGATCATTAGGCAGAGAACCAGATCGACACTCTGCCTATGCAAACAAGGCAGATCGCTGTTCTGTCAGTAGGCAAGGCATTGATCCTGTGTTCCTGCAAACCTAGTAAAACCACCATCCACACAGTAAGAAAATACTTGCTAGGCACACATTTAACCCTTTGAGAGCCCCTGATGTTAACCTCTTCCCAGCCAGTGTCATTAGTACAGGGACAGTGTATATTTTTTAGGACTGATCATTGTATTAGTGTCAATGGTCCCCAAAAAGTGTCAAAAGTGTCAGTGTCCGTTTTGTTCACCGCAATATCGCAGTCCCGCTGTAAGTCACTGATCAGAAATGGGAGTTCACCGCTCCAAGACAAGCACCCCTCCTAAGATCAGCTGTCTCTTAAACGAGATGGGTGTCGGCTCTGTTTGCAACAGTGACATAGGAACAAAATATGCTGGACAGCCACACTCCAATGTTCACCTTTTATTGTACAAAAACATAAGTCCACAGCATCCAAGTGAACACAGACCAACACGCACAGCTAACGCGTTTCACAATGGATATGGTGCTTAATCATAGCTACACATACATACAGGTGTATATATACACACACCAAGGTGATCAAGACAAATGGACAAAAGCATGTAAGACATAAATTGTCAAATAGAAGACACCTGTGAACATTAAAGTGATTGTAAACCCTTTTTTTTAATAACAAACATGGCATACTTGCCTCCACTGTGCAGTTCGTTTTGAACAGAGTGGCCCCGATCATCCTCTTCTGGGGTCCCCCGGCATCGCTACCAGCTCCTCCCCGCATCGTGTAACCCCCTAGGAGAAGCGCTTTCCTGGGGGGGTTACCTTGCCGGCACACTTCACAAGTCCAGCGTTTGCGTCCATAGAGGCAGAATGCAGAACTCAGCCCCGCCCCCCCAGCACCCGCATCATTGGATTTGATTGACAGCAGCAGGAGCCAATGGCTTCGCTGCTATCAATCTATCCAATCAAGAGCCAGAGAACCCCAGGCAGAGAAGGTGAGCGCGTCTCTGCCGAAGGAACAAACGGGCTCAGGGGAGTAAAACGGGGGGGCTGGGGGGCCAGTCACTGTCAGAAGTTTTTTTCACCTTAATGCATAGGGGATGCACGTAAGTTCGACTCGAACATCGGGTGTTCGCCTGTTCATCGAATATTGAACAATTCGGGGTGTTCGCGGCAAATTTGAAAGCCGCAGAACACCGTTTAAAAGTCTATGGGAAAAATCAAAAGTGCTAATTTTAAAGGCTTATATGCATGGTATTGTAAAAAAAAGTGTTTGGGGACCTGGGTCCTGCCCCAGGGGACATGTATCAATGCAAAAAAAAGTTTTAAAAACTAACATTTTTTTCGGGAGCAGTGATTTTAATATTGCTTAAAGTGGAACAATAAAAGTGAAATATTCCTTTAAATTTCGTACCTGGGGTGTCTATAGTATGCCTGTAAAGTGGCACATGTTTCCCGTGTTTAGAACAGTCCAAGAGCAAAATGACATTTCTAAAGGAAAAAAAGTAATTTAAAAATACTCGCGGCTATAATGAATTGTCGGTCCCGGCAATACAGATAAAAGAAGTCATGGAAAAAAACGGCATGGCATCCCCCCAGTCCATTACCAGTCCCTTTGGGTCATGGTCAATTTTGGCGCGGGGTTCCCCTTAATATCCATACCAGACCTGAAGGGCCTGGTATGGAATTTGGGGGGACCCCCACACAATTTTTTTTTTTTAAATCTGGTTCGGGGTTCCCCTTAATATTCATACCATACCCAAAGGGACTGGTAATGGACTGGGGGGATCCCATGCCGTTTTTTGAATGACTTCTTTTATCTGTATTGCTGGGACCGACAATTCATTATAGCCACGAGTAGTTTTAAATGACTTTTTTTCCCTTAGAAATGTCATTTTGCTCTCGGACTGTTCTAAACATGGGAAACATGCGCCACTTTACAGGCATACTATAAACACCCCCCCCCCAGGTACGAAATTTAAAGCAATATTTCACTTTTATTGTTTCACTTTAAGCATTATTAAAATTACTGCTCCCGAAAAAATGGCCGTTTTTAAACCTTTTTTTTGCATTGATCCATGTCTGGGGCAGGACCCGTTTCCCCAAACACTTTTTATGACAATAACTTGCATATAAGCCTTTAAAATGAGTACTTTTGATTATTCATGTACGTGTCCCATAGACTTTAATGGTGTTTGCGTGCTCGAGCAAATTTTTTGCCTGTTCGCATGTTCTGCTGCGAACCGAACCGGGGGGGTGTTCGGCTCATCCCTACTGGTTACTAAGGATGGAGAGATGGAAAAGTATTGTATTTATTTCAAAAAATGGGGGAAGGGGATGATGGGATTATTGCGGTGCCACTAAAATTCAAAATTACTAGAATGATATTTTATATAAAATCATTTATTTTGTTGATATTAAAAACATCTAAAATGTTTACATGAAAGAGTACAAAAAATATACAAAGCAAAAACAAAAACAGAAATACAGTTCAAATAAATGACCATCACCAAAGATGTTGAGGGGTGATCATAGTCTTATGTTCCCAACTAGTTTCGCCAAAACATTGGCTTCATCAGGGGAATATAGAGATGTACTGCAGAGAGTAAAACCACTATAATAAAGAAAAAATGCATTATTGGATCAACATAATCTTGTACTGCTGGAGGCAAGCCAATCGCATCACATAGTGGTCAAATTGCCGCCCCCCCCCCATATCCCACGGTCTTCCCACCCCCCACACACCTAAAACATACCATGCAGGCTCCAAAACGCAAGGGGGACACCACCAAGACACTGAGAATGGAAGTTGCACTCAGCCCAGTATTTGGCTACAGGGGAATTAAAGGGCGCCTAAAAAGAGAAGTATAGCATATAAGTATTGAAAATTATTTTAATTTTATTTAACAAAAGGGACCTAAGCCTCAATTACATACCCTAATTATATGCAAAACCAAGGCACTCAATGTTGCACAAGGGAGATTCACAGCGCAGTCAGTTCATGTAAAAAATCGCATGAATGCGATCAAAAGGACTGTAAAATAGATTCAAGAGAGGGAAAAAAAAGGGTATGGGAAAAATAATATTGATACACATAAAAATATCAGTGAATTTCAGATTTGAAGGACATAGCGAAATATGTTGGATATAGTGAGTATGGCTTACCGAATACGCATTAAGTTAGAAAAAATGCATCCTATGAATAAGGTTCCGCCAATATCTTGGCTAAACGTTGGAACCTCCACAATGAGTCTTTCTGGTAACACCGGTTATTGTAGATGGTCTGAAAGTCAATGCATATAACAAAGGGACTGTTAGCAAGAAAGTTCAGCCAGTATAGCCATATGTGGCAATATAATGACAGATGCTTGCTGTGATGAAAAAAAGTTTGTTGGATCTATTACCTTTTACATATGTAGCCAGCTCCCCAGGATGGTCCCACAGCAAGGAGATAAAAAACACACTGAGGGCAGGAGGCGGAGCCTAGCGGAGCAGACATGCATTGTTAGAGCTCCACACCGCTGAGGAGAGAAGAGAAGGACAAAGCGGAGCCTGCAGGCTCAAAAGGTATCCATTTGAACCTTTTTGCCCCAGGGAACAAACTGTGAAAGTTTGGGCAGGAAATATGGTACTGGGAGGAAACCGTGGCAGAAATAAAAATCACCTCACAAAGAGCTCACAGGCACTCACTGCATCTGAAGCAGCTCCAGTCACCTCACAAGATACATCATCAGGGCGCTCTCACAGACAGAAAATGTCACAGCAAGACTCTCCATTTGAGTCAGATACAGAACAAATCCTCTCACAAACTTCTCCACAAGCCTCCTCAGTATCCCCAGTAATATTATTACAATTTGAAAAGATGCTTCATAAGGCTTTAAAACAAACCTCAGACCAAATAACAAAAAGCCTAACCAAAGAAATAAGAGAGCTGGGAAACCGCACCGCAGCCTTAGAAATAAAAATGGATGAAATTGATATTACAACCCAAGAAAATATAACAGAATTGGAACAATTAAAAAAAGAGAATTTAATACTTCAAACTAAGCTTGAAGATTACGAAAATAGAGCCAGACATTCAAACTTGCGCATAAGGGGAATACCTGAAACTGTGACAGACCTGCAATCTACTATTACTGCTCTATTACAAGAACTAAAGCCAGATATCCCTATTGAACGTTTAGAACTGGACAGAGTACACAGAGCCCTCACAGCCAAAAAGAAAGATGGACCCCCACGTGATATAATCACAAAATTTCATTATTACAGAACGAAAGAACAAATACTAATTGCTGCAAGAGAAAAAAAGGAACTTAATTTTCAAGGACACAATTATCAAATTTTTGCTGATCTATCCCAACTTACTATTACTAAAAGACGATCCATGAAAGCCCAACTAATGGAACTGCAACGCCACAACATTATGTATCAATGGGGCTTCCCCTTTTCAGTCAGATTTAACTACCAAGGTACAATTTACAGAAGCAGATCAGCAGATGAACTACAACAAACCCTTTTAAAATTAAATCTGACAGAACCCACAAGCAGCAACACTCCCGCACGCAGAAGAATGGCATCATCTTCACCTTCAGGCAGCACCCAGAAAATTTCAGAACAAAATGGGAATCATCATTCTCACAAAAGAGGCCGTTATGCCACATCATCCATGGACCAAGAAGATTCAATGGACTGACATCCTAATTCCTGATATCTCTTCATTTATTATACTAAGAGATGGTTCTCTATAAAAAACCTATATTTATAACTGAATGTAACTGCATTCTGATAGTCACACACTGTGTGGGATCATGTTACATTCCAGTTATATTTCTTATTACTTCTGATTCATATAGCCTTAGAATATATAAGTGAAATAAGGAAATTCTTGTTCAGTTATATATTATCAGGTAATAACAATCGATGTATTACTTTTTAGGACAAATATGTTCAATAATCCAGAAGTAATGGAAGCTTTTCTTTCTTTTCTTAAAACAAATATATTATTACCTAACTAGTTCCTAGAACTATGTTTTTGTTTATTCTAATCTGAAGCAATACAACCTCAATTTTATGAGTTAACATATCTAAACAGTTACATATGAATAAAATATGTAATTGTTTACTCTAAAAGGGTTAAAATCCCAAAATAATTCAAACTATCTTCATCAATACCAAAGTTATTAACAGTACCTTTCTAACTGAATTATTTAGCCTAGGGCAAGACTAACCATATACAACCACCCTGGAATAAATAATTTCAACAAAAACTATATTCTGCACTCCAATTAATGAATCATCATTTTGATGTCTTTTGACATAGCACTTCTCTCCTGTAAGCGGAAGATCCGTGTACCCCCATTAGCCCTCCTCATTCTCCCAACCATATTATGAGGGAGTGTGACGAAGGCACTTATTCCCCTGAGAGAGATATTTATTCTCTTTCACGGGTAAATTGTGATTACTTGCAAAAAATAATTTATACAATGTATCATCTAATCTCATATGTTTTTTGTTTACTCTTTACTCCAGAATTCACTGGTTTCTTTTCTATCTATTCATCTCTTCAGTCCACACAGGTTGATCTGCGCAGTCAGCTCTGCATAACAAAAAGTAAGTCAAAACTATTTGATCTATTGCCATGGCACCACTGAATATACTTTCCCTGAATGTTCAGGGAATAAATGTCCCTCAAAAAAGGACCAAAGCCTTCCGTACTTTCCATAACAAGAAGGCTCACATAGTATGCCTCCAAGAAACACACTTCACCAAAGATTCTACTCCAAAATATATTTCTCCTTTTTATCAACAAATTTACACGGCTTCTGCCTGTACCAAGCAAAGGGGAACTCTAATTGCATTTCACCGATCCACACCATTCACCTTATCATCAGAAATTAAAGACCCAGAAGGTAGATACCTGATACTCATGGGTTATATAATGGATACAGCAATCACGGTGATTTCCTACTACGCTCCTAACAAACAACCTACACCATTCCTCTCACATATATTACAAGTGATTAATACACACAAAATAGGAACAGTGATAATGTGTGGGGATTCGAACCAGGTCCTCCTCCCATTTCTAGATAAATCACCTTTTACACCATCCAAAATAACCTCTAGATTACCTTTTTCTCAACTTCTTTCCAAATACAATCTGGTAGATTCGTGGAGAGAAAGTAACCCAATGAAAAAGAAATTCACTTATTTCTCGCACCCTCATCAAACCTTCACCAGAATAGATCATATTTTTCTAACAATAGGAATGATACCAGAAATTATTGCATCAGATATAATTCCGATTCCGTGGTCTGACCATAATGCAGTATACACTACTATAGCCTCAGCCATACCAAAAGCGCATGACCCAACGTGGTACTTACCGGACATAATGCTCAAACACCCACTACATCAGATGGCCATTGAACAAGCTTTAAAGGAATACATATCAATTAATAATACAACAGACATCTCCCCAATAACACTGTGGGAAGCTCATAAGCCTGTCTTGCGTGGTACAATACAAAGACAAATGGCATTATTTAAACGGGAACGCAAAAATCTAGCAAAAAAACTAGAACTCAATTTTAATGCAGCCTACATATCATTTCAAGATAATCCATCTCAGAGTACAAAATCTCATCTGGAAAAATCTAGATTGGAATACGATCTATTTCTCACTGAGTCAGTTGATAAATCCCTCAAACGCTCCAAACACAATTTCTACATGAATACAAACAAACCAGGTACATATTTGGCTCGGGCATTAAATTCAACTAACAAATCTTTCAAACCAATACGTTTGAAATTATCAAAAAATGTTTACACTTGTAATCCAGTTAAAATAGTCCATAAATTTCACTCACATCTCGCAACTTTATACAAGACAAACAATGAATTTAATCCTACAGAGGCTGAATCCTTCTTCTCAAAAATAACCTTACCTGAGTTATCTCAGAATCAAAAAAGCAGTTTGGATGAGCCTATAACTATAGATGAAGTTGCTAACGCCATAAAAGACCTAAAACTTAACAAAAGACCAGGCCCAGACGGCTACTCGGCTTTATACTATAAAACATTCTCAGAAATACTCTCTCCCATTCTCACTGAAACTTTTAACAAACTTCTAGATGGACATTCTTTTCGGCAAGAAACACTAATGGCAATTGTTTGTATGATCCCAAAACCCCTTTCTGATGATACTTCCTGTGTGAATTATCGGCCTATCTCTCTGTTAAACCTCGATATTAAATTATTAGCAAAAATAATAGCAAAACGCCTCAATAGCATTATAGGAAAATTAATACATAGAGATCAAGTAGGCTTCATGCCAAATAGACAGGCAGGCGATAATATACGCAGGGCAGTGTTATTGGCACATATTGCTAAAAAACGGAAAATCCCTTTATGTTTTCTATCTCTCGATATTAAGAGGGCATTTGACACAGTATCCTGGCAATATATGCAATATTCATTACAAAAATGGGGTTTTGGACCCCACTTTTTAACTGGATCAAAGCATTATATAATAAACCCAAAGCCTATATAAAATATGCTGGATACAAATCTGAAGCCTTTAATATCGAAAGAGGTACCCGACAGGGTTGCCCATTATCTCCCTTATTATTTGCCCTTATACTCGAACCCATGGCCCAATACATCAGAACAAACCAAACTATAACTGGCATTGAAGTAGGAGGTATTACACACAAACTATGTATATTTGCAGACGATATATTACTTTTTCTATCATCACCACAGGTCTCTGGTCCTAACTTAATACCAGCTCTTGATGGATTTGCAGCCCTATCCGGCCTTATGATTAATCCTAAGAAATGCCTAGTGCTTAATATTTCACTCACAAACATGGAATTGATCCCGGCTAGGGCTGCACTCCCATTCACATGGGCAGAAAAATCAATCCCATATCTTGGAATTCATTTAACAGCATCTCATTCTGACTTATTCTCAACCAATTATCCTCCTGTATTAAGACAGATCACAAATCTAATAAAACAATGGTCGCAACTTCCTTTATCCTGGATAGGGAAGATTAATGCAATCAAAATGACTATTCTACCCAAATTGCTTTATCTATTCAGAGTCCTCCCTATTCCAATTCCTTCCTATTTTTTGAGAATAGTACAAAAAAGAGCAACTTCGTTTATATGGGGCTCTTCTAACCCACGTATACCCGTACACACACTACATCTTCCCAAAAATAAAGGAGGCCTGGGATACCCTAATTTTACTAACTACTACAGAGCAGCACATTTGGCCAGTCTGTCCAAATACCATGCAAAACAGGAAATCCCATTATGGGTATTTATAGAGGCTTCAGAAAATGACCCTCTATTAATATCAAATTTATTATGGTTTGATCCTAAAGACCGCTTTAAAATTCATAATCCCATAACTAAACACTTCTTATCTCTCTGGGATAAACTAAAAACCAAATATCAGTTACAATCTCCACACAATCCTCTCCTTTCTTTTATCAGAAATCCGGCCTTTTATCCGGCATGGATCTACCCAAATTCTTTTAAAGCTTGGACAACATCAGGCATTCAGACACTAAATGACTTCATAGCATCTAAATCATTCCTTTCATTCCCATCGCTTAGAGAAAAATATGATCTACCAAATTCTGAGATATTTAGATATCTCCAAATCAAAAAATTCTATACACCATTCCTAAAGGGGGATACACCATTATCCCAATTATCCATTTTTGAATCAATCTGTACAAAAGATCCATTTGCTAAAGGTACAATTTCATCACTTTATAATCAATTATATGGAGTAGCAAATCTTAATAGACCCTCTTACGTTCAGAGGTGGGAGGAGGACCTGGGACGAACTTTAGAAGACACGGACTGGTCTAACATATGGCTCACATCTAAGTCATCTTCACCCAACATCTTAGCACTGGAGACAAATTATAAAGTCCTAACTCGCTGGTACCTTGTACCCGCTAGAGTGGCAAAATATTCACCTAATACCTCAGCTCTTTGTTTTCGAGGATGCCCAGAAATAGGCACATATTTACACATATGGTGGACGTGCCCAGTAATCCAAACCTTCTGGAAGGAAGTCTTCGTGATTGCATCTAAAATATTTAAAAAAATAATACAACCAGATCCATATTTAACTTTACTTAATCTAAAACCAGAATGGTTAACACTCTCTCAATTCAAACTTATGATCCAACTAATAACGGCTGCAAAACAAACAGTGGCCAAGGCATGGAAATCTCCTACATTGGTACTAGCAGAAACAATTTACAGAATGAATAATACAATGTCCCATGCTAAGATGGTAGCCATCGATCAAAATCAAATTCCAAAATTTGAAAAACTTTGGCATCCTTGGATAAAACAACAGTTCCTGTCAAACTTCAATGACTCTGTCCTGTTGCCATGGTAACAGATTAAATGACTTACAGAGACACCCATTCTAAGGCTTCAAAGAGAACTAAAAATATAATAAACTGACGAGCGGGACAACCTTGTGGACCATACCTCTACCTTTCAACCCTTTTTCTTCTTTCTCTTTCCTTTTCTCCACCTTACGATTAAAGCTCATTATCAGAATTTATTTGACCTATATACACTCTACTTGTAAACAATATGTATAGTAGGTATAAATTATTTAAATACCTACAAAAGTAACTAAGGAAATGATATATATCTTTAATTTAGGTTTACGTGAACCCGATGTTTAATATTTGAAATTCCATGATATTTACCTATATAAACCCTACTGTAAAACAATGAGCTTACTTTATAGATCCTTGTAAACTTACTTTATGTATCTTTATAACATTGTATACTCAATAAACTTCTTTTGACAAGGAAAAAACACACTGAGAGCAAGGCTGCCTTTTAAAACCCCCACCTGATCAACATGATATAAATCAGCTGATCAGGAGCGGACGACAGGAGGGCGGGGCACATGCGCAGTAGCCAGTATCATTTGCCTATATGTCCCATAAGTCCGAGCGTCGGTCCGGTCACATGGCAGCTACTGCCTGCGACATGATCGACAGATGGAAAAGTGCATCCAATTACCTATTGTATTTATTCTTCTCCTCAGTCTTCACGAGGGAATCGGGGGGCTTCAGTAACCAAAACTTCAATGTTTATCCTCATGACATGTCACAGGAAGCACCCTCATGGTTAACAAAGGACAGAATTAGAATTAGACTTAAAAAACTTAACATTAATAAATCACCGGGACCAGATGACTTGCATCCGAGGGTCCTTAGGGACTCAGTCAAGTAATTGCCAGACCATTGTTCCTAATTTTTACTAACAGTCTACTAACTGGAATCGTACCAGCTGATTGGAGAAAAGCCAATGTAGCACCAATATTTAAAAAAGGGCCAAGATACATCCCTTGGAATTACAGACCAGTTAGCCTAACATCAATGCAAACTCTTGGAGGGGATGATAAGGGACTATATACAAGATTTTAGTAATGACAATGGTATCATTAGCAGTAATCAGCATGGATTCATGAAGAATCATTCTTGCCAAACCAATCTATTACCTTCTTTGAGGAGGTGAGTTGCCATCTAGATAAAGGAAGGCCCGTAGACGTGGTGTATCCGGATTTTGCAAAAGCATTTGATACAGTTCGCCATAAACATTTACTGTACAGAGTAAGGTCCATTGGCATGGACCATAGGGTGAGTACATGGATTGAAAACTGGCTACAAGGGCGAGTTCAGAGGGTGGTGATAAATGGAGAGTACTCGGAATGGTCAGGGGTGGGTAGTGGGGTCCCCCAGGGTTCTGTTTAATTTGTTTAATTTGTTCATAAACGACCTGGAGGATGGGATAAACAGTTCAATCTCTGTATTTGTGGATGATACTAACCTAAGCAGGGCAATAACTTCTCCACAGGATGTGGAAACCTTGCAAGAAGATCTGAACAAATTAATGGGGTGGGCAACTACATGGCAAATGAGGTTTAATGTAGAAAAATTTAAAATAATGCATTTGGGTGGCAAAAATATGAATGCAATCTATACACTGGGGGGAGAACCTCTGGGGGAATCTAGGATGGAAAAGGACCTGGGGGTCCTAGTAGATGATAGGCTCAGCAATGGAAAACAATGCCACGCTGCTGCAAGCAAAGCAAACAGACTATTAGCATGAATTGAAAAGGGGATTACCTACAGGGATAAAACAATGATTCTCCCGCTCTACAAGACTCTGGTCCGGCCGTACCTAGAGTATGCTGTCCAGTTCTGGACACCAGTCCTCAGGAAGGATGTACTGGAACTGGAGAGATTCCAAAGAAGGGCAACAAAACTAATAAAGGCTCTGGAGACATTAGTTATGAGGAAAGGTTGCGAGCACTGAATTTATTCTCTCTGGAGAAGAGACGCTTGAGAGGGGATATGATTTCAATGTACAAAAATCGTACTGCAAACCCCACAATAGGGTTAAAACGTTTCCGCGTAAGGGAATTTAACAAGACTCACGGCCACTCATTAAAATAAGAAGAAAGCGGTTTAACCTTAAACTGCTTAGATGGTTCTTTACTGTAAGAGTGGTTAGTGTTAGAGTCTCAGCGGGGAGCATCGATAGTTTCAAAAAACTATTAGATAAGCACCTGAACGATCACAACATACAGGGATATACAATGTAATACTGACATATAATCACACACATAGGTTGGACTTGTCTCTTTTTTCAACTTCACCTACTATGTAACTATGTAACTAATAAGCGACTTATAGACAGTTGGACACTAACTTACACTTTTAACACTTTGCAGGAACCAGTGACACCAATACAGTGATTGGTGCTAAAAATATGTACTGTCACTGTACTAAGGACACTGGCTGGGAAGGGGCGATCATAGGGTTAAATGTGTACCGAACCAATTAGTGTTTTTTTTTTATGTGTGCTCCTTTTACTAGGGAAAGAGATGGATTTTATTCCTTAAATACACAGAATCCATCCCTTCCCCCCCCTGTCAGAATGCAACTCAGCCTACATAGGTGGAGCTCCTTTCTGAGTCTCTGCCCGGCGATCGGCAGGTGCCGGCTGACATCAAGTGCCTGGCACCCACAGATCTGCTTCTGCTGTGAATAATCACACCAGAAGTGGCCCGCTGGTGGCGCCCCCTGCAGGCGAAAGTGCAGGATCACGTATACAGCATATACATGATCCGGCGCAAAACTGCCATACTGTAGCAGTAAAACTGCTATAGGGCGGTCAGCAATTGTTTAAAGATTGTACCAAGCCCATGTGAGGTTGATTCAATCATTTGTTATAAATGAACCTTCAAAGACAAGTAGTTAAATGTGATGGCTGCATTGTTTTATATTTGTAGGCCTTTTTGCCTTTATTTTCACCTGGTGATCCAGCTAGTAACACATTTTATGTCTTAGGGTGGCCACACTCATTCCTTCAGTGTACTTATAGAGGCATGGTGTAGCCTAACCACCCTTGCACATCTGTGAAGAGGGTGGTATTAGGCCCGTTTCATACAGGGCAGACCCAGATTCGATCTGCTGGACGGAAGAGGAACAGATCCCCATTTGTCTGTTTTTAGCAGATCGGTTTGGATGTAGGCAGGTATAAAACGGACACATGTCCATTTAAACCCGCCACTCCACAGAGGAGAATGGAGGTTCCAGTCAGGTTCACTTAAAAAATGGACTAGACCCAAAAAGTGTTACTAAACCCAGGACCCTGCATTCACTATATCTGATTTCCCACAGTACACAGAACATGGAAATGCAATTATTTTAGTAATTATAAACTGCTAAATACCTTTTCTCATCAGCAGTATGTAGCAGTCTTGTGACTTCTTTCAGTGTCTGGTTAAAGCTTGTAGGAGGAGTTTTTATTCTTTCCTGACTGTCCTATGAGGCTGCATGACCCTTGACCTTCTGTCTGGACAGTGCTGATTGGCCCTGTGCTGATCACATGCACCCTCCCAAAAAAAAAAAATACTCTCTAGCAATACACACCAAATTGAGCATGTGCAGAGTGTCCCTAAGGGTCTGTTCTATCAGCAGAGGGATTGGGGACAGTGGAGGAGGGGAGGATCAGAGGAGACAGGATCAAACAGCCTTTTTACACAATGCAGAGGATTAACCCTTTGGATTCCACAGTGAGTATAACAAGCATGCTTTACTGCATACACAGACAGATTTTACTGTTGTGGGTTTAGTAACACTTTCAAGTCTAACATAAAGTGGTTGCAAAGGCAGAAGGTTTTTTATCTTAATGTTAATAAACCTTTTGCGTGCAGCAGCCCCCCTAATACTTACCTGAGCCCCATCTCGATCCAGCAGTGTTGCACGAGAGACTTTGATTGGCTGAGACGTACAGCGGGTGCCATTGGTGCCTGCTGCTGTCAATTAACCACTTAAGGACTGCCCACCTCATATATACTGTGGCAGGGCGTCCCTATTGCGTGAAATGATGTAACCGTACGTCGCATCGTGCACGAGTCACTGTGGGCGTGTGCGCTGCTCATATAAACTAAAATTGTGTGCTAGCATAAATATAACATGTAATGAGCTTTTACAATTGAAAAGCTCCTTGGGGTAATACCCGGAGCTGCAATATGTTTAAATCCCAGTGCAGAGAAATAACAAAACAACAAATTAAAGTTGTAAATTATATCATATCTCCATAAAAAATTAGTAGAAAAAAAAGTGAAAGTTCTGGAGATGCGATTGGACGCCCAATCGTTTAAAAGACACCACATTCAGTCCATGAAAAACAAGTTAGCAAAAACAAAATATGTGAGGAAGAAAAGCCGTTCCTTTTGGTGTGTCATATCAGGGTAGAAAGGTGAAAGGTGCAGAAACACTTCCAAGCCACCAATAGTTGCGGGAGAGGAGTAATGGATGTGCCCTTACCCCACTTGTTGGACCTCCTCTGTGGCGAGGTCATACGAGCTTGCAGATATAACCCTCTGCAGGGACAGATAGGATATAGATGTCCGGGTCTTGTTTACGAGCACCACCAACTCAAAGCTGATCTTCCTGCTGCAGCGTCAGGAGGGAGACTCGTGATTCAGAGGATCCATGAATAAGAAAAAAAGGGGAAAACTCCAATGGTGTAGTACTAATAGTAGGGAATATATTACTTAAATAAACCAAAGGTATGAATACAAAAATTACAAATATAAAAATCGTTAGATTTAAAAAGCCGGCATAAAAACAAAGGCTGAACGCCCGTGCAAACATGGAACACATGATGGCAAGCACTGCGAGGCCACGCCCTACATGTTTCGTCATACGTGACGTCTTCTATGGGGCACGTAGGGCGTGGCCTCGCAGTGCTTGCCATCACGTGTTCCATGTTTGCACGGGCGTTTGCACGGGTGTTCAGCTATTTTTAGCTTGGATTACTGTTATAATGTCACTGGTCCCAAAAAAGTATCAAAAGTGTTCGATCTGTCCGCCGCAATGTCGCAGTCCTGCTAAAAATCGCTGTTCACCGCCATTACTAGTAAAAAAAAAAAAATAATAATAATAAAAATGCCATAAATCTATCTCCTATTTTGTAGACGCTAAAACTTTTGTGCAAACCAACCTATATATATGCTTATTATAAAAATGGATGAGAAATAAAACACATTCTCTATAAGTGTAAAGTCCACATTAATGATCAAATAAATTGTCCATAAGTGTTCTTAGTGCAAAATCGTGAATATTCGTGCTGTTCAGCGGTGTTGTCTCACAAAAAAGAGGAAATTAAAGCCTCTTACTAGAAGGGATGGATCCCAGGTTATAGGGATCAAACACGCTCGTTTAACAATGAAGCCACCAGCGATATTCCACTCTTTCGGCTCCAACACGAGACCTTCCTCCCGTTGTGATGACAACTTTACCAAAATCAGGAATGCCTTTCAAACAAATCCAGCTCCACTGATAATTCAGCTGAGTATTCTTCAGCAAATAGCGATATTAAAAAGGGGGGGAAACTTCATGGTGCAATATGAAAACAAGTGTTTATTAACAAGTCTCATTGCACTTTGACAGAGATAAACATAGAGATTCCAAACAAACACAGCCACGGCGCTCGTCCTGCAGGCTGGTGCGTGGTGACGTCACAGAATCTTTTCTGCTTTAGTTTTGCGTTTTTTGTGAGACAACACACCGCTGAACAGCACGAATATTCACTATTTTGCATTAAGAACACTTATGGAAAATGTATTTGATAATTAATGTGGACTTTACAGTTATATAGAATGTGTTTTATTTTTCATCCATTTTTATATGTTTGAATTTCATTTTTAGGGTTGCGCACTTTTTTGTATATAAATATTGTTTAAATTTAATATTTAGATTCAAAGTTGCAGCACCCACTATTTTTTGTGTTTTCTGTATTATTTTTATTCAACATAATAACATATTTGTGTTAGGATAAGCGCAAGATATTATCTTTATATTAATATACGCTTATTGCAATTTTTTTACCAAAAATATGTAGGAGAACACATATTAGCCTAAACTGATGAAGAAATGTATTTTTTTACAGTTTTTTTGGGATATTTATTATAGCAAAAAGTAAAAAATATTATTTTTCAAAATTGTCGGCCTTTCTTTGTTTATAGCACAAAAAATTAAAAACTGCAGAGGTGATCAAATACCACCAAAAGAAAGGTCTATTTGTGGGAAAAAAAGGACATTCATTTTGATTGGGTACAACGCCGCAGTACCGCCCAAATGTCCGTTAAAGCGGCGTAGTGCCGTATTGCAAAAAATGGCCTGGTCATTAAGGGGTAAATCGTTCCGGTCCTTAAGTGGTTAAAGTCAGTGGGGCAATTGGAGGAGAGAGGGGACGGGGGCCGAGCCACGGCTCTGTATCTGAATGCTTCTTGCTGTGGGGGCACTCGGCAGGAGGGAGGAGCCAGGAGCGCTGGCGAGGGACCCGAGAACCATTAAGACCATTACACAGAACAGGTAAGTATACGTTTGTCATTTTTAAATAAGGCCGGGTTCACACTATTGCGATTTGGATGTGGGTTTCCCCGCATCCAATTCACATGACAGGAGAGTGTGCCCGGCTCTCAATGGAGCCGGTTCACAAATCTCCGTTGCGGCCGCGGTAGCCCATTGCACATGTGCATCTTTGGCTCAGTCTCAGGCAAAAAATTGGGCCTCATTCATCAATTAAACAGAGAACAGGGATGCACCAGACCCCCTGCTATGAGCAGAATCTGATTTCAGTGTGAACCCAGCCTAAAAAAAAACAAGACTTTAATATCATTTTAAGTTGTTACAGAAAATGTTTTTTTGTTGTTCCTTTTGAGATAAAGGTTTTACATAAAGGAATAAAAGCTGACCATTAAAGGCGCCCTTGTCAGTGGTAAATGGTTTGTCTCAACCAGGGCTTTTTTTCTCGGAGCAGGAGGTGCGGGAACTCATGTCCCCCTCCCCCACACTGTAGGCACAGCTCCGCCTCTCTCACTTGTAGGGAGATCATCCAGTGGGGGTATCAGCATTTGGGGACCACAGAAAAAATGAAGATCACAGAGGGTGCAGCATACCATGTGCACTGTCATGTACCAGGTGTGACCAGAACTGAGTGGTTAGCTACAGAGGAACACCAAACACATGTATGTGAAAATATAATGATTTAATAAAGTAAGTGAATAATATAAGTACAACCACCTCCAATATGGCACAGTGCAATAACCAACCAACAGACAGAGACCCACAAATAACAACAGACAGATAAGTACAATAAATGGGAAATACCAGAATCTTAAACAATAGCCAGGCCAGGGTCATACACAGCAGATCAGCAGATGGACAGGGGATGTTCCAGAAACATAAACGTAAGCCAGGCCAAGGTCATACACAGGGAGATCAGATGGGGTAAAGAACACGGGACAGGGAGAGGATGGATGGATAAGACTGCAGGGCAGGGATGCAAGGTAACAGGTAGGACAGGATAGGGATCAGGACAGGGAGACAGGATCAGATACACGGGTCACAGGTTCAGGGCACAGGAACAGGTTCAGAATCAGGATCAGATAACAAGCAAGCAGGTGAGGGCGCAAGGACGAAACCAAGGCAAACATGTGAGTGCTTGCTGGGTATTTATAGGCCTGTGATTGGCCTCAAGTGACACCTGATTGTAGGAGGTGCTGTCTGCTCCACACTGCCAGGATCCATCCGCTGGTGGACACCAGTACTGCGGCCCAAAGATGACATAACATCAGCAGGGAAAAGCTCTCCTGGCAGTTCCAAACTGCCAGGAGACACCTGCTGGTGGACCTCAGTACTGCACGCCAAATGACAGATATTACCAGTGGATGGAACTTTTCCTGGCATGCACCCTCTTGTCCATGACTGCACTGCACCCTGGGCACCTGCATTTCCCTTGTCCCTGTCCTGCACTCAGTGCAATTTGCTCAGGAGATACAATCTGTGTGAGCCATTGGGTAACAAGCTATCACTTGTAAACACAGAAGCTGGACTTCTGTGTTTACAAGTGATAATCAGCTACAGGGAGCCGAGGCCAGAGGTGGAGGAACTGAGTTCCACCAAGTTCCAGCTGAAAAAAAAAGCCCTCTAACTGCCACCTGATGCCTTCCTGTTTGCTTCACTCTTTGCTTCAGTATGGACCACCCCACCCAGAAGACCACTCAGCTTTACATAGCTAGAAGACTTTGAAAAAAAGGTGTGTATTAAAAAAAGCAAAAAACATAGCCATTGGCTCTGGTGGACAGTATGGGGAGATCACAGGGAGAAATGGTGATCAGTCCTTAACCCCTTCCCGACCAACCGCCACAGTTATACTGCGGCAGGTTGGCTCCCCTGCGCAAACTCTTTAAAGCGCTGTAGCAGGCACATGAGCATGCCCGCAGCATGTGCCCGGAGGGGGCGATGACCACTGGGCACCCGCGATCACTCGTTATAGAGCGGGAACTGGGATCTGTGTGTGTAAACCAGTGTTTCTCAACTCCCGTCCTCAAGGCGCCCCAACAGGTCATGTTTTCAGTCTCTCCATTATTTTGCACGGGTGATTTGATCAGTTTCACTGCCTTAGTAATTACCACAGCCGTTTCATCTGAGGGAAATCCTGAAAACATGACCTGTCGTGGCGCCTTGAGGACTAGAGTTGAGAAACACTGGTGTAAACACACAAATCTCTGTTCTGTCAGGGGAGAGGAGAGAGATCGTGTGTTCCTACCAAGTAGGAACAATGATCTCTCTCCTCCTCTGGTCAGCCACATTCCCCCAACAGTTAGAACACACATAGGGAACACATTTAACCCCTTGATCGCCCCCTAGTGTTAACCCCCTCACTGCCAGTGACATTTATACAGTAATCAGTGGCTATTTATAGCACTGATCGCTGTATAAATGTCAATGGACCCAAAAAAGTGTTAAGCGTGTTCGATTTGTCCGCTGCAATATCTCAGTCCTGATAAAAATCGCAGATCGCCGCCATTACTAGAAGGAAAAAAATAATAATAAAAATGCCATAAATCTATCCCCTATTTTGTAGACGCTATAACTTTTGCACAAACCAATCAATATACTCTTATTGCAATGTTTTTTTACCAAAAATATGTAGAAGAATATATATCAGCCTAAACTGATGAAGAAATTCGTTTTTTGGGGTTTTTTTATATTTATTATAGCAAAAAGTACAAAATATTGTGTTTGTTTCAAAATTGTCGCTCTTTTTTTGTTTATAGCGCAAAAAATAAAAATCGCAGAGGTGATCAAATACCACCAAAAGAAAGCTCTATTTTTGGGGAAAAGGGCCACATACACACGGGCGGACTTTTCGACCGGTCCGACAGACTTTCCAGCGGACTTTCGACGGACTTCTAACAGACTTTTTAACGAATGGACTTGCCTACACACAATCACACGGAAGTCCGACGGATTCGTATGTGATGACGTACACCGGACTAAAATAAGGAAGTTGATAGCCAGTAGCCAATAGCTGCCCTAGCGTCGTTTTTTGTCCGTCGGACTAGCATACAGACGAGCGGATTTCTGGGTCCGGCGGAGTTACGACGTAAAGATTTGAAGCCTGTTACAAAACTAAAGACCGTCAGATTTGCAACTGGAAAAGTCCGCTGAAGGTCCGGTGAAGCCCACACAGGATTGGATTGTCCGCCGGACGTGATCCCTCGGCGTCCGTCGGGCAAGTCCGGGCGAAAAGTCCGACCGTGTGTACACTGCAATACATTTTGTTTGGGTGCAATGTCGCATGACCGCGCAATTGTCAGTTTAAGCGACGCAGTACCATATTGCAAAAAATGGCCTGGTCATTAAGGGGGAAAATCTTCCGGAGCTGAAGTGGTTAATCTTCTAATTTTATATTGAATGAAGAATATTTGGTCACACATTTTCCCTTAGAATGCAAGCTAAAAGACACCGATGTATGCCTCAATGATTTCATAAATGAACAACGGAATGCATCCTCTGCAAATAAGTTATCAGTATTGAGCTTGGCTGGAGCTGCTTTGCATTTTACGACTCACGGCTGTTTATAGCACACATTTTATTATATATAAATATTTCAATGGAGTGCAAAACTGACATTAATGTCTCAGCTGGTAGCAATTAAAAGCAAGTTGTCTGAAACATTTATAAATGCCCTTAACGTCCTTATCTTATAATAAAAATAACCCAAAATAGAGATATTTGCAAGAAGAAAAGCTTATGTGAAGATTCGTTTTTTTGGTTATTTGAATGCAAGCTGAGGAGAGAGAACTAGATGTTTTCTTTTGATCTGTACTGTATTAAAAAAATGCTTAGAACAGAATAAAAGTGAAGGCCAAGGTTATGCATTAGAAAATTTGAAATAGTGAAAAAATTCACAAAAAAAGGAATAAAAATTATGTGCAACAATAGAAACCTACAAAAATATTACAGGTGTAATATGAATTAGGAGGAAATGATAAAATGTTTAGATCAATTTTAGTTGCTTCTTTTTAACTTTTAAATACAGTTTTAAATTGTTAAATTATTTTTATTTTAACTTTATGTACAATCTGTAATACAGAACTATGAATTAGCTAAAAAACTGTTTGCTTTGAGACAAATTGTGTCCCTGATTAAAACATCAAACTTAAAGGATAAGTTCACCTTTGGGAACATGTACCATGTTCCCACTGCTGCAGTCGGCACTCACTGGCCTCTCTCCCTGTGACAGCAGTATGGGGAGAAGTTCTCCCTCCTAGCTGTCACTTTTTGCAAAGAGCGTGGCCGCACAGGGCTCTACCTACACTGTGGTAGTTCATTGAGTCTTCCTGTCAGCATAAAACTGCCTATCTGTAAGATGTATGGGCAGACAGCTTACACTCACAGTCTTCTGGAGTCCTGCAATTACCTGCAAAAAATGAGCATTTCTTTTTAAAGTGAACTTATCTTTTAAATAAAAAATATCAGGCAGGCCTAAAGTAAGAAAGTCAATAAGTTCAGATGCAAGGAGTACATGCAGACAATAGTTCAGGCAAACATAAAGCAATGAAGGCCTTCAGAAGGAGCAGAGAGCTCCGAGCGCGCAGCCTGTACCTTTCAGCCACCTCTTCCTCTCCTGGTGACATGTCACGTTCATTGGAGCATTCCACGCTCGTGGACTTCTGGTGCATTGCAGAACGTCCATTTCTTCTTCATCGTCTCCTAGGGAACTGCAACCCGGTGGCCCATGCAGGATTGAGGACACTGGTGGACAATCCTTCACACGATAAGCATGTTATGTTTTATATCCTGTGTTTTTAATCTTTGCCCCCAAAGGTAGTAGGGGGCAACCAGGTTCCTGCAGAACAAAGTAGTGGTCAGGCCATACCATCTAAAGCAGGGGTCCCCAACCCCTGAACTGCTACCGGTCTGTGGCCTGTTGATGACAGGGCTGCACGGCTGGAAGTGATCGGCGACTGCTGTCCGGACAAGA
Organism: Lithobates septentrionalis; assembly: GCA_037952835.1. Lineage (NCBI taxonomy): Eukaryota > Metazoa > Chordata > Amphibia > Anura > Ranidae > Lithobates > Lithobates septentrionalis. Next base: position 755,121 of record JBBDGP010001341.1, read on the forward strand.
CTATCACAGACCGCTGTAGCTGCTCACCTCCTGCTATGTGGCACTTAGCCTGTGTGTTCTCTCCTACATCTCTGGAGATCTGCTGAAGATCTGTGCAGGGAGCGCAAGTCTTTTCATAATTATCACCCGCTTGTTAACATTGATAAGTTGGGCAGCTCCCTCCCTCTGTCCAGATCCGCAGAGAGGACACACAGGTTGATAACTGCTTCTGCCCTGCCAAAGGTAGGACTGTGCAGGAGAGGCAGAGATTTACAGGGGTCACTGTGATGTTATAGAGGAAGGGGGGGGTGACTGCAAAAGACACTGTGATTGGGGGGCTGTGATTGCTGGGGGTGCTGTAATGTAAAGGGGCACAGTAATATAAAGGGGCTACACTTGAAAAAATGGCTGCCACTAAACCAGCCCTTGGTGCAGAAAGGTTGGGGACAGCTGATCTAGAGGTAGTAAATGCTTGCCTTTTTTTTATCTCAGAGTAGACAAGCTTTAAAGCCACAGAATGCATAGGAGATAGTTGAATGACTGAAAAAGCCCTCCTCTTCTTTCTCCTCCCAGGTGCAGAGCAGCCAATTTTCTGCAACTGCTGCTAATGCACTCTTTTATTCCTTCTCTTTTTCAAATCCCACCATAGCCCCACAAAGTAGCAATGATGAGTTGGCGGAGTTGTTTGATCATGTGACTTGCCGCAGGAGGATGATCTTCTTTATGCTCAAGCATTCCTCCTATCAGATCTGTAGGAAGATAGTACCATGACCACTGAGGGAGGAAACATCAGGCAGAAAGTAGCAAGAGGCAGTGATGCTCCAGCAGCTGATACTTACTATACTTACTCCAAAGTGAGCTTCAGCTATGATGAGGGGGTGGATAATGAGGTGGCAGACCATCCATAGGTGCAACTGTTGGTAGATAGGAGGAGGTAGAAGCAGAACAGCAACAAGGGAGGATTTGTCAAAGCACAGAGGTAGCTTGCAAAGAATGATCGGGAACAGACATTTTAAAGCCATCTGGCAGGACTGATCCACAGGTTTGAGCCACTGCTATCCCCAGGGCTGGTCCACAGAGCTCTGCAGTGTGGGCCTTTTTAATGTATCTGCTGCCGACACCACCACTATGGTTTGCGGCCTTTGCATGCATATCAGCTGTGGTAAAAGTACCACCAGTTTAGGTAGAAGAGATGTGTGGGAGCAGCACCTCAAAGACAGAAGTTGGCAGCAAAAGGCATGCAGTCCTCTTCCTCCTTGTTCCTCGCTTTTTACATTTCTCCTTCCTGCATCTTCAACATTTTCATGCTGAATCCACCACAACATCTGGTGACTGTAAGGTCGATAACTGTTAGATAGGTCAATTTGGTTGTCTGCAAGCTGGTGGTAAGTAGACTGGCTTTTTCCTGGGCATTCCCCAGACACTTGTTGGTACCTTTTTTAGCCTCCCAATGCTGCTTACTGCGATAGCCAGCTATAAATGAGAGTGGTGGCAAGCTTTTGTTATCACGTGAGTGTTTGTATTGGTCCAGCAGTGCACCAACACCTTTGCAGCCATTGTGCTATTGCTGGGTGTTTGGTGTGCTCCTGTACCTTTAAGGAGGGGTGGGCTCCCCTCCAGCCACCTGCTCTCATTTATCCATTAAATGCATGTGCCTCCACTGCGGGGACACTTATACTTTAGTGTTAGGACCACAGATACAAGGGTGCCGTGACGTGGCTCTGTGGCTCACGCATGCGTTTGCAAATGCGTGCGGACTAAACCCCTTTTTTAACGCTTACTGTTAGATAGGTCAATTTGGTTGTCTGCAAGCTGGTGGTAAGTAGACTTTGGCTTTTTCCTGGGCATTCCCCAGACACTTGTTGGTGACTGTAAGGGAAGTCTAACAAGGGATTTCAGAGGCTTAGAATATTGTTATGAGTAAGCGCATTCTCCGTGAAATGTGTTAACCACTATCCATGGTTTGGAGCTGTGATGTCTGTAAGTTTTGTGAAGTGAAGATTTGAATAAACTTAATTTATATTCTACACTGTTGGAGTATGGTCAGCCTACTTGTCTTTGTCTTCCGATTCACGGATCATATCGGCACCTGTCGGTGTGCACTAGGGCTGTTTGTGTGCTCGCCTGGAGTGGTGTTTCCTCTCTTTGTTTTCATTAGAATAGTCCAAGTCATGTGTGGAAGAGGGTCATGAGGCCATGCTGAGGAGTCCCAAGTTTGGACTTCAACCTCTACAGATTTCTCCTATACCCACCCCACCATCTCCAGCAGCATCCTTCACAAGGGAAGATTTCTCTTATGCAGCTTCTGGATTGGAATAAATAAATGTCCCCAACTCATTCTAATTATCAGCATCTTAATGCCAATGTGGCAAAACTGCTGGGGTTCCATCTGCTCCCAGTCTCGCTTATGAAATCAGCCCTCTTCCACGAGTTTATGGCCTATTCTACACCATAGTTGCAGATACCCAGCCACTAATATTTTGCCCAGAGGGACATCCTTGTCCTTCTGAAGCAAAGAGTTGTGCAAAAAGGGTGACAGGTGGCAGTCAAAAACATTGAAACAAACAATTTACCACTGACAGGGGTGCCTAAAATAGTCAGCTTTTATTAATTTACAGTGCCTTGAAAAAGTATTCATAAACCTTGAAATTTTCCACATTTTGTTGCGTTACAGCCAAAAACATAAATGTATATTTTTGGGATTTTATGTAATAGAACAACACAAAGTGGCACATAATTGTGAAGTGGAAGGAAAACGATAAGTGGTTTTCAATTTTTTTTTACAAATAAATATCTGAAAAGTGTGGCGTGCATTTGTATTCAGTCCCTTTACTCTGATACCCCTAACTAAAATCTATTGGAACCAATTGCCTTCAGAAGTCACCTAATTAGTAAATAGAGTCCACCTGTGTGTAATTTAGGCTAGGTTCACACTGCTGCAGTGCGAATTGAACGCAATTTTGTTCCGATTGCGTTGCGAATTTGCATTGCGAATTCTTCATTTGTTTTTGCGAATTTACGGCGATTCTACGGCTAACATTGCGAATTGGTTGTCAAATTGGGAGGGTAAAGCGATTTTATGTCTGTCCAATAGAGTACAGTGTTTATGCTGACGTATAAAGAGCTGTATCACTTCCTGTTCTATCCCTGGTTTGTGTAGTGTGTGGAAAAGAGTGTGTTTGTGTGTCAGTATGTATCAGCAGTCATTGCCCTTGGTTATGGCAGCAGTTGTAACTGCTACAGCTGGAGTCATGATAAAAAAGAAAAAAGCCAAGTTGAGGAAGAGGAGGATGATGCAGAGAAGTAGAAGATACTGGGTCCACCCTGTAATTGCAAATAGGGAGGAGAGAGGCCAGTTCAGGCTAATCTATAATGATCTACGTGCTCATAATGATACATTTTTTAACTACGCTCGTATGTCAGTGAGCAGGTGAGTAAAATTCCTTCAGACCCCCTACCTACCTCCCCCCTGTATCCCTCCCCCACTAATCCTAACCCTTAGCAGAACCCTAACCCTAATCCCAACCCTAACCCCCCAGTATCCCTCGCCCTCCCTAACCCACAGTACATCCCTCTTCTCATCCATTATCTCTCCCTCTCCTCAATAAATGTTTGAGATATATCCTAGCTATCCTCCCTTTCACCCCACTTTCTCATCTGATTAATCTTCACATATCTACGCAATCTCAACTCTTTTTGTATATATATAACTTTTAGCTTTGATGAATTGCTACGACTGACCTACAGCTATTTGGAACATCAGAACACCAACTTCAGGAAGAGTGTGGAACCAGCAGAGCGATTACTAGTAACCTTAAGGTAAGATATAGTACCTAATCTCATAGAAAAAAGGAAACCAATGCAAAGTATCTTCTAATCCAACATATTTGTTTACGTTTATTTTTTTTAGAAATCAAATAAGCCAAAAAAGGCAGTAAACATTTTTTAGAGAATGTAAAGTATTTAAATAACACAAACTATATTAAATAACATGTAACATAAATCATTTAAAACGATAGTCTTCACAGAAAATTAAAGGTATCGGCACCCTGTCCTGAAATATATTACTTTACCAGAAATATAATATTAACAGAAAGAAATAAACACAAAATAAAACAATATTCTTCACAGATTATAATAAGTCTCTGCTCCCTTTTTCGAAATATTAGAACTCGGCCCTGGGACCTCTGAGTATTTTGGCAAAGGTGCACTCAAATAATTAGAATAGGTTAGCTGTCTTGATTGGGTGCCATATTGTGAATCAATATGAGGCTCCCCGGATGCCATTCGAGGGATGGTAGAGGCCACTGGAGGATTATTGGAGGACACGGGAGGTAATGTGATGTAATAGTTGCCGCTATGGGCTGCTCTTGATCTAGAAGGCGGTACAATGTGTAGATTGTGTGGTCTGATGTTTCGGGAGATTTCAGAATTGGTGGGGGGCATTGGTGGTGTGAAATTTAGAGGTCTGACAGGGGGGGGAAATAACAGTAGGAATAGGTGACGGAATGGGATGCGGGATGTCCGAAGTATTGATGTCATAAATACTTCTTACATTTTCAAAGCTTGAAGGGTAAGGGTTTGGTACATTTTGGGGTGGAGGAGGATGGTTGGATAATGAGGACGGATGTCTGGGAACAGTGAATGAGTATATGCACTGCTGGACAGCCATTCTCATTGCAAAATATCTATCCTCTGGAACCTGTTGTACAAGAGGAAGTAAACTCATTATGAATAGAGTGTGAGGGCAGCGCTGTGCCTCAATTTGTTGGTAAATTCCGGACACAATGCTTAGCAGCTGCCCAGTGCCATCATCCTCCTCTTGCAATGGAGCTCTCCTGTTTGTTTGGGAGCGCCTATTAGATCTTGGCTGTGACTGTGATTGAATAGGAGCCGTTGATGCTTCAGCAGCAAAGGGCTCCTCCGGACCAGACTGCTCCATTGGAGACTGCAGCAAAGGGCTGCAGCCCACAATTTCCTCCTCAGCAGGGGCTTCCACTTGGTCTTCCGGAACCATAACTTCCTCCTCCTGCCAACTGGATTCGGTGCTGTAACATATAAAAGTTTAATAAGAAATTATTGTGTAAATAGAGGGTAATTTATATCTCAGACAAAACAAAATAAAATGTAAATGTGGTAGATTGAGGAGGTATAGAGAATGAAGGAGGGATGGTGAGAAGGAGGGTGGAGGGAGGGATAGTTAATAATTGCTTACTTCCGCAATTCCAGGACTGGTTTTAGAAAAGCCAGGTATCCAGCAAAGACGTAGGGCTTTTTTCTGGAGGCAGCTGAGCCACTCTTGCTCTCCCGCAGATTTTTCTCATATTTTGTGTATGTGTCACGTAGACTACGCCATCTTGTCTTGAGAGCGAAAACTGAAAAAAAGCAGGAACACTGTTAATTATGCTTCTCTTTCCTTTCAGGTACCTAGCTACTGGCAATTCATTTGCTAGTTTACATTTTGAATACAAGCTGGGAAAATCAACAGTGAGTTTGATTGTGCATGAAACCTGTGCAGCTATATGGCAAGTGTTAAAAGAGTTGGTGATGAAGAAGCCGACTAGGGAAGACTGGGCTAAAATAGCCAAAGTTTTTTGGCAGCGGTGCAATTTCCCAAATTGTGTGGGTGCAGTAGATGGAAAGCACATCCGAATAATCAGACCAATTCATAGTGGCTCAAAATACTTTAATTATAAAAAGTATTTCTCATTCGTTTTAATGGCAGTGGCCGATGCAAATTATTCATTAACCTATCTGGATATTGGTTCATATGGAAGTAGCTCTGACTCAAGCATCTTCTCTCATTCATCCTTTGGCAAGATGCTTCGTGAAAACACATTGAACCTTCCAGATAGTCAACCACTTCCTGGAACCAATCAACCTCTGGAGCCTTATGTGTTTGTTGGGGATGAGGCATTTCCTATATCCAAGCATCTTCTACGCCCATATGCCAAAAGAGGACTTACCATTGAAAAGAGGGTATTTAATTACAGACTGACAAGGGCAAGACGTGTAGCAGAGTTTGCTTTTGGCATACTTGCTGATAAGTAGCGTTTCTTGCACTCATCTATCTGCCTGAGTATGGAGCACGCCATCAGTGCAGTGCAAGCAGCCTGTGCATTGCACAATTTTGTTCGTGCTCGGGATGGATACATATTTGAGGACAGTTTGATGCATGACCTTGAAGAGCCAACGTGGATCGGAACCCGTGGCAACTACAGTGGGGAAAATGTTCGCCACGACTTCACAGAGTATTTTATGTCCGAAAGTGGGCAGCTATCATGGCAGCTAGATGCAATTAATGCTTAAAAAATTAAAACACTGTACTCTGATGAACATACTACATGGTGTAAATTAGATTTGTGTGAAATAAAATGTTACATTAGCTACAGTTCACATGTGTGTCTTGACATTATTTTACAGGGTGGGTGTGTGTGTTTGTATTTGTGTACATATAGATCTTAAAATAACATATCATTAATACATATAACCATAACAAGAACCAGCCTAACCCTAATCTCAACCCTAACACTAATTGTAACCAGCCTAACCCTAATCTCAACCCTAATCTGAACACTAACCCTAACACTAATTGTAACCAGCCTAACCCTAAACCTAATCTCAACCCTAATCTGAACACTAACCCTAACTGTAAACAAGCTAAGCACAGAGTGCAGGTAGCAATTGTACTTACGCAGGTCTTTCTGGACATTAGGTGTCAGGCTGTCCCACTCTGGAAACAGGATCTTGACTATCTCCTGCCATCCTTGGTTCTTCTCCCCAGTATCTTTGTGACGTGGGTCCCTGCAGTCCCAGAGGTATTGCCTTTGTTGGACCAGCCTTATCAGATCTTCATTCTCTATGCCAGTCTTTGTGCGCCTGTTTGCCATTGTGGTATGTGACTGTGAACAGCACAGCACATTGAGAAAACAGGAAGGGAGTTAGTGAGGGGGAAGGGTGGGGCTGTGAGGGGAAAAGGATGGGAGGAGTTGGAGGGGGAAGCCAAAAAAAAAATATTGCAGTGATGTGAACGTCCTATTGCGTTTTCATTGCGAATTCAATTGAAGTCTATGGAGCTGAATTCGCATCGCACACGGATCAAACTCGCACATGACCTTTTTTTCCCGCAGGTTAGATTCGCAACGCATTGATGTGCACGGCAATAATGTTAAGCTATGTAATTTACATGACTTGCGAATTTGAGACATCGCAGCGGCTCAAATTCGCAAGCAAATTCGCAGCAGTGTGAACCTAGCCTAAATCTCAGTGTAAATACAGCTGTTCTTTGAAGCCCTCAGAGGTTTGTTAGAGAACCTTAGTGAACAAATATCATCAAGAAGGCCAAGTACCACACCATGTCAGGGATAAAGTTGTGGAGAAGTTTAAAGCAGGGTTAGGTTATAAAAAAAATATCCCAAGCTTTGAACATCTCCCGGAGCACTGATCAATCCATTATCTGAAAATGGAAAGAGTATGGCACAACTGCAAACCTACCAAGACATGGCCTCCCACCTAAACTGACAGGCCGGGCAAGGAGAGCATTAATCAGAGAAGCATCCAAGAGGCCCATGGTAACTATGGTAGCTCAGGTGGGAGAATCTTTCCACATGACAACTATTAGTAGTGCTGGCCTTTATGAAAGAGTGGCAACAAGAAAGCTATTGTTTAAAGAAAGCCATAAGAAATCCCATTTGCAGTTTGCGAGAATCCATGTGGGGGACACAGCAAACAGGTGTGCATGCCCCCTCCTGTCCCTCTGCCCACCTCCTATGGTATTGCTCCCCACCTGTCCCCCTGCCCTCTTCCTGTGATGCTGCCCCCAGCTGTCCCTCTACCCCCTCCTGTACCTCTGCCCACCTCCAGTGATGCTGCTAACTTCCTGTACCTCTGCCCACCTCCAGTGACGCTGCTAACTTCCTGTCCCTCTGCCCACCTCCTTTGACACTGCCCCCATCTGTCCCTCTGTCCCCATCCTGTGATGCTGCCCCCACCTGTCCTTCTGCCCGCCTCCTGTGACACTGCCCCCCCCCCACCTGTCCCTCTGCCCCCACCTGTCCCGCTGCCCCCCTCCTGTGATGCAGCCCCGCCGCCCCATGTGTCTTGTGTTTGTCACCCCTGCCGTGCAGAGACTGCTCAGGGTGCCGGTGGTGACGTCACAACATAAGGGGGACTGAATACAAATGCATGCCACACTTTTCAGATATTCATTTGTAAAAAAAAAAAAGTAAAAATATTTATCTACCATGTCACAATTAACTGCCACTTTATGTTGATCTATCACATAAAATCCCAATAAAATACATTTAAGTTTTTGGTTGTAACATGACAAAATGTGGAAAATGTCAAGGGATACGAATACTTCTTCAAGGCACTGTATTTACTCGACACAACCTCATCTTTTATAGTTTACCTAAAAAAACTACAAATTATATTGTGTTTGTGTGAATTATGAATATATATTTTACTAAAAATATCGATTTGAAAAAAAAAAATAGCGCAAATATCGTGTGACTTAAAAAATGCAACTGTGATCATTTTATTCTACAGAAAATATGTAACAGTTTGGGGTTTTTAGTGCATTATTATTTACATTTTATAATAATAAAATACAACTCCAGGGTTAAATGTATTTTCCTGCACCAAATGGCAGAGAAGTGAAGAAAGGAAATTGGCAGTATACTCACTGAGGGTGTAAAGCCATAGCAAGAAGTTTATTTTGTTTGCTCTTCTGTTTTTATACAACATGTCAAATTGACAAACATGAGTGATTAAATAAAGCTGAGCCATCAATTTTAACTCTTTTAAATTTAGCAATAAATACATGGGATTGACGCAGACCAGTATAAGTTTCTCAGTTGCTACTACTGTATGTATTCTAAAATGGTCACCTGCTAACACTCTTTATTGAATCCCACGGATATTGTACATTTTTCTTATATATAGCAGTTTGTAGACAGAGGCGTATTATTGTCTAGTCTTGGACTAGAGGAGCTAAAAGCCTGTAGGCAATTTCTACACAACACAATCCTTAAGAGAAAATAAAAATATTGTATTACTCTGACTTGCCAAGTCTGACCCTATCCTGCTGTGTCTTTTTTTCTAAAAGTAACCCCTTAACTTGATTTACATTGTGATCAGTGAATTCTGTTAAATTAAAGAAGGTCTAGGTGCCTTCACCTGACCTTCAGATGAACCAACTTGAGCCTCCCAGATGTGGCCAAATGCCATGAAGAGGCACTGGAGAACTCTATAAAATTGTTATTTTTTTCATTAGGAGCCGTTCACGTTGGGCTTGAACGGTCCTCTAGCGAGCTTGGCAGTAAGAGAAAAGAAGAAAAATAAACTCTGAAATTAGTTGTTGATTTAAGATGTACTGAGAAGAAACACAAAGAAAAACATAGTTTCAGCATCCGTAATTGCTGTAACAATTCCTTCTTATTGTTTCTTTGTGTCAAATCAACTTTAATCGTTTACTTAAAGAACAAGAATGTGGAACATTGAGGTCTGGACTGTTCAATGTTTGTTCTATTATCTACTTTTTTTAAATAATAAAAAAAAAAATGAAAAGCAGCTGTGTTGTTTGTATTGCAAATTTATGAAAAGATCCTTCTCTCTACAAACAGTACAATCGATTTATACTGGGCAGAAATAAAAAAAAGGAAAAAAATACAAAGTATTCTTTTTTATGTAAATATTAAACTGTATCTTTACACTCAGGACAGACTTCTCTCCTCTCCACCCCTCCTTTCCGCTACAGAATTATCAATCTTTTTTTTTTATTGTTTACTTACATTTTTTTTTTTAACTACTTGACCCCTGAAAGATTTACCCCCCCCTTAATCATTAGGCCATTTTTTGCGATACGTCAATGCGTTACTTTAACTGACATTTGCGTCTTGCAATGCTGTAGCCAAATAAAATTTTTGTCCCCACAAATAGAGCTTTCTTTTGGTATTCATCACCTCTGTGTTTTTTAAAAAATTTTCTGCGCTATAAACAAAAAAAGACATACAATTTTGAAAAAAAAAAGCCCAATATTTTTTTATTTTCTTCTATAAAACATACCTAATAAAAAGAAAATTAAAAATCGAATTTCCTCATCAATTTAGGCCAATAGGTATTCTGCTACATATTATTGTTAAAAAAAAAAAAAAATCCCAATAAGCGCATATTGATTGGTTTGCGCAAAAGTTTATAGCGTCTACAAAGTCTGGGGTATTTTTATTTATTTATTTATTTTACTGGTAATGACGGCGATCAGCGACTTATAGCAGGACTGCGATAATGCGGCAGACAAATCGGTTTTGACAATTTTTGGGGACCAGTGAGGCTAATACAGTGATCAGTGCTAAAAAATATGCACTCTCACTGTATTAATGACACTGGCTGGGAAGGGGTTAACATTAAGGGCGATCAAAGGGTTAAATGTGTGCCTAGCATCTGCCTACTCACTGTGTGGGAGGTGATTTGACTAGGGGAAGGCAAAGATCCATGTTCCTGCTTTTCAGGAGCACAGGATCAATACCTTCCCCTTTGACAGAACGACAATCTGCCTTGTTTACATAGGCAGATTGCTGTTCTGCCCGTTAACTGTGTAATCAGCGGGTGACGGCAGACATCAAGTCCGTGGTACCCGCTGCTGGGCTTCTGCTGTGTGTGACCGGGTCGCCATGTGCATGTGTGCGTGCCCCAGACCTGGAAGTGTCAGATCATGTATTTATTCAGAATGTATAATGCGCTAATATTAACCTCCCAATATAACACGGTGTGATCTCCTAATGGTTAATCAGTGAATCATGTGCAAAAATAATCAAATGGAGCCTATTATAAAAAAACATAACATCCTTCACCATAACAAAATCCTATAACTAGGATCATGTATTAGGTACGTGATCTGGCACAGAGGGGCAGCCCTGCCGTAGTATATGTATGGTGGGTGGTCCGCAAGTGGTTACTGAAGAAGTTTCAGTCTTGTCTAGGCATATGATGTGCACGGTGCTCTCTTTGACTCATGGTATATGCACATCACATATCCCAGGAGGCATAGGGTTTCATTCAGAAAAGGAAGAGGTGGACATGCCTGGCAGAGCATCATTGGGAGGTCCACCAGCTAAACCAGGGAGATCTGGCAGCCTCTCAATAACATCACACAAAAACATGGTAGCGCATGACCCAAACCAATCAATGATATTGATTGGTTTGCACAAAAGTTATAGTGTCTACAAAATAGGGGATAGATTTATGGCATTTTTCTGGCATTTTTATATATTTTTTTTTTACTAGTAATGGCGGTGATATGCAATTTTTTGTGGGACTGCGAAATTGCGGTGGAAAGATCGGACACTTTTGACACATTTTGCGAAATTTATACAGCGAGTACTGTGTAAATGTCACTGGCAGGGAAGGGATTAACACTAGGGGGTGATCAAGGGGTTAAATGTGTTCCCTATATGTTTCTAACTATGAGGGGATAGGACTGACTGGAGGAGGAGCCAGGTCACTATTCCTAATTAGCAGGAACCATAGGCGTGCACAGCCTATTGCATTAGGGTGTGCACCCTAAAGCTCAAACACACATGCGTATATACATATTTACACTAAATTACCAGAAGTTTTTGGACATCTGTCTTTACACGCACATGGACTTTAATGGCACCCCAGTCTTAGTCCGTAGGGTTCAATATTGAGTTGGCCCACCCTTTGCAGCTATAACAGCTTCAACTCTTCTGGGAAGGATGTCCACAAGGTTTAGGAGTGTGTCTATGGGAGTGTTTGACCGTTCTTCCAGAAGCGCATTTGTGAGGTCAGGCACTGATGTTGGACGAGAAGGCCTGGCTCGCAGTCTCCACTTGAAGGCCAACATGAACGCCAACGTGAAGGCCAACCAAGTTCCTCCACCCCATACTTGCTCATCCATGTCTTTATAGAGCTTGCTTTTGTGCACTGGTCCAAATCATTTGGTGGATGGGGGATTATGGTGTGGGGTCGTTTTTCAGGGGTTGGGCTTGGCCCCTTAGTTCCAGTGAAGGGAACTCTTAAGGCGTCAGCATACCAAGACATTTTGGACAATTTCATGCTCCCAACTTTGTGGGAACAGTTTGGGGATGGCCTCTTCCTGTTCCAACATGACTGCACACCAGTGCACAAACAAGGCCTATAAAGACGTGGACTTAGCAAGGGTGGTGGAAAATTTACTTCAAGTGCAAAAATTTGCATTATAATAGTAACTAAAACATATAAAATTAAGTGTAACAATCTAAAAAATAAAAATTCCAAAGTGCTATGATGGTGTGAACCTCCCAACTAAAAAGTTGTTGCACTTGAAGTTAACTTGTATTGCAATTATCTGTAGAGGAGTTTCCACCAACCTTGCTAAATTTAAAAAAAATGATGTCTTATTATCATTTTGATGTATATTACATGGGAAATCACATATCACTGAAATTATTGCACTTGAAGTTAATCTGTATGGCAAATATCTATAGGAGGGGTTTCCACCATCCCTGCTAAGTTACATTTTTTCAGTTTGATTATCCAGTATGTGGCATTACATATCACAGAGACCGGTATTGTGGTAATATTCAAGTTTATTGAGATTTCCATACATTAGAGGGTTCCACCATTATTGTTAAGTTATTGATTAGTTCAACTCCCAATCCCTGCACTCAGTGCACTGATGGGCACTGACAGGGAGCACTGATGGGCACTGATTGACAGCACTGATTGGCAGCACTCATGGGCACTGATAGGCAGGACTGATTGGCAGCACTGATGGGCACTGATAGGCAGCACTGATTGGCAGCACTGATGGGAAGGGATTGGCAGCACTGATAGGCAGCACTCATGGGCACTGATAGCCAGCACTGATTGGCACTGATAGGTGGCACCAATTAGCTGCACTGATGGGCACTGATTGGCAGCACTAATGGCCAATGATTGGCAGCACTGATGGCCACTGATAGGCGGCACTGGTTGGCAGCACTGATGGCCACTAATAGGCACTGCTTGGCAGCACTGATTGGCACTGATAGGCAGCACTGATGGGCGGCACTGATAGGCAGCACTGTTGGGCCCTGATTGGCACAGATAGGTGGCACTGATTGGCAGCATTTAGTGGCACTGATTGGCAGCACTGATGGGCACTAATTAGGAGCACTGATGGGCAGCACTGATGGGCACTGATAGGTGGCACTGATGGGCATTGATAGGCAGCACTGATTGACACTGATGGGCACTGATTGGCAGCACAGATGGGCACTGATATGCTGCACCGATAGGCAGCACTGATGGGCACTGATTGTCACTGATATATGGCACTGATAGGTAACACTGGCAGCACTGATGGGCATGGATTGTAACTATTATATGGCACTGATTGGCAGCACTTATTGGCACTAATAGGTGGCACTGATAGGTGGTACTGATTGGAAGCACTGATAGGCAGCACTGATTGGCACTGATTGGAAGCACTGATTGGCACTGTATGCAGCACTGATTGGCACTGATAGGTGACACTGATTGGCAGCGCAGATGGGCCCTGATAAGTGGCACTGACAGGCAGTACTGATTGGCACTGATTGATGGCATTGGTTGGCACTGATAGGTTGCACTGATAGCACTGATGGGCACAGGTTGGCACTTACTGATTGGCAGCACTGATGGGCACTGATTGGTAGCACTGATAGGCACTGATAGGCGACACTGATTGGCAGCGCAGATGGGCACTGATAGGTTGCACTGACAGGCAGCACTGATGGGCACTGATTGATGGCATTGGTTGGCACTGATAGACAGCACTGATGGGCACAGATAGGCACTGATTGGAAGCACTGATTGGCACTGATAGGCAGCAATGATGGGCACTGATTGGCACTGATAGGTGGCACTGATTGGAAGCATTGATTGGCACTGATAGGCAGCACTGATGGGTACTGATTGGCACTGATAGGTGGAATTGGTTGGCACTGACAGGTGACACTGATGGGCACTGAAAGATGACACCGATTGACACTGACAGGTTGCAGTGATGGGCACTGACAGGTAACACTGATGGGCACTGACAGGTGACACTGATGGGCATTGATAGGCAGTACAAATAGGCACTGATCTAGGAGAGGGGGAGTTTCACACTGAGCAGTCAGCAAGGCTTGTAATGCCGCATACACACGGTTGGAATTTCCGACAACAAATGTTTGATGTGAGCTTGTTATCGGAAATTCCGACTGTGTGTATGATCCATCGGACATTTGCTGTCGGAATTTCCGACAACAAACGTTTGAGAGCTGGTTCTCAAATTTTCCAACAACAAAACTTGTTGTCAGAAATTCCGAGCTTGTGTACACAATTCCGACACACAAAAGTCCACGCATGCTCGGAATCAAGCAGAAGAGCCGCACTGGCTATTGAACTTAATTTTTCTCGGCTCTTCGTATGCGTTGTACGTCACCGCGTTCTTGACGTTCGGAATTTCCAACAACATTTTTTTTGGTGACCGTGTGTATGCAAGACAAGTTTGAGCCAACATCCTTCGGAAAAAAATCCACGGTTTTGTTGTCGGAATGTCCGATCGTCTGTACGCGGCATAAGAGCCGCTCAGTGCGTGAAACTGTCAGAGAGGAGCTGTCAAAACTCGGCAGTGATGTCCGGAGTGGGCGGGACCAAACAGCTATCAAACACAAGCCAATGGGATAGAGGCTGGGTGGGCGACTCTGTGTATGGGGCTCCGCCCCCTTTCTATCAGCTATCAAACACCAGCCAATGATTAGCCTGCTTTAAAAAGGGGGCAGGGCCACATACATGGAGCAGCCCTCTCAGCCCCTATCCCATTGGCTTGTGTTTGATAGATGTTTGGTCCCGCTAACTCCCGACATCACCGCAGAGTTTTGACAGCTTGTCTCTGCAAGCAATTACATTACCTGATAGTTTCACGCACTGAGCGGCTCTTACATGCCTTTCTGACTGCTCAATGTGAAACTGTCTCACAGGCAGTGCTCTATACATTCTCTTGCAGCATTTTACACCAGATCTCGGGACACACATTAGGCCGTGCCCAGGCACAACCGGCACACCCCATACGCACACCTATGGCAGGAACACACAATCTGTCTCTCCTCTCCTGACAGAATGGGGATTTGTGTGTTTACACATTTAAGTGGTTAAAGAGTAACTCTGCTTTTGTTAACCGCTTGCCGACCAGCCGCCATCATTATACTGCGGCAGGTTGGCACTATCCCACGAGCCGTCGTAGCTATATGTCGGCTTCTTTTAGCAGGATAGCAGGGGTGCATTCGGGGATGCCGATGCTCATGGCTAACGGTCTTGATGACCGCTGGCTACGAGTGATCTCGGGCACGAGAGGCAGAACAGGGATGTGTGTGTGTAAACACACACACATCCTTGTTCTGTTCTGTGAGGAGTGACAGATTGTGAGTTCCTAATAGCTAGGAACCACAATCTGTCATTTCCTCTAGGTCAGTCCCCTCCCCCTACAGTTAGAAACACACACAGGGAACACAGTTAACCCCTTGATTGCCCCCCTAGTGTTAACCCCTTCCCTGCCAGCGACATTTTTACAGTAATCAGTACATTTTTATAGCACTGATTGCTGTATAAATGCCAATGGTCCCAAAAATGAGTCAAAATGTCCGATGTGTCCACCATAATGTTGCAATCCTGATAAAAATCGCAGATCGCCGCCCTTACTAGTAAAAAGAAAAAAATAATAAAAATGCTATAAATCTATCCCCTAATTTTTTTTTGCCAAAAATATGTAGAAGAATACATATTGGCCTAAACTGAGAAAAAATGTGCTTTTAAGAAAAAAATGGGGATATTTATTATAGCATAAATTACAAAATATTGTTGGGTTTTTTTTCAAAATTGTCGCATTTTTTTGTTTAAAGCACAAAAAATAAAAATCACAGAGGTGATCAAATACCACCAAAAGAAATCTCTATTTGTGGGAAAAAAAGGACGTCAATTTTGTTTGAGCACAGTGTTGCAAGTCCGCGCAATTGTCAGTTAAAGCGACGCAATACCGAATCACAAAAAATGGCCCGGTCATTCAGCAGCCAAATCTTCCGGGGCTGAAGTGGTTAAGAAATAAAAGTGGTCAAAAAAATAAAGGGATAGTGTAAAAACTAAAAAAACTAAAATAAATAATAATAAAAAAAAATTAAAGAGCCCTAGTTCCCTCGTGCTCGCATAAGGGAAGCCAACGCATAGGTAGGTTGCGCCTGCACTGGAGCAAGAGCAATAATTCTAGCACAAGGCCTCCTCTGTAACTGTAAACTTGTAACCTGTAAAACAGCGTAGCTTATAGAGATTTTTAAGTACCATTGAATTTTTAAGAAGATTACAGCAGCTGCAGATTTAAAAGGAAAGGTAATTTTTATTACCATTAAATGTCAAGATAACTTGTGTAGCAATTCAATATGCATTTTTTTTTGCATTTTTTTTAATGTGCTTTTTTTTTTTTTTTGTGACCCTTGAAGTCTCTTGTCATAGTACCAGTGAAGTAATACACATACATAAACACACTCAATTAAAAAGAATTAACTTAACATTTGCTAAGCTGATAACAGATGGCAAATTACAGAAATAGCAATCTCAGGTCTTACGCGCAGGTTTCGTCCATCTCAGTATGGGGGCCAAACCTACAGAGATCTCAACGTGCAGGCTTCTGAGTATCTATAGTCATGATGACATTTCTACCCTTATATAGCCCCTTTATAGCACACTTTTGAGTCTTGTCCTAGAGTGTTAAATGCAATAGGTCACTAGTAAAGTCAGTAAAGTCAATTCCAAAGTTACCCCCAGCAGCAGCTCTACTCCAGGTGCTTAATATAACACTGAAAGTAATATAACACTAATATAACACTGAAACTAGCAGCTAATTTAATTTCTCCCTAATAGGCAAGACTGTTGCTTTGTGAATTTTAATATTATTTGACCCTAATTACTTCATATGAGGATTATATAATAATTTTAACGATGTAAGTATCTACAGTATATCAGCCATTCTCAAACAGCGTTCCATGGAACCCTATGGTTCTTTCAGAAGTGGCTAGATATTCCTTGAGCTGTGGCTAACTGAATTACCATCTTACTGTATGGGGCCTGCATAGTTCTAGGTCCAATGCCACTTAGCAGAGTCAACGGCATGACTGCAAGAGAGGCATTTTGACCACCACTGTATGGGGGGCATTCTTCCCACTGACCAATGTAAGGGGCTTTTTTCCAGGGACCATAAATGAACTAATCTTAAGGCTGATCTATATGGACTATCTGTCTATCTATCTATCTATCTATCTATCTATCTATCTATCTATCTATCTATCTATCTATCTATCTATCTATCTATCTATCTATCTATCTATCTATCCTTTGCACACTGCTTCACGTTAGTTTTTTTTGTTCCAGCAGTTCTCTGCCCCTTCTGCTCCCAAGGTTGCTGGCAAACACAGTTGCTTAAAGGAGAAGTACAGTCAAAGCTTGTTCTGCACTCCTGTGACCCGTTTTCAGCAGACAACAGGGTGTCTGCTGATGTCACAGAGCCGGTTCAGGCTCGGGCAAGATTGCGACAACGGAGTTGGGATCCACCCACATGCCTGGCCTGGAACCCAGTTCAGCCCCTCAGTGAGCCAGCCCTCCACAGCCCAGTGCTCTGGTGAGCATAAAGCGGAGGCAGAGCAGAGAGCCAATGACTGACAGTCAGCAGCTCTCGGGTATCTGTGAGAACTGAGCAATCTGCGGTGTTAGATCACTTGGTTCTCAGTCTTAGAGGCGCCGGGGGACAGATGCAGTATCGGACGGATGCTGCATCCATCTAGGTAAGTATGATTCTGGAAAAAAGTTAACCCCATACTTCTCTTTTAACCTCTTGCCGACCAGCTGCCGCAGTTGTACTGCGGCAGAATGGCACAGGCAGGCAAATCACCATTATGTTACGTCGTTTCCTAAGGCGGCCACTAGATGCGAGTGCCTAGTGGTCATCGAGACTCCCGCGATCGTTCGTAACATGGCGAGAACTGGGATTTCTGTGTGTAAACACAGAGATCCTGGTTCTCTGAGGGGAGAAGTGACAGATCGTCTGTTCATACAAAGCATGAACAGCGATCTGTCATCTCCCCTAGTCAGCCCCATCCCCCCTTCAGTTATAGCACACATTAGGGAACACAATTAACCCCTTGATCGCCCCCTAGTGTCAACTCCTTCAGTGCCAGTGACATCTTTACAGTAATCAATGCATTTTTATAGCACTGATCGCTGTATTAATGCCAATGGTCCCAAAAATGTATCAAAATTGTCCGATGTGTCCACCATAATGTCACAGTCATGATAAAAATCGCAGATCGCCGCCATTACTAGTAAACGGAAAAAAAATCATAAAAATGCTATAAATCTATCCCCTATTTTGCAGACGCTATAACTCTTGTGCAAACCAATCAATATAGGCTTATTGCAATTTTTTTTACCAAAAATATGTAGAAGAAAACATGTCGGCCTAAACTGAGAAAAAAATTGCTTTTTAAAAAAAAAAATGGGGATATTTATTATAACAAAAAGTACAAAATATTGTGTTTTTTTCAAAATTGTCGCTCTTTTTTTGTTTATAGTGCAAAAAATAAAAACCGCATGGAGATGATCGAATACCACCAAAAGAAAGCTCTATTTGTGGGAAAAAAAGGACGTCAAATTTGTTTGGGTACAAAAGTCACACGACCGCGCAATTGTCAGTTAAAACGACGCAGAGCCGAATCACAAAAAGTGCTCTGGTCAAGAAGGGGGTAAAAACTTCCGGGGCTGAAGCAGTTAATGTAACCTTCCCTTGTTCTATACAGGTTCTTGACCCTTTAATGCCGGGTTAGGCAAACTTAAAGAGGTGGAGATCTACCTGAACAACATGGGAGAAGTCAAAGATCACTGGATACGGTGTCTCCTCCTCACACCTGATTTAAACCTGAAGTTGCAGTATTACCGTGTCGCAATCGCGTGCATTGCACGGCAATAATGGGATTAAATCATGTGGTGAGGAGGCGATATGTTGCTGTCAAACACACTGGGATTGCTTTTTAGAGGAGCAGCAGTGTCTGCTGCACTCATTTATTTAGTATTTCAGGTACTTATATAGCGCCGTCAGTTTACGCATCGCTTTACATATACATTGTACATGCACATGAGTCCCTACCATCAAGGAGCTTACAATCTAAGGTCCCTAACTCATATTCATACACATACTAGGGCCAATTTTTAGACAGGATCCGATTAACCTACCAGCATGTCTTTAGAGTGCTGCACTTGTGAATAATCCCTTAGTTGCATTAGACAGCAGCACCCTTAGGGCTCATTCACATGTAAAGTTGGGGGGGGGGGGGTAAACCCCTGTGGTTAGGTTGCTGTTTTACCACCCCAATCCCTGCCCTCTTTAGCTGCTGAGAGCAGCAGCCAAAGGTGTACACATGCCACTGCAGAAATTAAGCCCCCTGTTGTGTTTGGTGCTACTGCCTGCCAAACGCGACCCTTCCACGTAAATAGGGCCACTCTGCAAGTGCCCCGAAACTGCATGCTTCTGCAGGGTCTAAGGTGTTAAAGAAGGTGGTGAGAAAGCAACAAAGCTGCCTGTTTTAACCCATTGTTTGCTGTACTGCTCAAGGTTGCAGGGCACTTGCAGAATGGCCTCATTCACCTAAATTGGTCATGCTTGGCAGGTGCTACACCCACCAACCATGAAAGATCTCTTCTTTCCTGCTTCTGGCACCACTCTGGAGACATAAGAGCTGGATAAGAGTTGGAGTGCAGTTGGTATCACTCCGCAGTGGACAGGAGCCAATTAACTCAACATTAATGGCTGTGTGTTGAGTTGACACTTTGGACCCAATGTGGACATTTTCACTCAGGGGTGTACTCACTTTTGTTGCCAGCGGTTTAGACATTAATGGCTGTGTGTTGAGTTATTTTGAAGGGACAGCAAATTTACACTGTTATACAAGCTGTACACTCACTACTTTACATTGTAGCAAAGTGTCATTTCTTCAGTGTTGTCACATGAAAAGATGATAATAAAATATTTACAAAAATGTGAGGGGTGTACTCACTTTTGTGAGATATTGTATAACTCAATGAAGCATAGATTTGTTAAGCCTGTCGTTACCATGGCTTGCTATGTTGGTAAGTCATAATGTTTGACTTTTCACCTTTGCATAACTTTGACAGAAAATACATTTCCTTTTTATGATTAGCCTAGAAATTCACATACACAAGTTAAAAAAAAAAAAAGTGCAATTATTCTAGAAATATCTGGTATCCATGGTAACACATCAACTATGTTTATTTCCTAATGCTGTATTGTAGCCGCTCCACTGTGATATAGAAAGACATGTCATTTTAATGTTTACTAATTTTACTCTGAAGGTTATTTCCCACACGCTCACTGTAAAGAAGTATTTCCATTTATTGTGCGTTTATTAAACCCGAGGGCCATGAACATCTTGAGAAGCACATTGCTTTCCGTTCAGTTGGGCAGATTACAACCTTGCTATACAATGTATTTGTATGTTGATTCCATTGCACATGAGGAACATTTTGTTCTCTGCAAGCGTGTAGGCTTTGACTATATCAACTATTATACTTTGGCACCGTCAAGCATTTTGCTTCCCTCTAAAATGTGATTTTAGCTCATTTATCAAAACACCGTAGGGATCAAGAAGCACTGCACTGCTACACAGACAACTAGAACCTTTGATTATAAAGAGTATTTCACCATGCCATGGCCAATAAAAACACTAAGTTGGTACCAGAGATTAAGGCAGCATGTGATCCAAGGCAAGGTAGAAGCTTTGTCCCCACCTCATCTCTTAGACCCCTTTCACACTGGGGCGCTTTGCAGGCGCTACAGCACTAAAAATAGCGCCTGCAAAGCACCCTGAAAGAGCCGCTGCTGTGTCTCCAATGTGAAAGCCCCGAGGGCAGCATCTTTGGAGCGGTGAAGAAGCGGTGTATACACCGCTCCTGCCCATTGAAATCAAGGGGGCAGCGCGGCTATACCGCGCTGCTGTATACAGCTGCTGCTGTAGCGATTTGCGGTGGTTTTAATCCTTTCTTGGCCGCTAGCAGGGGGGTAAAACTGCCCCCGCTAGCGCCCGAATACCGCCGCTAAAAGGACGGTAAAGCAGCGCTAAAAATAGCGCCGTTTTACCGCCGACGCCGCCCCCGCCCCAGTGTGAAAGGGGCCTTAGACGGGCAGTCTTCAAATTTTTACTGTCCTTTAGACTTTAAGGGGGCCAGACTGTGGCCAGTGGGAGTAGAATATACCCCGGTATCAATGGGAGTAAACAATGCCCCATCATTGGTATTAGTGCCCCAAATAGTGCCCCATCATTGGTGGGAGGAATACTGTCCTATTATTGGGATCAGTGGGAGGACTAGCGCCCCCTTATTGGGCTCAGTGGCATAAATAGTGCCCCATTGTTGGACTCAGTGGGAGGTATAATACCTCATTGTTGGTGTCAGTGATAGGATTGTTGGTGTTAGTGGGAACGATAGTTCCCCAGGGGGCCTATAATGGCAAGCAAAGGGGCATGTGTGATCATCAGTGCCCTGATTACCTGTACAGGTCTTCCCTGCGAGGAGATGCCGCTGAGCGGCTCTCCACGCCTCACAATCTGTCAGTGTGCATCGAGGAGAGACAATAAATGTCACTTCCTTGTTTACATGTGACCGGCTGTGATTGGACACAACTGATCACATGGGTAAAGAGCCGCATCATCACACGAGAGCGACTGTTCTGGGGCTCCATCATATGATGTCGTCCCAGAACGAGAGTGCATCCCGCTCCCCATCATTTTACTATACGATGGGCGGGAAGTGGTTACAGTGCAACATAAAATGCAAAATTGCTTTAAATAACATGACTGGGGGATGCCCTGAACCTGCCTTTGAAATGCCAGTAAATGACAGCTCCCAGCTGCAATATTCTGTTTGTAAACAAACAGCTGGGTATTCTCTTCATTGTACCAGATCCTTACCCTAGATAAGACCCCACACAAAAAGAGTCCTATGAAAAAAAGACAACAAATGTACGAAAATTCCATACCAGACTTTTGTTCGAGCATGAAGGCTGAAAGGTCAGGAAAGGGAGGAAGATGGGCATGCAACCCCTTCTTCTGAACCATACTAGGGGTTAGTAACTTGTACTCCCTGACAAAGCACCGTCCCCATATTGATGAAGACAATCGCCTCTTCCCCACAACCTTGAGCTAGTGGTTATGGGGGTTTGTGATTTGTAGATTTACCAGAATCTGGAAGCATCTTTTAAAAATAAGGGGGTCCCCAGATACCAGTTACCATTTGTGAATGAATAAGGGGTACATACCCCTAATGATTCACAAATAAAATATAAATAATATTTACTTTCAATATGTTTTTATTTTCAATTAACACATACATATTATGCAGCAACATATCAAAATGCACAGGAGGGAATGCCTCCTAGAACATGAAACATAAAGGTTACATTTGAAAACAAATAACAACGATGTCTCAACCTTATTGGCGATTGGGGGGGCCAACCTGGTAATTAGCAATTCCAAAATACCAAATTGTCAGTCTCCAGGTTATGCCCCTAAAACATCACGGGTCCTTTCCCCACCCCCGGCACCCCTGAAAGGGATCTAACTGTGCCGGGCGGGGAAATTCTCCTTCTTCTCCTCTGCCCACTTGGGCTAAGCCAACAGGAGTATTAAGGTGATTGTGAGTCCCCTTAAGCGAGGGAGGCTACCATATGGTAGCTTCATACTGATTTATCACCAATTAGCTATCTGATGTGAGGTAGTAGACAGGAAGAAGAGAAGAAAGAGAGGGAAAAAGAGTGAGAGGGGAAGAGTGGTAAAGGGGGTCCTCAGGGTAGATGAGGAGGGAGGAGGAGTTCATCTATGTGCCTCTAGTAGAACTGTAGGATAAATTTGTCTAGGAGCGGGTTAGGGGTTGTTTCGTGCCTGAACACCCGGTATGAGGGAAGTTCCCATATATTGGGCCCAAGATTCCCAGATTTTTTGGAAATTCGTGGAGGTGTTCGTCAAAATGCTGGAAAGTTTTTCTTGGGCCATAATCCATGAAACCTTCCTTTTTACTGCGTTAAAAGAGGGCCTCGGCTGTTTCCAGGCTTTGGCAATTGAGATTTTAGTACCCAGTAGTATAAAGTTGATCAGTGTTTGGGAAGCCTTAGAAAGTTCAGGGATGCTTGCATTGAGAATTGCCACCTCAGGGGACCTGGGAACCTGGCAAGCTGTCACTTTGTAAATCATAGAGAAGACTTTTCTCCAGAAAGTGCGGATTTTGGGGCATTCCCACCAAATGTGGGCCATTGTGCCCAGGTGTTGGCAGGGCTGGTGCAAGAACTTTTGACACCCTAGGCAAAATCTAATTTTGCAGCCCCCATTGGCTCCACCCCTGACTGCACCCCCTTTGTCCTGCCCATGTGAAAGGAGGTGGCACTATACAGGAATCATCGGCTATGCTTCCTCTAGCACTGCTTCCAGTGCTGCACTGCGCCTCTAATTACACTACTGGTCAGACGGAGCAGCTGCCTGAGACTGAGTTAGTTACATGCTGCAGCCTGCAGAGCATGCAGACGCGAAGGGAAACCAGTGTCCGGGCGCCCCTAGGCAGCAGTGCGCCCTAGGCGGTTGCCAAGTTTGCCTAGTGGTAGCACCGGCCCTGGGTGTTGGCATCCTCTGTAGCATAAGTGGTTTGCTGAGGGGTAAATTACTGCTAACCTGGTAGGGGTCAGGTACCATCTGGTTATCAGTTTGACACTTGCCTCCATTAAGGAGATGTTCTGGATCCCTTTAAAGGATCTGGTTAGTGCCGCTTGCCAAGTCTCTAAGTCCCTGCAGCATTGGAAGTCAGCCTCCCAAGCCTTCATATACGTGGTTTTGTCAGTAGGGCAAGTGAGGGCTGAATATATCACCGATATACCCCCCCCCCTCTGCTCCATGGCTTGTCCGCACCACTGTTCGTATGCTGTAAATTTAGAGGGAAGCGATTTCTCCTTCCAAATAGTGTGGAGAAAATGGGTGATTTGGTAAAAGCGGAATCGTTCCGATTCAGGGAGTTCCAGGTTTTTGATACAGAATTTGAGAGTGATTGGTCCATTGGGGGTGAAGAAGTGCCCTATCCGGTATAGCCCTTTGTCTAGCCACCATTTGAAAGCTGAAATGTCAAGTCTGGGTGCAAAGTCAGCGTTGTGGAATAGGTGAGCTAGAGGGCGTCCCGTGGAGACCAGAGCTGTGGAGTGCCGGAGTGGGATAAAGTGGGTGAAAGGATGGGTGGTCTAGATTTAGTCGGGCAACAAAGTATGTAATCTAGTGTATGGTTAGGAATAGCCTGTCTTTCAATAGTTACCCAGTCTGGTTTTTCATAGTGGGAATAAATTGTGGACAATTGGGCTATTCTAGCTGCTAAGTAATATTTATGTAAATTTGGGAGACCTAGTCCTCCCTTGCGTCTGTATATGAACAGGGTGTTCTGAGGAATGCGATATCCTCTCTTACCCCATATATATTGAAGTATTTTACTCTGTAAAGCTCGTATGTGATCTTTCCTGATTGGTATAGGGAGGGAGCGAAAGAAATAGAGGAGCCTGGGGAGTAAGGTCATTTTAATGGAGTTGATCCGGCCCAGCCATGATAGCTCGTGTTTTGACCATAGATTAAGGTCTGCCTCCAGTTTCCTGAAGAGTGAGGGGTAATTTTGTGCATAAAGAGTTTTTGTTTTGGCCGTCAATGTGATACCTAGGTAGCTAATGGAGGTGTCGCTCCATTTGAATTGGAAGGACTGTTTTAGAGAGGCAACTGTTTGAAGAGGTAAGGAAACATTAAGAGCTTGGGATTTAGAGAAATTAACTTCGAGTCCAGAGATTTTGGCAAAGTTTCTTAACACTAGGCAGAGATTGGGGAGTGTAGTGAGGGGGGATGTCAGGAAAAGGAGGATGTTATCGGCGAATAGCCCACATTTGTTCGTCTGGTCTCCACAGGTCACCCCTTTGATGTCAGGGTTATGTCGAACTGCGATCGCCAAGGTTTCTATGGCTATAGCGAATATAAGAGGAGATAAAGGGCACCCTTGCCTGGTGCCTCGCAAAATGTCTATTGGTTTGGAGTAATGTCTTTGGAGGCGTATCTGGGCCTTTGGTTGTGAGTAGACAGCATGCAGAAGTCCCAGGAAGCGATCGCCGAAGCCCCACCTCTCCAGTACGGTGAAGATGTAGGGCCAGGAGACCGTATCAAAGGCCTTCTGCAGGTCTAAGGATAAAAGAAATCCTGATTGGTTCGGTCCCCCTTCCCAGTTAGTTTGTAGAATCGAGGTGATATCTATTGCCCTCCGTATTTGGTCAGAACCCTGTCTTCTGGGTATGAATCCTACCTGATCCTTATGTATATATTGATTAATAAAGGATGATAACCTGTTAGCCATTATTTTGGTGAGAACTTTTAGGTGATTGTTTATGAGGGAGATTGGCCTGTAGTTGCTAACGTCTTCATGGTTTTTGTCAGGCTTGAGTATGACTGTGATTAAAGCCGTATTAAGGTGAATGTCTAGGGGGTTACCATTGGTTTTGGAGTTAAAGAAGGAGGTCAGGTGAGGTGCTAGAATGTTAATGAAAGACTTATAATATGGTATGGAGAGACCATCAGGTCCCGGAGCAGACCCCTTTCTAAGATCCTTGATGACCCCCAAAACCTCCTCCTCCGTGATGGGTGTTTCCATCCTTTGCTTGTGATCGTCTTTTAGGGAGTGAAGAGGAATACCCTCCAGGAACTTAGGGATTAAGTCCGCGGTTGGTGTAGCTGGTTGGCTATATAATTTAGAGTAAAAACCCTGGAAAGCTTCTAGTATCTTGGAAGGGTTAGTCATGGGGGGTTGACCATTTATCCTGAGTTTGGGCAAAGCGTGGATCTTGATGGGAGGAGATAGCTTTTTCGCTAGAAGAGGACCTATTTTGTCTGCCTGTGTGTAAAATTTATGTCCGTTCCAGCGAACGGCCTTTTCGGCCTTAGCTGTGAGTGCTAGATTGAGATCTAGTCTGGCTTTATCAATGAGAGAGACAGGGATCTTGGAAGGGTCTTTTTTATGTGAAGCCTTCAGTTTGGTATATTCCCTGTCCAACCGAATTATGTCGGCTTTCTGTTCTCGTTTGATCTGTGTGGCAATCTGGATGAGTTTACCCCTTATATAAGCTTTATGTGCAGCCCAGAGCATTTCGGGAGAAGTTTCCTCTGATTTATTGAGTTCTAAGTACTCTTGTAGGGCTTTTTCAAGTTATGTAACCCTGATGGGATCAGATAACAACAACTCGTTTAGTCTCCAATGTCCCCTAGATCCACCCAGGGTGCCTGTTTTGAGTGTTATGGTGACAATGGAGTGGTCAGAGAGGGCCAACTCCCTGATTTGGGCTCTGTGTATGAATGGGAGTAGGGAGGATGGGGTCAGTATGTGGTCAATCCTCGCATAAGTGTTATGAGGGGAAGAGTAATGGGTAAAGTCCCTTTTGTTGGGGTTGAGTTCCCTCCAAGTGTCAGCTAAGCCGTGGGCATGAATTGTCTTTGCGATTCTGAGACTTTCTTTGGTGAGACGTGTTAGTTGAGTCTGCGGGGGTTTAGACTTGTCTAGTCCCTGATCGAACGCTGCGTTCAAATCTACACCAAAGATGACCATTCCCTCCAGTTTCTGGGCGAGGATGCGCAGTAGAGAGTCAAAAAATTTAGCTTGTCCTCTATTTGGAGCATAGTAGGAGACCAGGGAGTACAGATGGTCTCCCACCATACCCTTGACCAGGAGGAACCTGACCTCTGGGTCAGCATGTTCAGAGATTTTTACAAATTTAAGGTGTTTGGAAATTAAGATTGCAACCCCCTTGGTTTTGTTGTCAGTGCTCGCTAAGAAGAACTGTGGAAATTGAGGGTGGAGAAACTTAGGGCTATACCGGGAGGGGAAATGTGTTTCTTGCAGCATGATAATGTCTAGCTTGAGATGCTTGTAAAAGTCGAGAACCTTCCTCCTCTTAATCAGGGAGTTGAGTCCCTGGACATTGTGGGATGCTATGTGGAGTTCAGCTATGGGCCCGTCAGCCATGGAGCAGTTGGAGTGAAATGCATCGGTTACAGCCCCCACTTACCCGTAGACGCGTGGGAACATGGATGACAGCGTGATGATCATTGCTCCTTCTCATTGGGGAGATAGTAGGTACCTCCTTGGGGGGTGCGTGTGATATCTGAAACACAAGATATAGT
Organism: Lithobates septentrionalis; assembly: GCA_037952835.1. Taxonomy (NCBI): domain Eukaryota; kingdom Metazoa; phylum Chordata; class Amphibia; order Anura; family Ranidae; genus Lithobates; species Lithobates septentrionalis. The sequence goes on from JBBDGP010001341.1 coordinate 782,390, forward strand.
TAGGTATACTGTAGTGATCTGGGAGGTGGGGAGGGAGAGCAGGATAGAATAGAAAAGGTCTCCTAGAAAAGAAAGAAAGGACACAGGGAAGGAGAAACCCCCCCGTGTCCTTCAGAGAGAAATCAGATAATGTCTGGCCCATCTAGGCTCAGACAGCCTAGCCCCTAGAGACCAACGGGTGTCTAAGGGTTAGGTGGGTGCGCAAGTGTTCCTTCACGAAACTGAACGCCCTACAAAAAACTTGTTCCTCTAAGGGAAAAAAGACCCTTACTGGTGTATACCACCGTGTCTAAACAGCTTGACTGGCGAGTGGCCCTGCACCTCCTCCAAGTGTATTATCCCCCTAACTCCCTTAACCACTCTCTATCCCAGCAGAGCGTCTACTGGGGGGACCAGTCGGGTATCCCCAAACATAGTGGTTAAACTGCCCCATAGAGAGGTGTGGGGATACAGTAACTCTCAGCCTGGAGAGGTACAGCTACCTTGTGACCACTGCACATTTCAGTGGACCAGTTGAAGAGAAAAAAGAAAAGAAAAAAAACAAACCTTAAACATGAAACGTGAAAAGTTCTGAAAACTCAGAAAACGGTGCCCGGTTGGCTAGCGTGCCTAAGGTAATAGGCACGAGGGACCCCCCACATTCAGGGGAATTATTACTCCGGTCCCTGCTTCACAACCGGGATGAATGAGATGCAGTCCAAATCATCACTGGTTTCAAGTTAGGTTGTTGTCTTTGGCCTTCTTTGCTTTTCCTGTTGACCACAGGGGAGATTGAGGGCTGGTGGGGGTCTGTCGTTGGAGTTAACACCGGCATTGGTTGTGTCCATTTCGGCTTCCTGGGAGATGATTTTCAGGTGCAAGAGAATTTTTTCTCCCTCTGGGAGGGAGGAGAAAGCGTATTGTTTCCCCTTGACGGAGAACTTAACCGCGAACGGGAAGGCCCACCTGTATTTTATGTCTCTTTGGGTGAGAGCGAGAAGCAGGGGTTTCAACGATCTTCTCCTCTGGATCGTGGAGGGTGAGAGATCCGCAAAGATCTGCACATGGTGACCCATGCACATCACTGTGTGAGTGGACCTGGCCTGTCTCATCACTTCCTCTTTTACTGTGTAATGATGGGGCTTGGCAATAATATCTCTTGGAGTGCCGTCTTTTCTGGGGGGCCCCAAGGCTCTGTGGGCCCTGTCCAACTGAGGAGGTGGTGGTGAGGAGGAATGTTGGGGATGAGTTGTTTAATCAGGTCCTGCACTGCTTCTGGAACATTTTGAATCGTTTCCGGTAAGCCACAGATTCTGATATTGTATCGTCTTGACCTATTCTCAAGTTCGTCAATACGAGCCATTGCTAGGTCTAGTTGATCCTGCACGATGCAGATGTGCTGAGAGTTTTGGTTAGTGATAGCTATAGTGTCCTCCATTTTGTGTTCGATCGTGTCGATCCGGGCTCCTAAATTTATAAAATCTGCCTTCAGGTCCCCTGTGATTTTAGCTGCCGTTTGTGCCAGGCCTTTGTCCAATAGTTCAGAGAACCTGTGGAAGAGGGCGTCCATGTGAAATGCAGGGTCGCTGGCTGGGATGTCATGAGGAGGGAAGCCTGTGTGTCCTGTAATAGTTCCCAGGGGGGGACAGGGAACTGTCATTGAAAGAGCGATCCGGTAGGGATCCTGTAGAGGCTGGGGAAGGGGTAAGAATAGGTGGGTATCCCGTTTGCCTTCCTGGCGTGAAGTGAAGGGGGATGTGGGGTTGCTCTGACCTGTAGTCCGCCTGGCCTGTGGAGCAGAGATCCTGTGGCTGTGCTTGTGTAGCGGCATTTTGGATGTCCCAGCCAGTAATATGGATGTGTAGCCGGGACTGTGGGGAATGCCTCCTGTCGTGTTCGTGTCTGGCGGTGCGCCGTGGTCAGTGCTGTGGGTGCCGTTGATTCGTGAGGGAGCGGAGCTCTAGGCTATAGCGGCCATCTTGCGAGCCCCTCGCATGCGCACTCATATAAATAATATTTAATGACACCATACACTTTGACAAGTCTTTGAGTAAAAAATGTAGATCCATGATCAATCACATTGTCCAGAGATAGAACCTTAGCCATAGAACCTTAACAATCACAACAAATGACACCCACCAACCTGCCAAAAGAAAAACATGCTGTCCACCAACAGGATTTACTCCCGACAACTGCTCACTGAGAAGGACAGCTGCCAAGCTGACAGCTAAATGTAAACAAAGGAGCAGGATATACCCTGTGCAGTCTTTGACAAATATAGACATAACTATAATTGGCCAAAGATGTCACCCGTGACCCCTCCCCCCCACGTGAGGTTACTCACAAAATATGGTCATTTTGTAATCTGGGACACCCCACCCCTTCGTTTACATTTTGCAGTGGGGTCCAGAAGCTGTTATTTGTGGCAAGCAGTTGTCAGGATCAGACATGTTGGTGGTCAGAGCGATATATCTTTTGTCGAGTTGGAGGGTGTTGTTCATCGTGATGAAAGAAGTATCTTCATCGCTGGATCACTTGATTGACAATGGATCAAGGGACTTTACTATTATTATAGTATTGTTATATAATAGTATTTACATTTTTTGTGAATAATGTTGCACCCATAGACTGCCACAATCACTAGACTAGGGCTGAGGGAAAAAGGTAGTTGTTCTCATCAACATCGGGACAAGGGGATTTGTCAGTGGGTTCCCCTCCCTTGGCAAGGTACCATAGCCATATTGTGGCCTGGTATGGTCCAGGAGGCATATGTTTACCTTCCCCTTCTATTGCCAGCCAGTATGCATGCTCAGGTAAGTGTCTAGTATAGATATTGGGGGGATTCAATGCTTTTTTCCCCTTGTTTTTGGCATGGGGTTTTCCCTTTACATTCATTTCATACCCTAAAGGACTGCTATAAACATTTGTGGGGAAACCTCATTTTTGCATGAAATAATCCTTAAAATCCATGCTGGTATGAATTTTAAGAGTAACCTCATGTTTTGTTTTTGTTTTTGATGTAACCCACCATCTCAGTCCCTTTTACATTAAACTGTCAGCTGAAATTCCAGACTGTATTCTGAATGTACTAGGTGGGGATGTTTTGCTAGTTGTTGAGGCCCTGGGAACTACTGGCTTTCTAACTAACCGGGAAGCTGTCAAATTTAGCAGTGATAATGTTCTATCAGGTAACGTTTCACTTTCCACTACAGCTGACGATTTGGCTCGGCTGAACACCTATTTAGTCTGGACTTTTGCCAAACTCCCAAACATAAATTTCAACCGAATTTAGGTTCAGTCAGAACCCAAAGCTCATCCCTATCTGTAAGTAGTAGGCAATGTTTAATTGTCATTTATACATCATTAGCAATTCTTTTTTCTCTAATTTCTTCAAATTACATTGTGGCAGGAGTTTTATGCATATCATGCATGGTGATTGACAGCAGGTCAGCCCCTATTCCCCATCTCATAATATAGGCTTCGGGCAATTTGAAAGATACAGCACTGAACACCAGCTCATTTAAATACTGAATCACAAAAGCAGATGTGTAATTGTTTATTTGGTAGAAGCGTAAAAATGTTTAATAGAAAATAATATAAAAATGCACAGTAAGAAAGTTACTAAACATTGGACAAGGAAAATTCAACTAAATATAAGAAAATATATTTCATAATAAATTGTACCATTTAACTTAATATACTAAGTATATACAGTATAAACATATACAGTATATGTTATATTTAATATGTAGACAAAAGATTGCAGCTCTCACCAAGGAAGGCTCCTGGATATAAAGATAGAGTCCATGATAGGGTGCTCTGGCTACTGTGTCCTCCGGACAACACTTCAAGCAATAGTAGAAAAGGAAAGAGCGGGCAACTACATGTCCATATTCAAATGTAGACACTTTATTGGCACATGTTAAAAGTACAAGGCCCCTTGTACTTTTAACATGTGCCAATAAGTGTCTACATTTGAATATGGACATGGAGTTGCCCGCTGTTCCCTTTTCTAATATTTTATATGTATACAGTATATACAAAATATACTTTATATATATTTATACCAAACGATATATATATATATATATATATATATATATATATATATATATATATATATATATATATATATATATATATATATATATATATATATATATATAATAGATATATCTATCTATCTATCTATCTATCTATCTATCTATCTATCTATCTATCTACCTATCGATCGACAGATAGATAGATAGATAGATAGATAGATATATAGATAGATATAGATAGATATTTATATCTATCTATATATATATATATATATATATATATATATAGATAGATACATCTATCTATCTATATATATATATATATTATTTTTTTTTTTTTATATGGTTTGGTGGATTTACAGGATTGCGGTGGGCCAACAATCTTGGTTCACTATTCAAGAAAATATTTAACTCTTTTTTAACCACCTGCCTACTGGGCACTTTTACCCCCTTCCTGTCCAGGCCAATTTTCAACTTTCACACTTTGAATGTCAATTGCGCAGTCATGCAACACTGTCCCCAAACAAAATTTAGATTTTTTTTTTATACGAATAGAGCTTTCTTTTGGTTGTTTTTAATCACCACTGGGTTTTTGCTGAATAAAAGAATAAATAAATACATTTTGCAAACAGGTAATTTTTCTCCTTCGCCGATGTGCGCTGCCGAGGCAGCATTGGTGGGCACTGATAGGCTGCACTGATGGGTACTGATGAGGCGGCACTGGCGGGCACCGATGAGGTTTCTCTGATAGGGCACCGACAGTTGGCACTGATGGGCACTGATAGCCTGCACTGATGGGTACTGATGAGGCAGCACTGATGAGGTGGCACTGATGGGCATTGATGGGCACTAATAGGCTGCACTGATGGACACTGATGAGGCGACACTGGCGAGCACTGAAGAGGTTGCTCTGATAGGGCACCGATAGGTGGAACTGATGGGCACTGATAGGGTGGGCACTGATGGGCACTGATAGACTGCGCTGATGGGCACAGATGAGGACGCACTAATGAGGTGTCACCAATGGGTATTGATGGGCACTAATAGGCTGCACTGATGGCCATTGATGAGGCAGCACTGGTGGGCACTGAGGAGGCACTGGTGGGCACTGATGAGGCGGCACTAATAGGTGACACTGATGGGCACTGATTGGTGGCACTGATGGGCACTTATAGGCAGCACTGATGGGCACTTATTGGCAGCACTAGTTGGCACTTATTGGCAGCACTGGTGGGCAATGTTTGGACTGCACTGATAATCAGGACACTGATAATCAGTGCCCTGATCATCAGTGTACATGTCCCCTTTAGAGAAACTGGTTATTGGCTCTCTTCTCCTCTCCTCATGCTGTCGGCTTCTATTTACATCCTTGATCAGCTGTAATTGGACACAGCTAATCACGTGGTAAAGAGCTGCTGATTGGCTCTCTACCTCAGTCTGTGATCAGCAGTGTCCCCTGGACACTGTGATCACAGAGTGTGCAATCACTGGAGGCTGTCATATGACAGCCTCCAAGAACTAGCTGCCCACGCTGTAGCCGTCATTCAGGTATAGTGCGGTAGGCAAGTGGTTAAACTGATGTATAGATATCCATCTGATGTCTCTCCTGAATTTTTTGTCAAAATATAACACAATTTTTTTTTCAGATCCTCAGAGAATTCTTTTGCCATGAGGTGCATTGTGGAACTTCCAGTGATCAGTATGAGAAAGTGAGAGTGATAACACCAAATTTAAAATGCCTGCTCCCCATTCACACCTGAGACCTTGTAACACTAGCGAGTCACATGACACAGGGAGGGAAAATGGCTAATTGGGCCCAATTTGGACATTTTCACTTAGGGGTGTACTCACATTTGTTGCCAGCGGTTTAGACATTAATGGCTGTGTGTTGGGTTATTTTGAGGGGACAGCAAACTTACACTGTTGTACGAGCTGTACACTCACTACTTTACATTGTAGCAAAGTGTCATTTCTTCAGTGTTGTCACATGAAAAGATATGATAAAATATTTACAAAAATGTGAGGGGTGTACTAACTTTTGTGAGATCCTGTATATAAACTGTAAAAGTAGTGGTGGTATCCCCCAAATAACAGCATGTTATTCTAACTTTATTGCTCAATATCAGGAGTCTCCAAACTTTCTAAACAAAGGGTCAGTTTACTGTCCTTTAGGGCCAGTGGGAGAAAAAAAAATGTCCTGGCATCCAGTGGGATTAAAAAATGCCCCATCGTTGGTGTTAATGGTAAGAATCCTGCCCCATTGTTGTTGTCAGTGGAAGGAATTGTGCCCTTTTGCTTGTGTCATGGGAGGAATAGTGCCCCATTATTGGTGTCAGCGTCAGTGTTATCACATGAAAAGATATAATAAAATATAATAAAATATTTACAAAAATGTGAGGAATGTACTCACTTTTGTGTGATACTGTACATTTTGGTTCTATAGTTTGCTTTGTGAGTGATGCCAATTGGGGGCATCACCACTACTGTTTAGGTATGCATATATTTTTGAGTTGTGAGGTATTATTTTGTGTTTTTTAGGAGGTAGCTCTTCATGTCTTTGTTTGCAAACAAAAAGTGCCAGAAAAAGCCTGGTTAGCTAGGATTTAGTATATTTTGCTTTTTTGATGGACTATTGTGATTTGCTCTTTTTCTTTTTAAACTTTATCCTATAATGCTGCGTACACATGACCGGACTTTTCGGCATCAACGGTCCGACGGAATGAATCCGTCGGACAATTCGATCGTGTGTGGGCTTCATCAGGCCTTCTCTGTCTAAAAATCTGACGGACCTTAGAAATAGAATATGTTTCAAATCTTTCTGACGGACTCGATTCCTATTGAAAAATCAGTTTGTCTGTATGCTAGTCCGACGGACCAAAAACGACGCAAGGGCAGCTATTGGCTACTGGCTATGAACTTCCTTATTCTAGTCCGTCATCACGTTCGACATGATTGGACTTGGTGTGATCCTGTGTAGGCAAGTCCATTTCGTTGGAACTCCGTCTGAACTCCGTCGAAAAGTCCTTTGCAGTTCAGTCTGACGAGAAGTCCGCTCGTGTGAACGCGGCATAAGTGTCTTTTTACCCTTGCACTGTGCAAATCCTGTGCGATTCAGTGTGATGTGATTTCCAGTCCATCCATTTGAATGGGCTGAAATTGGACTGGATCATACCAAAAGTAGCGCATGTACTACTTTGGTTCCTTCAGACTACCAATTAAGGGGAGTGGTTAATTGCTCACAGGTGCTTGAGGCCTATATAACTTTGTGTAGGACTCATACTGAGCCTGGTTATTGTGAGGATTAGGGATGAGCTTCGTGTTCGAGTCGAACCCATGTTCGACTCGAACATCGGCTGTTCGACCGTCCGTCGAATTGCGAACGATATGGGCCGTTCGCGCCAAATTCGTGTGGCGCGTCACGGCCCATAATTCACTGCGGCATCGCAGTGCATTGCTGGCTGATGATTGGCCAAGCATGCACTATGACCCGCATGCTTGGCCAATCACAGCGCCGTCAGTAGAGAGAGCTGTAATTGGCCAAAGCCAGGGTGGCTTTGGCCAATTATGGCTCAGGGGATTTAGTACACACCCCACACTATATAAGGCCGCCTGCACGGCGGCCCTGTGTAGTGTGTGTTCCGGTGTGCTGAGAGATAGAGAGAGAGAGAGACAGTGTCATTTGATTTGAGTTAGATAGATTAGGCAGAACAGTCAGTCAGTTAGCTGCACTTACAGTGTATTGTGTATATATATGCATCCCAGGTGTTGCATATATATATATACACTGTATTCAGTTTAGCTAGATCCGTTCCTGTTATCTTCTATCTAGACTATTTAGTGCAGTGCGTCCTGCTCACAGTGTTCAGCTAGATCCGTTCCTGCTATTTACATTCAGTGCAGTGCGTCCTGCTCACAGTGTTCAGCTAGATCCGTTCCTGCTATTTACATTCAGTGCAGTGCGTCCTGCTCACAGTGTTCAGCTAGATCCGTTCCTGCTATTTACATTCAGTGCAGTGCGTCCTGCTCACAGTGTTCAGCTAGATCCGTTCCTGCTATTTACATTCAGTGCAGTGCGTCCTGCTCACAGTGTTCAGCTAGATCCGTTCCTGCTATTTACATTCAGTGCAGTGCGTCCTGCTCACAGTGTTCAGCTAGATCCGTTCCTGCTATTTACATTCAGTGCAGTGCGTCCTGCTCACAGTGTTCAGCTAGATCCGTTCCTGCTATTTACATTCAGTGCAGTGCGTCCTGCTCACAGTGTTCAGCTAGATCCGTTCCTGCTATTTACATTCAGTGCAGTGCGTCCTGCTCACAGTGTTCAGCTAGATCCGTTCCTGCTATTGACATTCAGTGCAGTGCGTCCTGCTCACAGTGTTCAGCTAGATCCGTTCCTGCTATTTACATTCAGTGCAGTGCGTCCTGCTCACAGTGTTCAGCTAGATCCGTTCCTGCTATTTACATTCAGTGCAGTGCGTCCTGCTCACAGTGTTCAGCTAGATCCGTTCCTGCTATTTACATTCAGTGCAGTGCGTCCTGCTCACAGTGTTCAGCTAGATCCGTTCCTGCTATTTACATTCAGTGCAGTGCGTCCTGCTCACAGTGTTCAGCTAGATCCGTTCCTGCTATTTACATTCAGTGCAGTGCGTCCTGCTCACAGTGTTCAGCTAGATCCGTTCCTGCTATTTACATTCAGTGCAGTGCGTCCTGCTCACAGTGTTCAGCTAGATCCGTTCCTGCTATTTACATTCAGTGCAGTGCGTCCTGCTCACAGTGTTCAGCTAGATCCGTTCCTGCTATTTACATTCAGTGCAGTGCGTCCTGCTCACAGTGTTCAGCTAGATCCGTTCCTGCTATTTACATTCAGTGCAGTGCGTCCTGCTCACAGTGTTCAGCTAGATCCGTTCCTGCTATTTACATTCAGTGCAGTGCGTCCTGCTCACAGTGTTCAGCTAGATCCGTTCCTGCTATTTACATTCAGTGCAGTGCGTCCTGCTCACAGTGTTCAGCTAGATCCGTTCCTGTTATCTTCCTACTGACAGGCAGGCTTGTCTGGTTACAGTATATAAAGCTACCTGAAGAAAATTACAGGTGTTCTTTTTGATCCTATTAGTACCACGGTCAGGCAGCTAGACTATTTACATTTAGTACAGTGTGTCCTGCTCACAGTGTTCAGCTAGATCCGTTCCTGTTATCTTCCTACTGACAGGCAGGCTTGTCTGGTTACAGTATATAAAGCTACCTGAAGAAAATTACAGGTGTTCTATCCCAGCTTAGTGCAGCTACAGGCCATTAGTATGTCTGGAAGGCCAAGAAGGAGAGGCAGACAGTCACAAGCCAATAAGAGAGGGCAAGCAGGCTCTGTGTCTAGTGCTGGTCGTGGAGACGGTGCATCCTCATCAGCACGTGGCCATGGGACACGCTTGGCCTTTTTTTCGGCAGCTGGCCGTGTTGAGCCGCAACATGCGGAAGACTTGGTCGAGTGGATGACCAAGCCGTCCTCATCCTCCTCATCCTCTCTCACCCATGCCCAGGGTGCTTTGTCTGGCAAAGCAGCGGCCTCTTCCCTCAGCTCAATGTCATCAGTGACTCCTTCCCTAGCTCCACCATGTCCTCATGAGGATTCCCTCGAACTGTTTGACCACAGTGTTGGGTACATGCTCCAGGAGGATGCCCAGCGTTTGGAAGGCTCTGATGATGATACTGAGCTCGATGAAGGCAGTAACATGAGCACGGACAGAGGGGGTGCCCAAGAAGGACAGCAATCTGGCAGTCATGCTCCCCCTGCTGCAGCATACTGCCAGGTTTGCTCCAGTGATGAGGAGGGAGGGGATGATGAGGTCACTGACTCAACGTGGGTGCCTGATAGGAGAGAGGAGGAGGAGGAGGAGGAGGAGGCGGCACATCACCAACGAGGCAGGATGCCCTCCAGGGGCCAGCCTAAGGGCAGCACATTGACTGCATCACACCCCAAAGCTCCACATGTGCAGGGCGCTGCAGTCTCTGCGCGTTATTCAAAAAGTTCTTTGGTGTGGGCCTTTTTTGAGACGAGTGCATCAGATCGCACCGCTGCTATTTGCAACATATGTCTCAAGCGTATCTCGCGTGGCCAAAACATCTCCCGCTTGGGTACCACATGCTTGACCAGACATATGTTGACCTGCCATGCAGTTCGTTGGCAAGCGTATCTGAAAGACCCACACCAAAGAACAAAGAGGATCTCTCCTTGCTCCTCATCAGCTGAGATTTCCAACCCCACTAGACCTTCAGTCCTCTCTGAGACCTGCAGTGAGAGGAATGAAGGTGTAGAATTAGGTGTGTCACAGCCAAGTACTTGTGGGCAATCTGCTTTTGGTACACCGACGTCAGATTGTACCAGGCAAATTTCCCTGCCCCAGCTGCTGCACCGCCGAAAGAAGTTTGCTCCCAGCCATCCACATGCCCAGCGGTTGAATGCTAGCTTGGCAAAATTGCTAGCACTTCAACTGCTGCCTTTTCAGTTGGTAGACTCTGCCCCCTTCCGTGAGTTTGTGGAATGTGCGGTTCCTCAGTGGCAGGTACCCAAACGCCACTTTTTCTCACGGAAGGCGATTCCGGCTCTCTACCGGCATGTGGAAGGCAATGTCCATGCCTCGCTGGACAGGGCGGTCAGCGGTAAGGTGCATATTACCGCTGACTCATGGTCCAGCAGGCATGGACAGGGACGTTACTTAAGTTTCACGGCGCATTGGGTGACTCTGCTGGCAGCTGGGAAGGATGCAGGACAAGGTGCAGTAGTGTTGGAGGTTGTTCCGCCACCACGCCTCCAAAATGCTGATTGTGACACACCTCTCTCCTCCACCCCCTCCTCTTCTTCTTCCTCCATGGCCTCTTCCTCGGAACCAGCGGTGCTCCGTAGGCGTTCAAGGGGCTACGCAAGTACGCAGGCCAAAAGATGCCATGCGGTGCTTGAGCTGGTGTGCTTGGGGGACAGGAGCCACACTGGGGCAGAGGTTCTGTCAGCTCTGCAGGGGCAGGTTCAGAGGTGGTTGACGCCACGCCAACTTAAGGCAGGAATGGTGGTTTGCGACAATGGCACCAACCTCCTCTCTGCCCTCCGACAGGGACAACTGACCCATGTGCCCTGTTTGGCTCACGTCCTTAACTTGGTGGTGCAGCGGTTCTTGGGCAGGTACCCGGGCTTACAGGATGTCCTGAGGCAGGCCAGGAAAGTCTGTGTGCATTTCCGCCGGTCATATAATGCCAGTGCTCGGCTGACGGACCTCCAAAAGGAGTTTAACCTGCCCAAGAACCGCCTAATCTGTGACATGCCCACCAGGTGGAACTCGACGTTGGCCATGCTGCAGCGGCTGCACACGCAGCAGAGGGCCATCAATGAGTACCTGTGCGACTATGGCACCAGGACAGGGTCAGGGGACCTTGGTTTTTTTTCCCCACGCCAGTGGGCCATGATCAGGGATGCATGCACTGTCCTGTCACCATTCGAGGAGGCCACGAGGATGGTGAGCACTGACAGTGCATGCATCAGTGACACTGTCCCCCTTGTCCACCTGTTGGAGCACACGCTGCGTGGAATAATGGACAGGGCACTTGAGGCAGAACAGAGGCAGGAAGAGGAGGACTTCCTTAGCTCTCAAGGCCCCCTTTATCCAGACAGTGTTCCTGCGTGCCCGCCGATCACACAGGAAGAGGACGAGGAGGAGGAGGAAGAGGAGGAGGAAGATTGTGTCAGTATGGAGGTGGAGCCTGGCACTCAGCATCAGCAGTCTTTAAGGGATCAGTCCCAAGGAACACATGGACTTGTACGTGGCTGGGAGGAGGTGGCTGCGGACGTTGTTGTCCTTAGTGACCCAGAGGACTCCGGACCGAATGCCTCAGCAAACCTACGCTGCATGGCCTCCCTGATCCTGCAAAGCCTGCGTAAGGATCCTCGTATTCGTGGTATCAAGGAGAAGGACCAATACTGGCTGGCAACCCTCCTTGATCCACGTTACAAGGGTAAGGTTGCGGACCTTATCTTGCCATCGCAGAGGGAGCAGAGGATGAAACATCTTCGGGAGGCCTTGCAGAAAGGTCTGTGCAACGCGTTCCCAGAGACTGGGAGGTTACAAACTCCTGTTTCTGGACAACGTGTTGCTGAGGCTTCGGTCAGTCAAAGAAGGAGCGGTGGAGAAGGTGGCCGTCTGACCGATGCGTTCAGACAATTTTTTGGTCCGCAGCCCCAAGGTATGATCGGTTCCAGCAACCATCGCCAGCGTCTGTTTTACATGGTGCAGGAATACCTAGGGGCAAGATCAGACTTGGACACCTTTCCCACCGAAAATCCTCTGGGTTACTGGGTCTTGAGGATGGATCACTGGCCAGAGCTTGCACAGTATGCAATTGAGCTACTGGCCTGTCCTGCATCCAGCGTTCTTTCGGAACGTACATTCAGTGCTGCTGGAGGCGTGGTAACCGATCACAGGGTGCGTCTGTCCACTGACTCGGTCGATCGGCTGACCTTCATAAAAATGAATCAGTCTTGGATCACCACCAGCTACCAAGCACCTGATGCTGATGTAACTGAATAATTTTTTTCAGATCCCTTCAAAGACTGCCTATGCTGATGCTGAGTGATTATCCCTGAGTAATTATCCTCTTCCTCTTCAATCATCACGCTGATAGCTTGTAAGAACATTTTTGGTTCTGGGCGCCACCACCAGTGCCTAAGGCACAATTTTTCAGCCCCTGTATAACAGGGGCGTGTAATTACAATTTTTGATGTAATACTTTGCAGCACGGCTCGTTCCTGCATTCCAACTAGAGTGTCTGTGAGGGGTTGCAGTGTTGTGGCACCAGCACCAGTGCCTAAGGCCCAATTTTTCTGCCCCTGTCTAACAGGGGCGTGTAATTACAATTTTTGATGCAATACTTTGCAGCAGTGCTCGTTCCTGCGTTCCAACTAGAGTGTCTGTGAGGGGTTGCAGTGTTGTGGCACCAGCACCAGTGCCTAAGGCCCAATTTTTCTGCCCCTGTCTAACAGGGGCGTGTAATTACAATTTTTGATGCAATACTTTGCAGCAGTGCTCGTTCCTGCGTTCCAACTAGAGTGTCTGTGAGGGGTTGCAGTGTTGTGGCACCAGCACCAGTGCCTAAGGCCCAATTTTTCTGCCCCTGTCTAACAGGGGCGTGTAATTACAATTTTTGATGCAATACTTTGCAGCAGTGCTCGTTCCTGCGTTCCAACTAGAGTGTCTGTGAGGGGTTGCAGTGTTGTGGCACCAGCACCAGTGCCTAAGGCCCAATTTTTCTGCCCCTGTCTAACAGGGGCGTGTAATTACAATTTTTGATGCAATACTTTGCAGCAGTGCTCGTTCCTGCGTTCCAACTAGAGTGTCTGTGAGGGGTTGCAGTGTTGTGGCACCAGCACCAGTGCCTAAGGCCCAATTTTTCTGCCCCTGTCTAACAGGGGCGTGTAATTACAATTTTTGATGCAATACTTTGCAGCAGTGCTCGTTCCTGCGTTCCAACTAGAGTGTCTGTGAGGGGTTGCAGTGTTGTGGCACCAGCACCAGTGCCTAAGGCCCAATTTTTCTGCCCCTGTCTAACAGGGGCGTGTAATTACAATTTTTGATGCAATACTTTGCAGCAGTGCTCGTTCCTGCGTTCCAACTAGAGTGTCTGTGAGGGGTTGCAGTGTTGTGGCACCAGCACCAGTGCCTAAGGCCTAATTTTTCAGCTCCTGTTCAACAGGGGCATGTAATTACAATTCTTGATCTAATATTTCACAGCAGGGCCCTGTGAGGGCTTACAGTGTTTTGGCCACAGCAACACCTAAGGCCCAAATTTCTGCTGAGTATATAGGGCAGGACCCTACTTTCAAACATCTAACTTACAAACGACTCCTACTTGCAAACGGAAGGAGACAACAGGAAGTGAGATGAAATCTACCCATAGGAAGGGAAATTCTCTCATGTAAGAGTTAATATGGGAAAACAATTTCTCCTTTCCACTGATGCTTTCCAATCCTTGTTCCACAAAAAAACCCAAATTTTCAAAAAACATTTTTCATTGGGACAAAAAAGTGAGGTGAAATCTTCTGAAGAGGAGGAAAGACGCAAAACAAATGTCACAGGGGTGATAACCCTTCCCTATGTTTTCCAAAAAGCTTAGAAAAGATTTTTTGGCTGGAGCTAAACACATTAAAAATGTTCAAAATTACAAAGAGATTCTACTTAACAACAAACCTACAGTCCCTGTCTTGTTTGCACCGCCTGTATACTGCTGTTCAGAGTATATAGGGACCTTTCCTTATTTTAATTTGGGTGCGGGGTTCCCCTTAATATCCATACAAGACCCAAAGGGCCTGGTAATGGACTGGGGGGTACCCATGCCGTTTGTCTCACTGATTTTCATCCATATTGCCAGGACCCGACATGACATTAAACCCGCAAGCAGTTTTAAATGAGATTTTTTCCTTTAAAAATGACATTTGGTGCAGGGACTGTTCTAAACATGGGAAACACGCGTCACTTTACAGGCATACTATAGACACCCCCCAGGTACGATATTTAAAGGAATATTTCACTTTTTTTTTTTTACTTTAAGCATCATTAAAATCACTGCTCCCGAAAAAACGGCAGTTTTTAAAAGTTTTTTTTGCATTGATACATGTCCCCTGGGGTAGGACCCGGGTCCCCAAACCCTTTTTAGGACAATACCATGCAAATTAGCCTTTAAAATGAGCACTTTTGATTTCGAACGTTCGAGTCCCATAGACGTCAATGGGGTTCTAACGTTCGTGCGAACTTTCGGTCCGTTCGCGGGTTCTGGTGCGAACCGAACCGGGGGGTGTTCGGCTCATCCCTAGTGAGGATGTTGGAACTCAGTCCAAGTGGAACTGGTCTAAGTGGTGAGTTAAAACCAGAGTTTAAAACAGGAGGTTATAACAGGGGTCATAGTACCTGTGTAGTGTAAGTACCTGAGTGTTGTCTGAGTAGTGTGTGTGGATCGTTAGTACTATACATAGTACCTATGTATTGTTTTGTGTACTTGTGTATTGTCTTGAGTATTAGTGCCAGGAAGCTAGCTGTTAGGTATTTTGGACAGGGTATAATCCCCAAATACTCACTAAATATAATAGGTACGATGCCCGGCGGGTGTGGAGAGGTGACTCTTTGTACATCTTGCTGCATGTATGCGTTCCTTGATCATCTGATCGAGGGCGAATACTGCTGTGCAAAATGTAAGCACATTGTTTCCCTGGAAGCCCAGGTTCTGAATCTGGGGAAGCAACTGTCAGCACTGAGAAGTCCCTCCATACTAAAGGAGAGCCAGGAACGTACACGGCAGGTGCCGGCAGGGGCCAGCACAGAGGCGGGGGGAGACAAAGAGGTGCAGGCACTAGCAAAGAGTAGATGGGTGACAGTCAGGAAGGGTAGAGGGGGAAGTGCCAGAGAGGCTGATCCAGGACTGGAGCATCCCAATAAGTACGCTCCAGTGAGTGACATTGGTGAAACCAGTCAGGGACCAGCACTGCTGGAGCTGAGGGACTCTCCTAGCTGAGGGACTCTCCTAGCTGAAGAACTCCTCCAGTGAGAGTGGGGGGGCAGCAAAGGGAAAGGAAAGACAGATTCTGGTGGTAGGGGACTCCATTCTTAGAAGGACAGAGAGGGCAATCTGTAACCAAGACCTGAAGCGCCGAACAGTATGTTGTCTACCGGGCGCTCGGGTTCGGCACATCATGGATCTTGTGGACAGATTACTGGGAGGGGCTGGGGAAGACCCAGCTGTCATGGTGCACGTTGGCACCAATGACAAAGTCAGAGGCAGATGGAGTGTCCTAAAGAATGATTTTAGGGACTTAGGAGCTAAATTGAGGAAAAGGACCTCCAAGGTAGTATTCTCAGGAATACTACCGGTACATCGAGCCACACCAGAAAGGCAAAGGGAGATTAGGGAAGTAAACAAGTGGCTGAAGAGCTGGTGTAGTAAGGAGGGGTTTGGGTTCCTGGAGGACTGGGCCGACTTCTCAGTCGATAACCGGTACTTTAGAAGGGACGGACTGCACCTAAATGAGGAGGGTGCAGATCTGCTGGGAATGAAGATGGCCAAAAAGTTAGAGGGGTTTTTAAACTAGGCGATGGGGAGGAGGGTCCAGAGGTAGAGATAGTCAGCGCGGAAGATATTCCAGAGGGTAGTATTGGGGGCATTATTGGTAGGTTAACCAAAGCACAAAAACACAAGGTAAGTATAGTAGCAAGTCCTAGTTGCAATCTCGAAACACCCAATACAAGGACAATATGCGACCAGTCTAAACCTATGTGGCATGTTCACCAATGCCAGGAGCATGGCGGACAAGATGGATGAACTAGAGATACTGTTGTACAAGGAGGATTTGGATTTTGTGGGAATTTCCGAGACCTGGTTCAACAGCTCTCATGATTGGCTGGCAAACATTCAAGGGTATACCATTTACCGCAAGGATAGAGAGGGTAAAAAAGGGGGAGGGGTATGCCTATATATTAAGAATAATGTACAAGTGAATGTGAGAGATGACATCACCGAGGGAGCTAGGGAGGAGGTGGAATCCTTATTGGTAGAGCTCCAAAGGGATGAAGCTAAGGGGAAAATAATACTGGGAGTATGCTATAGGCCCCCTAACCTGAGGGAGGAAGTGGAGACAGATCTCCTATCACAATTTGGATTAGAAGCAAGGATGGGAAGTGTTATCATAATGGGGATTTTAATTATCCAGACATTCATTTAAGGCTCGCCAGTTCCTTAATGTCTTGCAGGACAATTTTATGGGTCAGATGGTAGACGCACCAACTAGAAATAAAACATTACTGGATCTACTGATTACCAACAATACAGACCTGATCACGGATGTGGAAATACAGGGCAATTTAGGTAACAGCGATCACAGGTCAATTAGTTTCAGTATAAATCACACAAATAGGAAACATAAAGGGAATACAAAGACACTGAATTTCAAAAGAGCCAACTTCCCTAAACTACAAACCTTGCTAAAAGGCATAAATTGGGATAAAATATTAGGAACAAAGAATACGGAGGAGAGATGGGTTTGCTTTAAGAGCATATTGTTATATATTGTATAATAGTATCGTGGGTATGATAATTAATTAGTGGTTATTGTAATTATGATGTAAGTACTCTTCCGCAGCAGCGAGCCAGCGCGGCATGCACAGTACCCTGTCGCCGAGAACCAGCGCGATGGTATCGCTCTGGAAACACAATTTCGCGGTCAGGTACGACAATACTAAGCTAAGCAGGGCAATAACTTCTCCGCAGGATGTGGAAACCTTGCAAAAAAGATTTGAACAAAATAATGGGGTGGGCGACTACATGGCAAATGAGGTTCAATGTAGAAAAATGTAAAATAATGCATTTGGGTGGCAAAAATATGAATGCAATCTATACACTGGGGGGAGAACCTCTGGGGGAATCTAGGATGGAAAAGGACCTGGGGGTCCTAGTAGATGATAGGCTCAGCAATGGCATGCAATGCCAAGCTGCTACTAACAAAGCAAACAGAATATTGGCATGCATTAAAAAGGGGATCAACTCCAGAGATAAAATGATAGTTCTCCCACTCTACAAAACTCTGGTCCGGCCGCACCTGGAGTATGCTGTCCAGTTCTGGGCACCAGTCCTCAGGAAGGATGTACTGGAAATGGAGCGAGTACAAAGAAGGGCAACAAAGCTAATAAAGGGTCTGGAGGATCTTAGTTATGAGGAAAGGTTTCGAGCACTGAACTTATTCTCTCTGGAGAAGAGATGCTTGAGAGGAGATATGATTTCGATATACAAATACTGTACTGGTGCCCCTACAATAGAAGTAAAACTTTTCGCAGAAGAGAGTTTAACAAGACTCGCGGCCACTCATTGAAATTAGAAGAAAAGAGGTTTAACCTTAAACTACGTAGAGGGTTCTTTACTGTAAGAGCGGCAAGGATGTGGAATTCCCTTCCACAGGCGGTGGTCTCAGCGGGGAGCATCGATAGCTTCAAGAAACTATTAGATAAGCACCTCAATGACTGCAACATACAGGGATATATAATGTAATACTGACACATAATCACACACATAGGTTGGACTTGATGGACTTGTGTCTTTTTTCAACCTCACCTACTATGTAACTATGTAACTACTGTTAAAAACACACTGCAACCAGATTGCATGGCACCGCGGTACCATGTGATATTGTGCAAGCAAACTCACTGCGTTTATGATCTGCATTTGAGATGTCGTTAGAAATCTACTTACACCTGCAGCAGATTGTACTTCCAGTGCGTTTGGAACATGGTGCGGAAAGCACTTAAGGAAGGCTGGTTTCCAGCACCATGTTCCGGTGTGAATGAACATCTACAGCAGAAGGTTTTACAAACCATACACTCTTAAAAACCTTGCAAGAGGTCAAATAACACAGAAAAGTAGGACTGAAGTATCAGCCAATCAGACTTAAAAATCCTTACAAATCTGCAAAGCAAAGACTGATAAATCTGTTCATTAGGAAACGAATGTGTTCTGTTTTGCCAAACCTAGTGGGGGTAAAGCAAAACCTGACAGCTGTCCTATAAAAATGTTGGCATGTCAGAATCCAGCGCTTGAGGGCGAATAGATGGAGCTAATTTCTCACTTGACACATGATGTAAAGAACATCCAGCTAGTAATCTCCAGAGCCTGGGAAGCTAAAGAAATTGCAAAACCTCTGCCTCAGACTGAAACTTCTTTTTACTGGTATTATTATTGCTTTAAATGATGTGGCCTCTTCTAAGGGAGAACACTTTAGTGTCAGCACAATTCAGTAATGCTGCTTAAATCCATTTTATTAGTCGTGTGGAACAATAATGTATCTGTTATTTGAATTGTTAAGAGGAATTCCAGGTATGAATATTGCATACATACAGTAGATACGTTGGTCCACCTGTAGGCAGGTGCAGTCTACTTTCTTCACTGCAGGTGGTGCTCCTCTGCAGTGGCACCGCAGCTGGAGAGGAAGTCTATGGTTTCCTGGATCACTGCGGAAGCACCCAATTGATTGCAGCTTCCCCATGTGACTCTGGCAGCCATCTTGGGTCAGGCAGAGCCTATTTAAGGCCCTAGCTCCCAGGTTTGGCAGGCTTTTTCGAGTTGGCAGTGCAGGGAAAGGTGCCCCACCTTTAGGAACAGCACTAGTGGTAGAAAAAGGTTCCTGACAAGGAGGGAAAACATAGGGTCACAACTCCTTTGGACAACATCCTGCTTGGGCATGAGACAGCCAGGCTCCATTCCACTCTCCTAACAGGTGCTGTCAACCCAACGGATACCTATTCATTTCAAATTGAAAACTATGAGTGTACCTGGTTGGGCAGAGATACCTCTGGGTTTGTTGTGAACTGATGCTGAATTACTTTAACACACGTTTTCTATTGCACCAGACTGTGTGAATTATTGCCGCCACCTACACACCATGCATATACTATACCTGGCCAATGCCTCTGGAAGCTGGAAATCAATAAAGTAGGCAACGCTGTTAAAATGATCTCCACTAACTTCTGGGCCCTGCACCGTGTGGCTGTCCTGATTGCATTGTGAACACAAGAGGTCGGCCGTTCAGCATGGACACCATCCAGAGAATGCTTTGCAATTCCTGAATGAATGCAAAGCATTCTCTGATTGGGCAAAGTGGAGAGTTGGGGCACCACCACTCAACCAACTGAGCTGGTCTTACTTATAATATGTATACCCAAAAGTACAATATAAGGGGATCACATTCTGTTATACCAGGTTAGCTGACAAATGCTACTGTTTAGAACAAATTTTAAATGTGGTTATATAGTTTAATTAGACAGGATTCTACTCATGTCACTGTTCCTACAATTAGTTATTAATTCACACCATTGTTCATGAGTCAGGTAAGACCTCATGCATACAGGACATCTGAATTTCTCTTCTGTACACTTTTTACTTCTGGCAGAGAAAAATAGATGAAAAACACACCAAAAGTATGTATTGTACATGCATTTAGGTGTGTTTAGACATGAGCGTTTATTATACAAGACAAACCGTGCCCATACAAACCCCCTAAATCAGTATACACATAAAAATCCTCAAAATATACTTGTAAAATGCTGTACTAAAATAAATAACATAAATTCATAATTCAAGGGGGGTTGTGACCAATCCACACTGTTTTTGCAGAAGAGCACCAACATGCCTCCATCCCAAATATATGCAGCAAAATGGGGGGACAGAAGCGGGACTTTATATGAGGCATGTGGGTGAATATGTTGGGCCAATGGTAAAAGTTAGGGTGAGAAGAAATGGAATGTATATAATCTACATAGATAGTAATAAAAGATAGTAATGGTAAAAAAGTTTATTGGCATAGGTATTAGGACCAGATACAATCGAAGAAAAAGAGACCACATTTGAGACCAAAGTAAAACATGTTGGCAGCGATATATGGACAAGCAGGGTTCATAAATGGTTGTACAGTTACAGGAACGCATATACATTGTACAATCAGTGAATACATCAATAGATCTGAACTCTAAAACATGTTAACAGCGATATATGGACGAGCAGGGTTCATGAATTGGTAGTACATTTACAGGAACACACATGCATTGTACAGTCAATGAATGCATCAATAGATCTAAACTCAACGCGTTTCTTGGCTTTAAACCAATCGTCAGGAGTCCGATGCGATTAAACTATATCAAAAACAATAGAGTGTCTATTAATGTATGAATAAGTATTTGTAGAGAAGATATGCTGAAAATGTTGAAAATGTGGTTTTCTGCATACTCACAAATTTGTGCAATGGTTGGTTTGTGATGACCTATGTGTTGCAATGTGATGTTAGTCTGGGTCCATAGAGTCTCCCCCGGGGTTGAGGCAGAGAGCGCACCCCAATGACGTCGGCCATGGTGGCCAAAGTGACACAAGCACCCACAAAAACCGGCAGGCAGGGACGTCCGGCGAGGACAGGTGGTGTGGATGAGCTGGGGAGAAAAAGTGAAGATGTGAAGGGTGTGTGAGCTGGTAGATCAGTGGTGTTGAGAATGAGTGAGGTGGGAGCAATGTAGCATAGCCCTGAGTGTGTGGAAGGGAACTGAAACACAACAGGTGTGAGAGTGATGAGAGAGATAGAAGGCGTGTACGAAAGAACATTGTTGCTGAAGTAAGTGAAGGAGAGTGACAGAGTGTGAAAAAAATTACCTGAGTGATGAATGCCCAGCCAGGCCAGACGTCTAGCATGCATGGCGGAATCGTGGGGTGCCCGGCCAGATGGAGCCTCATATAGCCGCAGACATGCGGCGCGCTCACGCCAACGTCACGCGCGGGCGTGATGACGTGGTGAGGGGAGGGGAGGCCAATCAATGCGGCCACCTATCAACCCGTACAGCGCTTGAGCCCGGAGAAGGGAAAACACTAGACTTCCCGTATGCGGCGGCAGAGACGCCGCAGGCGGGGTGTAGGAGGCATGACGCTGATGCGCCGAGGCCAGGGCCCGCCCACATCAGTGACAGGAGGGTGATGGGTCCTGGGCTGGGCGCGTCGCAACCCCGGGGAATTGACAGGACGGATCCCAGCATCACAGGTGTGCGGAAATCGAATGGATGGCAACTGTATGAAAGAAGAAAACTGCCAAGGCAATTCAATATTGAGTGCAGAAGCAATAACAAAAACGAGCATGTCTTTGCCTTGAGTAACTCAATATAGCAAAGAGCGCAATAATATATTTTTAATCCTTGCACAGGAATCTTTCTTTCAATTTCTTTCCTGAATTTAATCAGTTAATTGCTTAGCTAAAGAAATAAACAAAAGTAAACAAGAAGAATGAAAACTTTAGCCCTGAATTAAATCAGTGTTTGTTTGACTAAAGAAAAACAAAATAAACAAATAAAACAAGAAATGAAAAAGTAGGGAGTTAAAGAAGGCAAAAGTAGTATCCGTCAGAAGGAGGAAAATAGTTGCAAGGAGAAAACATATGTGTACCAGTAGAGGAGGCTGTAAGACATGGGGGACGAATCAAGACCAAATTAGTGTTGTACTGTGTTGAAACAGTAAATAGTAGAACAAAGAAGGGGAAGTTAATGGGACAATGGGTAAAACAAGGAATGAAACTCATGTTTAGTGCCATATAAAGTTGGTATGAGGATGCAGTTTACAGAGAGTAAAGGTGTGGAAACAGAAAATAGTATAGAGATGACTCTTGCATTGCAGTCAGTCAATAAACAGGGGGAGGACCAAAGGTCTCAATGCGGTAATTTGCAGATGACGGGTAAAAAAGAGGAGATGAGGGAAAAAGAAAAGGAGGAAAGAAAAGAAAAAGGGACCAGGGGGTAACAGTGTGTCAAATGAGGGGTGGGATGAGCAATGGAACAAAATAACAAAGCACGAATGACAGATGAATTATACAAAAAAGTGTGTGGACATAGATAGGTGGAATATTTTGGTCACAGAAAGCGGGTGTTTGCCACCCTGATTATCATACGTCAAGGGGGGCTGTGACCAATCCACACTGTTATTGCTTCTGCACTCAATATTGAGTTGCCTTGGCTGTTTTCTTCTTTCATACAGTTTCCATCCATTCGATTTCTGCACACCTGTGATGCTGGGATCCGTCCTGTCAATTCCCCGGGGTTGCGACGCGCCCAGCCCAGGACCCATCACCCTCCTGTCACTGACGTGGGCGGGCCCTGACCTCGGCGCATCGGCGTCATGCCTCCTACACCCCGCCTGCGGCGTCTCTGCCGCCGCATACGGGAAGTCTAGTGTTTTCCCTTCTCCGGGCTCAAGCGCTGTACGGGTTGATAGGTGGCCGCATTGATTGGCCTCCCCTCCCCTCACCGCGTCATCACGCCCGCGCGTGACGTTGGCGTGAGCGTGCCGCATGTCTGCGGCTATATGAGGCTCCATCTGGCCGGGCACCCCACGATTCCGCCATGCATGCTAGACGTCTGGCCTGGCTGGGCATTCATCACTCAGGTAATTTTTTTCACACTCTGTCACTCTCCTTCACTTACTTCAGCAACAATGTTCTTTCGTACACGCCTTCTATCTCTCCCATCACTCTCACACCTGTTGTGTTTCAGTTCCCTTCCACACACTCAGGGCTATGCTACATTGCTCCCACCTCACTCATTCTCAACACCACTGATCTACCAGCTCACACACCCTTCACATCTTCACTTTTTCTCCCCAGCTCATCCACACCACCTGTCCTCGCCGGACGTCCCTGCCTGCCGGTTTTTGTGGGTGCTTGTGTCACTTTGGCCACCGTGGCCGACGTCATTGGGGTGCGCTCTCTGCTTCAACCCCGGGGGAGACTCTATGGACCCAGACTAACATCACATTGCAACACATAGGTCATCACAAACCAACCATTGCACAAATTTGTGAGTATGCAGAAAACCACATTTTCAACATTTTCAGCATATCTTCTCTACAAATACTTATTCATACATTAATAGACACTCTATTGTTTTTGATATAGTTTAATCGCATCGGACTCCTGACGATTGATTTAAAGCCAAGAAACGCGTTGAGTTTAGATCTATTGATGCATTCATTGACTGTACAATGCATGTGTGTTCCTGTAAATGTACTACCAATTCATGAACCCTGCTCGTCCATATATCGCTGTTAACATGTTTTAGAGTTCAGATCTATTGATGCATTCACTGATTGTACAATGTATATGCGTTCCTGTAACTGTACAACCATTTATGAACCCTGCTTGTCCATATATCGCTGCCAACATGTTTTACTTTGGTCTCAAATGTGGTCTCTTTTTCTTCGCTTGTATCTGGTCCTAATACCTATGCCAATAAACTTTTTTACCATTACTATCTTTTATTACTATCTATGTAGATTATATACATTCCATTTCTTCTCACCCTAACTTTTACCATTGGCCCAACATATTCACCCACATGCCTCATATAAAGTCCTGCTTCTGTCCCCCCATTTTGCTGCATATATTTGGGATGGAGGCATGTTGGTGCTCTTCTGCAAAAACAGTGTGGATTGGTCACAACCCCCCTTGACGTATGATAATCAGGGTGGCAAACACCCGCTTTCTGTGACCAAAATATTCCACCTATCTATGTCCACACACTTTTTTGTATAATTCATCTGTCATTCGTGCTTTGTTATTTTGTTCCATTGCTCATCCCACCCCTCATTTGACACACTGTTACCCCCTGGTCCCTTTTCCTTTTCTTTCCTCCTTTTCTTTTTCCCTCATCTCCTCTTTTTTACCCGTCATCTGCAAATTACCGCATTGAGACCTTTGGTCCTCCCCCTGTTTATTGACTGACTGCAATGCAAGAGTCATCTCTATACTATTTTCTGTTTCCACACCTTTACTCTCTGTAAACTGCATCCTCATACCAATTTTATATGGCACTAAACATGAGTTTCATTCCTTGTTTTACCCATTGTCCCATTAACTTCCCCTTCTTTGTTCTACTATTTACTGTTTCAACACAGTACAACACTAATTTGGTCTTGATTCGTCCCCCATGTCTTACAGCCACCTCTACTGGTACACATATGTTTTCTCCTTGCAACTATTTTCCTCCTTCTGACGGATACTACTTTTGCCTTCTTTAACTCCCTACTTTTTCATTTCTTGTTTTATTTGTTTATTTTGTTTTTCTTTAGTCAAACAAACACTGATTTAATTCAGGGCTAAAGTTTTCATTCTTCTTGTTTACTTTTGTTTATTTCTTTAGCTAAGCAATTAACTGATTCAATTCAGGGCTAAAGTTTTTTACTTTTTTAACCTTTATTTATCCTTTTTTTTTTCTTCTTTCGTTACCTTTACATTTTTTGACATTTTTTAATATTTTTTGTTTTTCTTTAGCCAGACAAATACTGATTCAATTCAGGGCTAAAGCTCTTCATATCTTATACTTCCTTGCACAGAGAAAGATTCCTGTGCAATGATTAAAAATATATTATATCTTATACTTCCTTGCACAGAGAAAGATTCCTGTGCAAGGATTAAAAATATATTATTGCGCTCTTTGCTATATTGAGTTACTCAAGGCAAAGACATGCTCGTTTTTGTTATTGCTTCTGCACTCAATATTGAGTTGCCTTGGCTGTTTTCTTCTTTCATACAGTTGCCATCCATTTGATTTCTGCACACCTGTGATGCTGGGATCCGTCCTGTCAATTCCCCGGGGTTGCGACGCGCCCAGCCCAGGACCCATCACCCTCCTGTTACTGACGTGGGCGGGCCCTGGCCTCGGCGCATCGGCGTCATGCCTCCTACACCCCGCCTGCAACGTCTCTGCCGCCGCATACGGGAAGTCTAGTGTTTTCCCTTCTCCGGGCTCAAGCGCTGTACGGGTTGATAGGTGGCCGCATTGATTGGCCTCCCCTCCCCTCACCGCGTCATCACGCCCGCGCGTGACATTGGCGTGAGCGCGCCGCATGTCTGCGGCTATATGAGGCTCCATCTGGCCGGGCACCCCACGATTCCGCCATGCATGCTAGACGTCTGGCCTGGCTGGGCATTCATCACTCAGGTAATTTTTTTCACACTCTGTCACTCTCCTTCACTTACTTCAGCAACTATGTTCTTTCGTACACGCCTTCTATCTCTCTCATCACTCTCACACCTGTTGTGTTTCAGTTCCCTTCCACACACTCAGGGCTATGCTACATTGCTCCCACCTCACTCATTCTCAACACCACTGATCTACCAGCTCACACACCCTTCACATCTTCACTTTTTCTCCCCAGCTCATCCACACCACCTGTCCTCGCCGGACGTCCCTGCCTGCCGGGTTTTGTGGGTGCTTGTGTCACTTTGGCCACCGTGGCCGACGTCATTGGGGTGCGCTCTCTGCCTCAACCCCGGGGGAGACTCTATGGACCCAGACTAACATCACATTGCAACACATAGGTCATCACAAACCAACCATTGCACAAATTTGTGAGTATGCAGAAAACCACATTTTCAACATTTTCAGCATATCTTCTCTACAAATACTTATTCATACATTAATAGACACTCTATTGTTTTTGATATAGTTTAATCGCATCGGACTCCTGACGATTGGTTTAAAGCCAAGAAACGCGTTGAGTTTAGATCTATTGATGCATTCATTGACTGTACAATGCATGTGTGTTCCTGTAAATGTACTACCAATTCATGAACCCTGCTCGTCCATATATCGCTGTTAACATGTTTTAGAGTTCAGATCTATTGATGTATTCACTGATTGTACAATGTATATGCGTTCCTGTAACTGTACAACCATTTATGAACCCTGCTTGTCCATATATCGCTGCCAACATGTTTTACTTTGGTCTCAAATGTGGTCTCTTTTTCTTCGATTGTATCTGGTCCTAATACCTATGCCAATAAACTTTTTTACCATTACTATCTTTTATTACTATCTATGTAGATTATATACATTCCATTTCTTCTCACCCTAACTTTTACCATTGGCCCAACATATTCACCCACATGCCTCATATAAAGTCCCGCTTCTGTCCCCCCATTTTGCTGCATAAATTCATAATAATATCAAAATTCATGGTTATATGAAAAAAATCATAAATAGTGGAAAAATACAGTATACAGTATATAAATAAATAATTGAATAGGCTATGTTAAACAACAGTCCCAAATAAAGTGCTTGATGCAAATCCCATAAATAGGTTTATATGTGAAAATCCATATACTTATTTAAAGTTCCAAAAAAATATTAGAGATACTCCAATGGAAAAACCTCTCCCAGATAAAAACATTCCGCACTTACCAGAAATACATGACCTCTTTTCTCAAAGAAGGTCAAAAACGCTTAAGGTACCTACTGTATATCCCCAAGTGGATGTTTTACTATATTCTCCATCGATATTCTGAACATTTTTGACAATTGCCTATCAACATAGCCTGAGAAGCATGCCTGTGCCTTTAAGAGATCCTATATATGCCTCGTTTGCAAGGGGAAGACATGAAAGAATCTCTCATAATGCAGTATATCAAGTATACAATAAAATTGCACTTGCATTGTTCACAATAAAACCAAGCATCAAAAGGTATCTAAAAAACACTGGTTCGCACTCCACCTGCATTCCAATGACCAGAAATAACGTGTCCTGGAAAGTCCCAACCTTGCACATGTGTTGAGGTGTGTTTAGACGTGTTAGGTGCATCAAGCATTCGAGCGTTTATGGCTTCCATTAGCCAGAATATTCATTTATTTTGGCCAATAGAATGAATGATCATTCAAGCACTAAACACATAAAGCGGTTAGGTATATTTAGATGTGTTTATATGTATTAAGGTGTGTTAACTGTTTTTTTCTGCCCAAAAGCTCTTCTCATGAATGTGCTGGTTATGGGTTTTATTTCAGCCTGTAAACACCCCTCTATTAATATGCCAGGAAATGCCTGTGTGTGTTTGGACACATAGGCTAACATAAAAGTGTTTTTACAGGCTGAAAAAACTCTTGTATTTTTGTTTTGCATTGCCGTCATGAGACGCTCTTTCACGTAGAAAAAGTGTAAGCATAGTATCCCAACTCTGGGGACGTGGTTAGGGAGATGAGAAGGTTTAGTAAAATGGTGGATTCTGTCAATGGTGACATCCAAGCCTGTGGCCACAAGGAGGATCTCCTTAAACAGATTGAGTGTAGGTTTGCTTGCTATTTATTTTCTGGGACATCACCTTATTTTCATGTTATTCTGCCTAGATCTGTCCTCCATGTCGGCTAGCTTGGCTTTCACCCATTCCATATCTTCTCTAGCTTTATGCACTTTGATCAAATCATTGATTGTAGTGGCAAATTCCCTCATCTTAGTTTTAACATGCTCTACCCTAGATTCCACAGCATGGAGGTCTGTGCTGAATTTGTGCATGTATAATGCCACCTCATCTTGCAAAGAGTTCCTGAGGGACATGAGCATGTCCTTTAAAACAGTATCCATCACAAGTTGGTTATTAGTGGGGAATTCCTCTATGGGGTCCGGAAGGTCTCCTGTGCCCTCTCCTGAGTCCCCATTAGGTCTTACCTCATGCCTCCTGCCTGCTCCTTCCATCCAGAACCTGGCCTTTTCTGGGCTTCCAGACATTGGTGTGGATGTGCAGGATTGGCGATGTGTGGGTTTGCTGCTGCAGTCTGTAGGGGAGCTTGTCTGTAGTACTGGTGCGGGCCTCCATGTAACTGCTGCACAGAGAAAGCCGTTAGCTTCTGCGGCTTTCTATTGTCTTTTTGTTTTCATGTCATAATCCAGTGGGTTTGGGGGTGCTGATCGCCAGTACAGAGTGTAAATATCAGCTCCCAGAGGGCTGTTATATGTCGTTTTACCCCGCAGTAATGCCAGAGCAAAGCCTTCAAGTGGCCATCTTGGTCTTCGGCAAACTACGCCCTTCCAAATGCTTGTATTTTACATGAGCCCAAATTCAGCGTTGCAGGGAACTGTACGCTTAGGAATGTGCATTTCAACATTTTAGCTAAAAATATACTTTTTTCAACTAGTTACAAAGCATGCTGTTGGATCAAAAAGGCTTCATCCAGTAGAGGCAGTTGTGAGAAATTATGTGCACACACCTAGTACTTAATTGCTTGATCAAAATGTGCTCTGGCTCCTCTTCACTCTGTTTCTGGGGGTGTAGGCAAGTGGGAATGATGTACCACACGGTGTGGATGTACTCTTAGGTTAGACGCTACTTTAGACATGTGCAATTAGTTTCGGTCCAAATGTAAATTCAGACAAATTTTTGGTTATTCGGAGATTCGAATGTAACAGAATTAGCACATTAAATAGTAACACATTTAGTTGAAATTCATCTAATTTCATTTTTTTCATACGTTTTCTAACAAATTCCACATTTTTGGAACAGTTCAAATTCGGATCGGTCGAAAAATGATCGTCATTCAAATTCTGTGTGAATAATAGCTTTGAGAAGTCAGTCGCTACATCCTACAACCGATGACCCATCAACTGTCAGGGGGCTTCCCCGCTGAGAGCAGAAAAGTAAACAAAAGAATGCCAGCTGGTATGGATTTTAAGGGGAACTCCATGCCAAAATGTAAAGAAAAAAAGGACCTCTTCCCCACAACCCTGGGTCGTGGTTGTAGGGGTGTGTGGGTGGGGGGCTCATCAGAATCTAGCCTGTTCAAGGAGGCTTAGGTAAGTGAAGTATCCTCCTGCTATTATTCAGTAACTCTGGAGTATCTCATATCATCCTACACCCCATCCAAGTTCTTAAGCAAAAAAAATATAAAAAGACATCCCCTAGACTGATTAATGAGCTGCAGAGAATGAACTGTTGCTGTGTGCCAGACTGCCTTTGCACTAATCTTGGGACAGAACCAGATAATTGCCCCCTATGGGGGCAGCACTACAAATTGTTTTTCTGTGCTTTCACTTTTTTATTTTTATTTTTTTTTATGTTTTTACTATCTGTTTTTATGTTTTTGTATAAAATAAGTAAAATACTGAGGCTAATGAGGGGCCAAGTTTTGGCTCAAGAACAGGAAAGGGATAGTTGAAAGGAGCTTCCATAACACTCTGAAGACAATTAATGCCCCTTACCCCATAAACCACCAACAAGCACCTCAGTTTTGCCTTCGCTGTGGACTATACATTTCTCAAAAATGGTGAAATGCTGACAAAACCTCACAATTTTATCAAAAATTTTAGAGAAATAAAATATCCCAATTTTCCTGAACCCAAGTGCACATATACTGTATCATGCACACACACACACACACGTACCATGCTCACTTTTAGTACACATTACTGAATGGAATCACAAACATAGTAAATTAAGCATGGTGTTTCTAATGCCGCGCACACACGACCGGTTTAGCCATCGGAATAAACTCCGAAGGTTTCTCCGACGGAACTCTGACGGAATTCCACAAGTGGTCTTGCCTACACACGGTCAACTCAAAGTTCGACCAAAGTCCGACTGTCCAGAACGCGGTGATGTACAGCACTTACGACGGGGCTAGAAAAAGGAAGTTCAATAGCCAGTAGCCAATAGCTTCCGTCTCGTACTTGCTTCAGAGCATGCGTCGTTGTTGGTCCATCGGAGCAGCATACAGACGATCGGTTTTCCCAATAGGAATCGGTTCCGTCGGAAATATTTAGAACATGTTCCATTTCTAGGTCCATCAGAGTTTTTGAAAAAAGAAGTCTGATGAGGCCTACACATGATCAGAATAGACGATGGAAAGCCTCCGTCTGACTTTTTCTGTCCGACATTCCGCTCGTGTGTACAGGGCATAATGCAGCACTTTTATAAGGCTGGTATTATTCACAGGAAGAATGATAGCAGAAAGGTGCATTTTAGGCTTTAGCTGTTTCCATCAAACAACACACTTGTCAAAAGGATAGATGGAGATATAAATACTCCTAATTCCAACATTATGCATAAGTTAATTGAGTGGAAGAAAATGATATTGATTCTTACAGCAAATAATATACTGTGTTCTCCATTGTAATTCACAAGTCATACTTTTGTTCCACTTGCATGCATCAATATTAGAATAGTCGAGATGCACACCATTTAATCTAATTGTTATTCTTCATCTCAGTTAAAAATTAAGGGATGCCTAAGCGCATTCATTCATAGACAAATAATTAAACATAAACAACATCATTTAATTTAGAGTCAACTTTCTCTGTTCAGAAAGAAATTATGCAATTGTTAAAAAAACTCTCATGAATTAATTCATAATTTAAAAAACAAAAAAAGATTATTAAGATGATGATAAAAAAATAACAATAATAATAGCCATAGCAACAATACTGAAAGAATGGCAATCATTTGAAAGTCACTCAGCTGCTATATTTTGGAAATTATTTTTGTTCCAATCACTATTGAAAATTAAAGTGTACAGTGCCTTAAAAAAGTATTCATACCCCTTGAAATTTTCCACATGTTGTCATGTTACAACCAAAAACCTAAATGTATTTTATTGGGATTTTATGTGATAGACCAACACAAAGTAGCACAAAATTGTAAAGTGGACGGAAAATGATAAATGGTTTTCAACATTTTTTTACAAATAAATATGTGAAAAGTGTAGCGTGCATTTGTATTCAGCCCCCCTGAGTCAATACTTTGTAGAACCACCTTCTGCTGCAATTACAGCTGCAAGTCTTTTTGGGGCTGTCTCTCTCTACCAGCTTTGCACATCTAGAGAGTGACATTTTTGCCCATTCTTCTTTGCAAAATAGCTCAAGCTCTCTCAGATTGGATGGAGAGCACCTGTGAACAGCAATTTTCAAGTCTTTCCACAGATTCTCAATTGGATTTCGGTCTGGACTTTGACTGTGCCATTCTAACACATGAATATGCTTTGATCTAAACCATTCCATTGTAGCTCTGGCTGTATGTTTAGGGTCGTTGTCCTGCTGGAAGGTGAACCTTCGCCTCAGTCTCAAATTTTTTTTCAGACTCTAACAGGTTTTCTTTTAAGATTGCCCTGTATTTGGCTCCATCCATCTTCCCATCAACTCTGACCAGCTTCCCTGTCCTTGCTGAAGAAAAGCATCCCCACAACATGATGCTGCCACCACCATGTTTCACGGTGGCTATGATGTGCTCGGGGTGATGTGCAGCGTTAGTTTTCCGTCACACAGCTTTTTGCTTATAGGCCAAAAAGTTAAATTTTGATCTCATCTGACCAGAGCACCTTCTTCCACGTTTACTGTGTCCCCCACATGGCTTCTTGCAAACTGCAAATGGAACGTCTTATGGCTTTCTTTCAACAATGGCTTTCTTCTTGCCACTTTTCCATAAAGGCCAGATTTGTGGAGTGCATGACTAATAGTTGTCCTGTTGACAGATTCTCCCACCTGAGCTGTGGATCTCTGCAGCTCCTCTAGACTTACCATGGGCCTCTTGGCTACTTCTCTGATTTATAATCTCTATGCCCGGCCTGTCAGTTTAGGTGGACAGCCATGTCTTGGTATGTTTGCAGTTGTGCCATACTCTTTCCATTTTCAGATGATAGTTTAAACAGTGCTCCATAAGATGTTCAAAGCTTGGGATATTTTTTATAACCTAACCCTGCTTTAAACTTCTCCACAACTTTATTCCTGACCTGCCTGGCGTGTTCCTGCGCTTCCTTCTCTGAGCTGGCCACTCAGCTATGGCTAATTGCCAGCTCCTATCTCTCCACAGCTACTCACCTGTTGATGATATCCTGCTCGTCAGTCCTGCCTACTTAAGCCGTCCAGCCCAGAGGATCTCTGCCGCAGTTTTCCAGGAATTTATCAATGATGTCCTCCAAGATTTTTTGCAGTTATGTGTGGTGGTTTATCTCGATGATATCCTCATATTTTCCAAGTACCTGGAGAGCCACCACGCAGATGTCTGTCACGTGCTTCAGAAACTAAGAGAGAACAATCTCTGTTGTATATTGGAGAAGTGTGAATTCCATCGTGAACAGGTTAAATTCCTGCCATGCCATGAGAAACTTTCTGCAGTCCTACAGTGCCCCCGACCCATGGGTTTACGTCCTCTGCAGCGTTTCCTGGGCTTTACCAATTATTATCGGAAGTTTATTCATAACTTCTCGTCTCTGGTCAAGCCCCTGACTGATATGACCAGAAAGGACAGTAACCCATAGAGTTGGTCTCCGGAGTCCATTAAGGCTTTTGAAAGCCTCAAGGCTGCCCTTGTTTCTGCTCCTGTGTTGGCACATCCTGATTCTATGTTAACTTTTATCCTTGAGGTTGATACTTCTGAGACTGGTGTTGGAGTCCTTCTGACTCAACGTTCTATCTCTGAGAGTGCTATGCATCCTTGTGGCCAGTGCCATCTTAAGAGCATTATAGGTCCCCGGGCAATACAGTGCACTGGGGCCCTGTCTACACAATAACGCACGATTGCCCTTTAAAAGCAGCTTTACTGTGCCCGTGAATGCAGCCTCACTGTGCCCATCAAATGCAGCCTCACTGTGTCCATAAATGCAGCCCCACTGTGCCCACCATTGCAGTCTCACTGTGCCCGTGAATGCAGCCTCACTGTGCCCACCATTGCAGCCTCACTGTGCCCACCATTGCAGCCTCACTGTGCCCGGGAATGCAGCCACACTGTGCCCACCATTGCAGCCTCACTGTGCCCATGAATTCAGCCTCACTGTGCCCATGAATGCAGCCTCACTGTGCCCACCATTGCAGCCTCATTGTGCCCGTGAATGCAGCCTCACTGTCAATGGGGGATTGCAGGATGGCTGGGATCGCAGGATGGCTGGGATGAGGGGATCGCAGTATGGCTGGGATGGGGGGGTGGATGAGGGATCACAGGATGGCTGGGATGGGGGTGGATGGGGGGATCGCAGGATCGCTGGTATGGGGGGATCGCAGGATGGCTGGGATGGGGGGTGGATGGGGGATCACAGGATGGCTGGGATGGTGGATGGATGGGGGGGATCACAGGATGGCTGGGATGGGGGGTGGATGGGGGGATCGCAGGATGGTTGGGATGGGGGGATCGCAGGGTGGCTGGGATGGGGGGTGGATGGGGGATGACAGGATGGCTGGGATGGGGGGTGGATGGGGGGATTGCAGGATCGCTGGGATGGGCGGATCGCAGAATGGCTGGGATGGGGGGTGGATGGGGGGAGCACATGATGGCTGGGATTGGGGTGGATGGGTGGATCGCAGGATGACTGGGATGGGGGTGGTGGGGGGATCACAGGATGGGATGGGGGTGGATGGGGAGATCACAGGATGGCTGGGATGGGGGGTGGATGGGGGGATCGCAGGATGGTTGGGATGGGGGGATCGCAGGATGGCTGGGATGGGGGTGGATGGGGGGTCACAGGATGGCTGGGATGGGGGGTGGATGGGGGGATCGCAGGATCGCTGGAATGGGCGGATCGCAGGATGGTTGGGATGGGGGGAACGCAGGATGGCTGGGATGGGGGGTGGATGGGGGATCACAGGATGGCTGGAATGGGGGGTGGATGGGGGGATCACAGGATGGGATGGGGGTGGATGGGGATATCACAGGATGGCTTGGATGGGGTATCGCAGGATGGTTGTGATGGGGGGATCGCAGGATGGCTGGGATGGGGGGTGGATGGGGGATCACAGGATGGCTGGAATGGGGGGTGGATAGGGATCACAGGATTGCTGGGATGGGCGGATCGCAGAATGGCTGGGATGGGGGGTGGATGGGCGGATCGCAGGATGACTGGGATGGGGGTGGATGGGGGGATCACAGGATGGGATGGGGGTGGATGGGGAGATCACAGGATGCAATTGGGGTGGATGGGGAGATCACAGGATGGGATGGGGGGTGGATGGGGAGATCACAGGATGGGATGGAGGGTGGATGGGGAGATCACAGGATGGGATGGAGGGTGGATGGGGAGATCACAGGATGGGATGGGGGTGGATGGGGAGATTGCAGGATTCAGGATGAATGGGGGTGGACAGAGAGCTCAGGAGAGAAAGCATAAACAGTGCAATTCAGATTATGACACAGAACACTTCCTCGTTCTCAGCACTCACTCTCCTTATCTCCTGCAGAGTCCTGTACAGATGAAGCAGACAGAACCAGTGGTGCTCTGTGTCTGCAGCCTGAGCCCAGCTTCTGTCTTCCAATAATCTGATAAGATTCTGGGCACAGGCT
This sequence comes from Lithobates septentrionalis, assembly GCA_037952835.1. Lineage (NCBI taxonomy): Eukaryota > Metazoa > Chordata > Amphibia > Anura > Ranidae > Lithobates > Lithobates septentrionalis. The sequence continues at coordinate 817,028 of JBBDGP010001341.1, forward strand.
TCACCAGAAATCCGTCTGTCATCTGTCAGGACACTGCCACAGCTTAACTGCAGCAACTTTTCTATCAGGTGCACACTGACCTGCCCTCCTCCATTGGAAAGCACCTCCTCGTCTTCAGTACAGATCGGCAACTGACCCCGCCCCCACGCACAGAGTGAGTCACGGTGTGAGTACAGGATTATTGCTATGAGCTGCAGCCAATCACCATGAGGACAAGCAGCCGGAAGGTCCAATCAAAGAAGATTTTCACACGCACAGTGAGAAAACCAGCCTCAGGTTGCGGGATAATTTCTGTGTGCACGTGCGGGACAGCAGGAAAGTCAGTACGGCCCTGGCTGGGGTCGCTGGTCAGGTTGGGCCCCCCAAACAAGTGGGGCCCCCGGGCAACTGCCCAGCATGCCCAAGCAAAAAACAGCCCTGCTTGTGGCTACTTTTCCAAGAAATTGTCACCTGCAGAGTGCAATTATGATATTGGTGACAGAGAGCTGTTAGCGTTCATTTTAGCCATGAAAGAATGGAGACATCTCCTCGAAGGTACCACTGTGTCAGTTCTCATTCTTACTGACCATAAGAATCTCACATTCTTGTCTGAGGCTAAACACCTCTCTCCCAGAAGGGTGCGATGGGCTCTTTTCTTGTCAAGTTTCAATTACATTGTCTCATTCTTACCCGGTACTAAGAATGTAAGGGCTGAAGCTCAGTCATGACAAATTTCCTCCACTTCCAAGATGGAGTCGGTTCCGGTTCCTGTGATTTCTCCTGATCATATTCTGGCTACGGTTCGCACCAGTCTCACTTCTCCTTTGGGTGACAAAATTCTTGCTGCTCAGGTCCATGCTCCTCCTGAGAAACCTTGTGACCACTGCTTTGTCCCAGAGAGTCTCCGTACTGCTGTGCTCCAGACTTACTATTCTCCCAAGGCTACTGGTCACCCTGGGAAAAATCAATTTTTTGGGGCCTTTTCCCAACAATTCTGGTGGCCTAGTCTAGTGCTGATATAACCGGCTTTGTAGCTGCCTGTTCCGTATGTGCTCAGAGTAAGAATCCACAACACCTACCAGTGGGCCTCCTACAACCCATACCCAATGGAGAGAGGCCCTGGACCCACCTGTCTATGGATTTCATTGTGGAGTTACCCAACTCCCAGGGAAACCCAGTTATCCTTATGGTGGTTGACCGGTTCTCAAAAATGTCTCATTGTATTCCACTTAAGAAGTTGCCCACTGGCTTATATTTTTGCTCTTTCGCTTACATGGGCTACCCAATGTGATCGTCTCGGACAGGGGTAGTCAGTTTGTGTCCCGTTTCTGTCGAGTCATTTGTGCACAGTTGGGAATTCAGCTTGCCTTTTTCTCTGCGTATCACCCGCAGTCTAATGGGGCAGCAGAACGAGCCAATTAGTCCTTGGAGCAATTCCTACGTTGCTATATTTCTGACCATCATGACAACTGGTCAGACCTATTACCGTGGGCAGAGTTTGCTCACAGTAGTGCCTTGAATTCTGCTTCCCGATTTTCCCCGTTTATGGCAAACTATGGTTTCCAACCTTCCATGTTGCCTGACTCATTTGTTCCGCAGAGTATCCCTGCGTTAGAGGAGCATCTCCATGGTCTTTGTTTCACTTGGGCACAAGTCCAGGAGGCTTTGCGACATGCTAATGATAGATACAGACTCCATACTGACCACAGATGCCTGCTTGCACATTCCTACCAGGTTGGGGACAGGGTTTGGTTGTCATCTCGCAACCTCTGACTTCATGTTCCCTCTCTGAAGTTCGCACCTCGGTTCATTGGGCCTTTCCGTATTCTTTGCAGGATTAACCCAGTGGCTTACGCATTACACCTTCCTTCTAATATGCGTATCTCAAATGTATTTAATGTCTCCTTATTAAAAACTTTGGTCTGCAACCGCTTTACCACCTTGGTGCCACGTCCTCACCCTGTACAGGTGGAGAACCATGAGGAGTATGAAGCACAGTCCATTGTTGACTCCCGTAGGTTCTGTGGGCGCATACAGTACCTGGTGCATTGGAAGGGGTGCGGTCCGGAGGAACGCTCTTGGGTCTCATCCTCGGACATACTTGCCCCTTGTCCTCTTCCGTGATTTCCATAGACGTTTTCTCCTCAAGCCGGTTGGTCCTCCGAGGGGGAGGGGTCGTTGAGGAGGGGGTACTGTCAGGGCTGGGCTCAGCCTTTCCTTCTCTGAGCTGGCCGCTCAGCTGTAGGCTAATTGCCAGGTCCTATCTCTCCACAGCTACTCACCTGTTGATGATATCCTGCTCGTCATTCCTGCCTACTTAAGCCGTCCAGCCCAGAGGATCTCTGCCTTCGCCTTGGTCAACATCACAAAGACTATCTCCTGCATTCCTGTTTAACCACTTCAGCCCCGGAAGATTTTACCCCCTTCCTGACCAGAGCACTTTTTACAATTCGGCACTGCGTCGCTTTAACTGCTAATTGCGCGGTCATGCAATGCTGTACCCAAACGAAATTTGCGTCCTTTTCTTCCCACAAATATTTTGATGGTATTTGATCACCTCTGCCGTTTTTATTTTTTGCGCTATAAACGGAACTTTTTGTTATAAAAAAAATCCAATAAGGCGCATGCGCGGACTCCTCCAAGATGGCCGCTTAAGCCCGGAGCTCCGCACTGCCCTGACCACCCGGCGCACATAGCGGGGGAACCGGGACCCCGTAGGCCACGTAACCCACCTCAAGGCGAATAGGAGGGGTTGGGGAACAACCCTATGCCGGCCGGATCGTCCAGGAAGGGCCTGGAACCTCTGTTTAGAGCCTCGGCGGAGCGGGCCGAATCCAAGATGGCGGGCGCCATGCTGCACGGCGCACAGACAGCTGCAGAGAGCCCAGGAGATAAACTTTCCTATTCCGCTGTGACCCGCTCTCTCTCCTCTGGGACCCCAGTGAGTACTTCTCTACACTCGGCTCAGTCCACGGCCCTTTCAGATCACAGTGCAGAACATCCCATGACGCCCCCCTCACAGCCTCCCTCTCCTCACATTACAACAGGGCCTGAAATGGCGCCCAATCCAGCCCACTCAATCCTCACAGCCCCTGACCTCTTCTCCCAGTTATCAGCTCTGCTGGATAGAGGTCTGGCCCAAACTGCAGCCAAAATAACTGGCGATATCAGAGAGGACTTCCAGGCCCTGGGCTCCAGGATGGAGGCGATCGAAGATAAACTTGATCAGACCATCTCTAAAACCAGGCAGAACTCCAACCACATACAGGTCATACAAGACCAACTGGACATTGCTCTCTCACGCATCGATGACCTTGAAAATAGGTCCAGAAGGGAAAACTTTAGACTCAGAGGTCTCCCAGAATCTATAACCGACTCTACGATGGCGGTCCAAGACTTCATTAAACAACTTCTCCCTGACATTCCTCCACATAAATTGGAAATTGACCGCGCTCACAGGACATTAGGACCACCGAGGAAAGATGGCCTCCCCAGAGATATAGTGATCAAGCCACACTACTTCTCAGTTAAAGAAGAGGTGATGAAAAAGTGCAGATACCAACAGCCCCTCACGTGCAGAGGCCACGCCGTACAAGTCTTTACGGACATCTCACCTAACACAATACAAAAAAGGAGAGCGTTGAAGCCCCTACTCTCGGTGTTGGCGCAAAACAAAATCAAATACAAATGGGCCTTCCCATTTGCTCTCAAGTTTGATCACAAAGGCAAAACCTACTCTTTCCGCAGCCTCCAAGAAGGAGAACGGATCCTGTTAGACCTCCGCCTCATCTCGCAGGAGTCAGCAATGGACTTCAACAATTCGGCGGCGGGAGCATACAAGCGCCCATCCCCTGCAAGTCCTTTGCAACCCCTGTGGGAAAAACCCAAATACAAGTGCTCCAAGGAAGCCAGACCTCCATGAGTCCTCGAGTCAAGAAGCTGTTTGATGGATTTTCCCTGATCCCTTTTTCCCTTTGTGGGCTTCTACACGAACACGATTGACTTTTCTTTTTTTTTTCTCTCTTTTTATTGCTGGAATGTTTCTCCCTCTGGTCATGACAGCATTGGAGGATATGTGCTGGTGATTTACGGGATTTCTTTTTAGTCGGGGGGGGGGGGGATATGTCCTCTTTCTCTTCTCCCCCCCTCACCCCTCTATGTCTTCTCTTGATGGGGGGGACGTGGGCGGGTGTCCCTGCCCCGGGGGGGTCCCTTGGGAGTAATCCTGCTGGGGCCCTCCTGGGGCAGGGGATTTGAATGTCAACCAACACGATCCTTAAACACCACTTTCTGACCCAGGCCTCCTGGGTAATGGGTAACAGAGTGAGACATCATGACTTCTCCTTATGATGTGCCTTAGACGAAAAAATGAGCTTCGTATTGCGTGGGCTATAGCGCAAGGAGCCCTCCTCATCCACCCGGTATTTTGTCCTGGGTGGGAGGGGAGGAAGGTGGGAAAAAAGGGTGGGCGGGGCCCCCTTCGGTTCCCCAGGTCGGACTAGCTCCGATCAGCAGTTTTTTTTTTGTTGCTTATTCAGTATTTAACTGATGTGCGCCGAGGTCGCGGCAGTTAGGCTGCACCTCCATTAATCCCGAGGACCAGGTGATACTGGTCTCCTGGGTTAGGAATCCTCCCTGTCAACAGGGTCTGGACGTTTCCTCCACTGTGAAGAGTGGAGTGCTCTGCTGCCTCCACTGTTCACACAAGTCCCGAGAGGACTCGATCTTCCCCTCTTCCCCTCTTCCTATGTTCTCTTCTCTACTATCATCTCTAACAATCTATTCTCTTGTAGTTGGCTGTCTGCTGGGTTATACCCACTCCTCCAGTAAGAAGCGGAAGGATGTCTTAATGGTCCCAACTTCGGTTCCTACTCTCCTGCTGGAACAGGTAAGCGTCGAGGGATGGGGGGTAGGCCCCCTACTTCTGCTTCATGGCTGACACTGAAAATCTGCCCTCCCTATTAAGGGTGGCCACACACAATACCCAAGGGCTGAACTCTCCTTCTAAACGAAGGAAAGTACTTGACTTTATGAAATCCCGCAAGATTGATCTTATATTTCTCCAAGAAACCCACTTCCCGATCCGGTACAAACCTAACTTTATCCACTCCCAGTTCCCATTGTATTTTCTAGCCAATGCGGAAGATAAGACCAGAGGGGTTGCTATCCTTATTTCTAAAAATTGCAGATTCACGCTACAGAAGGTTCAACGAGATCCAGAGGGTAGGTACATCCTAGTTAAGGGGACTGTAGAAGGCAGATTATACTCCCTAGTATCCTACTACGCCCCTAACACAGGACAGCACAAATTTTTTAACTCAATGTTTAAGACACTTGGACCACTGATTGAAGACTCTGTAATTTTTGGGGGAGACTCCAACGTGGCCTTCGACCAGGGCCTAGACAAATCTAAACCCCCATCCGCCCAAAACATACGCCCAACCAAAACCAGCCTGAAAATAGCTAAGCTGATTTACTCACAAGGACTCACTGACATTTGGAGGGAATTAAACCCCACCAAAAAAGATTACACTCACTTCTCCCACGCCCACCAATCCTATGCTCGTATTGACCATCTGCTAGTCTCAAATGACTTGATCCCGGCAGCCCAAAGATCACAAATTACTGACACGGTCTGGTCGGATCATTCCCTGTTAAGTGTTCTGATAAATAACCAAACCCCACACCACAAATACAACCTTTGGAGACTAAAGGAAAACATTCTTTCTGACCCCGCCTGGAAAGTTGAAATTGAAAAGGCCATAAAGGAATATTTTATTCACAATGACACGGCAGACGTTTCCGTGGAAACCTTATGGGCAGCACATAAGGCCACAATCAGAGGGAAGTTAATACAAATAGCAGCCAAACTTAAAAAAGAACATGGGATAGACATAGACAACCTAGAAAAGAAATTCCAAAAGTTATGTACGGGGCACAAGAGAGACCCTGCTTTAGTACCCGTATCCCAATTAGATGCAGCACGCCTAGAATTAAACTTAGCTCTTACAGCTAAAGCGGATAAAAGTATATCTTGGCTAGGAGCGAAATATTACTATCAGAAGGACAGGGCTGGGTCTCTCTTGGCGTCCCGTCTCACCCCGCGCCCTCGCACATATATCTTCCCCAAAATCAAAATAGCAGGCCAACCCCACACAACAAACCCACTGAAGGTCATGAAAGCCTTCCACGGGTTCTATGCAGATCTATATAGCGAGCATAAGGCAAGTAATCCCCAAACTCTGACGAATTTTCTGAATAATCTCCCGATTCCTACCCTTTCGGCTGAGCACAGAGATAGACTCGAAGCTCCGGTTTCCGCCGAAGAAGTGCTGGCAGTTATTAAAAACCTTAAGCGGCGGTCGGCCCCGGGCCCAGATGGCTTCTCCGTACCGTACTATAAAACCTATGCAAATACCATAGCGCCTTACCTTGCTAGATTCATTAACTTCAAAACCAAGGGAGAGCCTCTGGACCCGCAGTTGAACGCTGCTTTCATAACTGTAATACCGAAACCAGACAAGGACCAGGGAGAAGTATCCAACTATAGACCCATATCCCTGATCAATAACGATCTAAAAATTATGACTAAAATGATGGCAGACCGTTTGGCCTCCTTTATTGGATCTTATATCCATAAGGACCAAGTGGGGTTTATCCCGGGTAGGCAAGGTCCCGACCAAATCAGAAGAACGGTGGATGTAGTCTCCCTCCTGCAATCGGGCTGGGATGGTAGTGGGGCGCAAAAGGGAATGTTGCTATCTCTAGATTTACAAAAAGCGTTCGACTCTGTATCTTGGTCTTACCTATTCTCAATCATACAACAATGGGGTTTTGGCCCACGGTTCACAGGGTTACTACACTCCCTATACTCTAGCCCAGAAGCTAGAATAAAATTACAAGGACAACTATCTGATCCTATTAAAATAGCTAGAGGGACCCGCCAAGGTTGCCCGCTCTCACCACTGATTTTTGCGATAGCGATTGAATCACTAGAAAAGGTACAATTTCTGGGGAAATTGTGAAAGTGTTCTTGCCTCTACAACTGGAGTGGGCGGAGTAACTGGGTGGGGTGGAGTGGCTTGAGTAACTGTGAAAAGTGTTAAAAAGCTTAATATTTTAAAAAGTATAAATAGTAGTAAAAAAGTTCCATCATTCGCTGAAAGAGCTGAACATTTTTTTCAAAAGTAATTTTTTTTTTCAAAAATGAATTTTTTTTAATCAAAAATGATTTTTTTTTTTCTTCAAAAATGATTTTTTTTTTCAAAAGTAATTTTTTTTTTCAAAGGTAATTTTTTTTTTCAAAAATGAATTTTTTTATTTCAAAAATAATTTTTTTTTCGAAATTATTATTTTTTTTAAAGTAATTTTTTTTTCAAAAATAATTTTTTTTTTTCAAAAATATTTTTTTTTTCAAATATATTTTTTTTTCAAAAATAATTTTTTTTTTTAAAAGTAATTTTTTTTTCAAAAATATTTTTTTTTCAAATATATTTTTTTTTCAAAAATAATTTTTTTTTTAAAAGTAATTTTTTTTTCAAAAATTTTTTTTTTTTTCAAAAATATTTTTTTTTCAAAGTTTTTTTTTTTTTTTCAAAAATTATTTTTTTACTTTTTTCAAAAATAATTTTTTTTTTCAAAAATATTTTTTTTTTTACATGGGGCGGTCATAATGTTTTGGCTGATCATGGGGTGGTCATAATGTTTTGGCTGATCATGGGGTTGTCAGCTTTTGTCACTTCCCACTCTAGTTTTGAACATTTCGCCATTCATTCCTATGGGACCAATTTCGCCGCAAAAACGTCATTTCGTGGACCATTCGGCAAAACATTCCACAAAGTAATAACACACCAATCGGGAACAATCCGCTCGTTTCGGTATATTATTTGTCTCTGTAGTGTGAAAACTGTGGGAGGAGTCTACAAGCATTATCAAGTCTAGCAGATGAAGTCACATGCATTTGGAGTGTCTCAGCATCTTGTGTTTACAACCACTGTTTCCTAGCAACGCTCATGCCCTGTTTATGCTTCCCAAATACTGCTTCATCAAAACTGCCCCATCAGAATTACCCCATCAAAACTGCCCCATCATATTCCTCTATTATAAATCAGTACATGGTGTGTCTGTCCCCTCCCCCGGGCTCTGTAATCAGCTGAGATGCTCCAGCCACCTTCCCCCCTGTGTATAACAGAAGCTTTGGTAACCATGGCAACAAAACAAACACTAACAGTACACTCTGATTAATGGCTAAAATTTCCTGAAATGACCTCTAAACAAATGGCCGTATTTTAAAAACTATACATCCTACAGCGAAGATCTTTATATTGTGAGAATCACAAGACCCAGACCTAGATTTTGATGTATAGCATGTCTCTGAAATATTAAAAATGAAGGCACAGTCGCAGTTTAGAAATTGCCCTTCAAATTTGGGGGGGGCTAGAGTGTAGTTTCAATGAATGTCAATGGACGGCGTGAGTTGCAAACAAATGGTCATATTGTGAAAACTATCAGGACTATGGCTTAGCCGTGGACATGTTTAGTGGCAGCAGGGATAGCTGAACGTTTTGATATAAGATTTGTGTAGGTGGGCTTGAAAATGAGGGAGTGGCGGCAGTTTAGAAATCATGTTCTGATTTTCCAGCTTTTGTCATCTCCCACTCTAGTTTCCCCATTCATTCCTATGGGACCAATTTCGCCGCAAAAACGATGATATTTCGTGAACCATTCGGCGAAACGTTCCGCAAAGTAATAGCACACCATTCGGGAACAATCCGCACGTTTCGGTATATTACTTGTCTATGTAGTGTAAAAACTGTGGGAGGAGTTAGGGTGGTAAATTTGGCTATAATAATAAGAATAATATATATGTGAGATAACAGTAAGTGGTCTTGCTATGCAAGAACACTTAATTAAGTGTTCTTGCATAGCAAGACCACTTACTGTTATCTCACATATATATTATTCTTATTATTATAGCCAAATTTACCACCCTAACTCCTCCCACAGTTTTTACACTACATAGACAAGTAATATACCGAAACGTGCGGATTGTTCCCGATTGGTGTGCTATTACTTTGTGGAACGTTTCGCCGAATGGTTCACGAAATATCGTCGTTTTTGCGGCGAAATTGGTCCCATAGGAATGAATGGGGAAACTAGAGTGGGAGATGACAAAAGCTGGAAAATCAGAACATGATTTCTAAACTGCCGCCACTCCCTCATTTTCAAGCCCACCTACACAAATCTTATATCAAAACGTTCAGCTATCCCTGCTGCCACTAAACATGTCCACGGCTAAGCCATAGTCTTGATAGTTTTCACAATATGACCATTTGTTTGCAACTCACGCCGTCCATTGACATTCATTGAAACTACACTCTAGCCCCCTCCAAATTTGAAGGGCAATTTCTAAACTGCGACTGTGCCTTCAATTTTAATATTTCAGAGACATACTATACATCAAAATCTAGGTCTGGGTCTTGTGATTCTCACAATATAAAGATCTTCGCTGTAGGATGTATAGTTTTTAAAATACGGCCATTTGTTTAGAGGTCATTTCAGGAAATTTTAGCCATTAATCAGAGTGTACTGTTAGTGTTTGTTTTGTTGCCATGGTTACCAAAGCTTCTGTTATACACAGGGGGGAGGTGGCTGGAGCATCTCAGCTGATTACAGAGCCCGGGGGAGGGGACAGACACACCATGTACTGATTTATAATAGAGGAATATGATGGGGCAGTTTTGATGGGGTAATTCTGATGGGGCAGTTTTGATGAAGTAGTATTTGGGAAGCATAAACAGGGCATGAGCGTTGCTAGGAAACAGTGTCTCAGCATCTTGTTGTAAACACAAGATGCTGAGACACCCCAAATGCATGTGACTTCATCTGCTAGACTTGATAATGCTTGTAGACTCCTCCCACAGTTTTCACACTACAGAGACAAATAATATACCGAAACGAGCGGATTGTTCCCGATTGGTGTGTTATTACTTTGTGGAATGTTTTGCCGAATGGTCCACGAAATGACGTTTTTGCGGCGAAATTGGTCCCATAGAAATGAATGGCGAAATGTTCAAAACTAGAGTGGGAAGTGACAAAAGCTGACAACCCCATGATCAGCCAAAACATTATGACCACCCCATGATCAGCCAAAACATTATGACCGCCCCATGTAAAAAAAAAAAAATATTTTTGAAAAAAAATAATAATTTTTGAAAAAAGTAAAAAAATAATTTTTGAAAAAAAAAAATCATTTTTGAAAAAAAAAAAAATATTTTTGAAAAAAAAAAAATTATTTTTGAAAAAAAAAAATATTTTTGAAAAAAAAATTACTTTTAAAAAAAATATTCATTTTTGAAAAAAAAATATATTTGAAAAAAAAATATATTTTTGAAAAAAAAAAATTATTTTTGAAAAAAAAATTACTTTAAAAAAAATAATAATTTCGAAAAAAAAATTATTTTTGAAATAAAAAAATTCATTTTTGAAAAAAAAAATTACCTTTGAAAAAAAAAATTACTTTTGAAAAAAAAAAATCATTTTTGAAGAAAAAAAAATCATTTTTGATTAAAAAAAATTCATTTTTGAAAAAAAAAATTACTTTTGAAAAAAATGTTCAGCTCTTTCAGCGAATGATGGAACTTTTTTACTACTATTTATACTTTTTAAAATATTAAGCTTTTTAACACTTTTCACAGTTACTCAAGCCACTCCACCCAGTTACTCCGCCCACTCCAGTTGTAGAGGCAAGAACACTTTCACAATTTCCCCAGAAATTGTACCTTTTCTAGTTAGCAATTGCTATACGCACTAATCCGGACATAGCAGGGGTGAACTGTGGGCCAGGAACACATAAATGCGGGCTGTTTGCTGATGACCTCATTCTCTATTTGACGTCACCAACAACCTCCCTCCCAGTGCTATGCAAGCTCCTAGACGACTTTGCACAGATCTCTGGGCTATGCGTTAACTACTCCAAGTCTCAAGCACTCAATGTGTCCCTCCCGTCAGCCTTGGTATCTCGGTTGCAGGAGGCGTTCCGCTTTTCGTGGAGCGAGTCCAGCATTCGATACCTTGGAATCAATCTTACCCCCAAATTTGAACAGCTATATCAAGCAAATTACCCCCCCATTTACAAAAAATTAGAATCTGATCTCAAACAATGGTCCCCACATCACATTTCCTGGCTCGGTAAAATAAACTCTGTAAAAATGACTCTGCTGCCACGTCTCCTATATATTTTCAGAGCGCTCCCAATCGCGATACGGAAGGACCACCTCTCAGCATTCCAAAACAAGGTCGTAAAATTTATTTGGGGTGCAAAGGGGCATAGGCTCCCGAGAAACGTCCTATTCGACCCAAGAAAAAAGGGGGGATTGGGACTTCCAAATCTTTTTTGGTATTACCAGGCGGCTAGATTGGCACAGATATCAACAGTCTATGCCAAAACAGCCAGACCTGATTGGATAGAAATGGAAAGACAGGCAGTACCAACATTTACAATTGACTTCCTCCTCTGGTGCCCACCAAAAGCTAGGCCTCCGATCATGTCGCCCGCATTATCACAATCTCTGACGATATGGGACACTCTCAGAAAGAACCCCTCCTTAGTATCGCCCAACAAACCTCTATCGCACATTTTCCGTAACCCCGCATTCCCCCCGGGCATGGACATTAAAGCCTTTCAGTGGTGGCTGGATAGGGGGATGTACCGGATCGGGAACTATTTTACCGCAGCGGGGCCATTAACCCTCAACCACTGCATCAAACATCTGAGCCTCCCCAATTCAGAGAGGTTCAGGTTTAATCAACTTTCACACTTCCTCCAATCTATCTGGATTGAGAAACCTGAGCCCCCGCAGTTCACCCCATATGAAATATGATGTGGGGGTCTCCTGGAGCAGAGGGGGGGCATATCCTTAATCTACTCCTCGCTTGCTGCTACAGATAGGAAAGCAACGTTCATGCTGGCATGGGAGAGGGACTTACAGGACACCTGAGATCTAGATCACTGGCACATGACCTTCTTCCGATCATTCAAAGGCATTCTTAATATTTCCCTGATTGAAGCTAGCCTAAAAGTAATCACTAGATGGTACCTGACCCCCTCCCGGCTGGCCATGATGCATCCCGCGGTCTCCCCTCTATGCTTTCGCGGATGTCACATGACCGGTTCCATGTTACACATATGGTGGGACTGCCCTAAAATTAGGACCTTTTGGCAAAAAATATTTTATGCCATATCCAAAATAATAGGTAAGACCGTTCCCAAATCTCCTCTTACAGCTCTTCTCAACCATCCCATTCCAGGGATCTCAAAATCATCACAGAAATTTGTTTTTTTCGTTTTCCTTGGAGCCAAAATTACCCTTGCTAAAGCTTGGAAGAAGCCTTCAGTCTCTCTCATAGCTGCTAAACGGAAAGTGTCCTGGATAATGACTCAGGAGAAATTAGTAAGCTCTTCACTAGATACCTCAGCAAAGTTTGAGAAGATTTGGGACCCGTGGTCCAAATACATAGGAATAAGGCATCATCCAAACTTTTAGAAATGGTCCCTCAATCGAGGATGGGGCACCGAGCAGACAGCCAAACTTTTCTCTTCTCTGCACTTTACCTCTCTCTTTCTGACTCCTCTCTCCTCTCTTCTCCCCCTAACCCTTCTCTTGCTTCTTTTTTTTTTTTTTTCTTTTCTTTTCTTTTTTTTTTTTTTTTTCCTCTCTTCTCCCTGACTCCCCATATTCGACAGGCAGGAATAGAACTCACTCCTGAAGTGGGTAAACCCTGGAGCGAACCTTAGTAGAAAGTTATACTATGTTATGTATCCCTGTGGTTTACTCAGGAATGATAGCTTCTTACTGCACATGCCTAAACAGCAAAAGTACCAAGGGGATTGTTAAGTTACTTTAAACTTGAAATGTAACCCGTCTAGCAAACTGTTTTTTGCAATTAAGTTCTGTTGGTCAATGCGCCAAAATTTTCTATTACTTTTTTTTATATACATCGCTAGTGTCTCTCTAGGTCCTCGGGTCACTAGTAAATAGGTCTCATTCCGCTCCCCAGCACAGTGTGATCCCATGAAGGGGTGCTGGAGGTGGACTGGGATAAATACCCAAGGCTCACCCGTTATGTTCGCAAGAACAAGGACCAGGTTGGACCTGTTAATAGACACCTCAGTTTAAAGTTAGTTGACGATGTAACTCTAGTGTATAAGTCATTATATTGCAAAAAATATCACTGTTAATATGACTTGCACTCCTCCCTTTTACCCTGCTTTAAATTGTGACATGTAACGGATGCTTGTACCTACAATTTGTTTTGTCTGACAAAATCTAATAAAAACCATTTAAAAAAAAATAAATAAATAAAAATCCAATAAACTAAATTTTAGTCATACATTTAGGCCAAAATGTATTCGGCCACATGTCTTTGGTAAAAAAAATGTCAATAAGCGTATATTTATTGGTTTGCGCAAAAGTTATAGCGTCTACAAACTAGGGTACATTTTCTGTAATTTACACAGCTTTTAGTTTATGACTGCCTATGTCATTTCTTGAGGTGCTAAAATGGCAGGGCAGTACAAAACCCCCCCAAATGACCCCATTTTGGAAAGTAGACACCCCAAGGAAATTGCTGAGAGGCATGTTGAACCCATTGAATATTTATTTTTTTTGTCCCAAGTGATTGAATAATGACAAAAAAAAAAAAAAAATTTACAAAAAGTTGTCACTAAATGATATATTGCTCACACAGGCCATGGGCATATGTGGAATTGCACCCCAAAATACATTCAGCTTCTTCTCCTGAGTATGGGGATACCACATGTGTGGGACTTTTTGGGAGCCTAGCCGCGTACGGGGCCCCGAAAACCAAGCACCGCCTTCAGGATTTCTAAGGGCATAAATTTTTGATTTCACGCCTCACTACCTATCACAGTTTTGAAGGCCATAAAATGCCAAGATGGCACAAACCCCCCCCCAAATGACCCCATTTTGGAAAGTAGACACCCCAAGCTATTTGCTGAGAGGCATGGTGAGTATTTTGCAGCTCTCATTTGTTTTTGAAAATGAAGAAAGACCAGAAAAAAATAAAAAAAATTTCTTCTTTCAATTTTCAAAACTTTGTGACAAAAAGTGAGGTCTGCAAAATACTCACTATACCTCTCAGCAAATAGCTTGGGGTGTCTACTTTCCAAAATGGGGTTATTTGGGGGGGGTTTGTGCCACCTGGGCATTCCATGGCCTCCGAAACTGTGATAGGCAGTGAAGAGTGAAATCAAAAATTTACGCCATTAGAAAGCCTGAAGGCGGTGCTTGGTTTTCGGGGTCCCGTGCGCGGCTAGGCTCCCAAAAAGTCTCACACATGTAGTATCCCCATACTCAGGAGAAGCAGCAGAATGTATTTTGGGGTGTAATTTCACATATCCCCATGGCATGTTTGAGCAATATATCATTTAGTGACAACTTTGTGCAAAAAAAAAAAAAAAATTTGTCTCTTTCCCGCAACTTGTGTCACAATATAAAATATTCCATGGACTCGACATGACTCTCAGCAAATAGCTTGGGGTGTCTACTTTCCAAAATGGGGTCATTTGGGGGGTTTTGAACTGTCCTGGCATTTTATGCACAACATTTAGAAGCTTATGTCACACATCACCCACTCTTCTAACCACTTGAAGACAAAGCCCTTTCTGACACTTTTTGATTACGTGAAAATTTTTTTTTTTTTTGCAAGAAAATTACTTTGAACCCCCAAACATTATATATTTTTTTAAAGCAAATGCCCTACAGATTAAAATGGTGAGTGTTTCATTTTTTTTTTCACACGGTATTTGCGCAGCGATTTTTCAAACGCATTTTTTGTGGAAAAAACACACTTTTTTTAAATTTTAATGCACTAAAACACAATATATTGCCCAAATGTTTGATGGAATAAAAAAGATGATCTTAAGCCGAGTACATGGATACCAAACATGACATGCTTTAAAATTGCGCACAAACGTGCAGTGGGAACAAAATTAATACATTTTTAAAAGCCTTTAAAAGCCTTTACAGGTTACCACTTTAGATTTACAGAGGAGGTCTACTGATAAAAATACTGCTCTCGATCTGACCTTCGCGGTGATACCTCACATGCATGGTGCAATTGCTGTTTACATTTGACGCCAGACCGACGCTTGCGTTCGCCTTAGCGCGAGAGCAGGGGGGACAGGGGTGCTTTTTTTTTTTTTTTTCTTTATTATTTTTTGCTTTTTTATCTTATTTTTAAACTGTTTCTTTCATTATTTTTTTTTAAATCATTTTTATTGTTATCTCAGGGAATGTAAATATCCCCTATGATAGCAATAGGTAGTGACAGGTACTCTTTTTTGAAAAAATTGGGGTCTATTAGACACTAGATTTCTCCTCTGCCCTCAAAGCATCTGACCACACCAAGATCGGTGTGATAAAATGCTTCCCCAATTTCCCAATGGTGCAGAGAGAGAGAGAGAACAATAAAACGACAACTATTTTTTTTTTATTTTTGTTTGTGTTTTTTTTGCAAACTTGTAACTTTTATAACTGTAACCGGTTCCAGGTTCGGGTCTCTCAAAATGCGATGGCATCTTGGGAGACCCTGTGAAAGTGTGCCTAGTCTGTGGAATGCTGTACCCTACGCTAATACTCAACTAGTGAATGGTAGCGTTCAAAACTTTCATCACAATTCACAAAACAATTCACCAATGCAAAGACCAGGATTGTCAGGACAGGAGGGACAATAATAGCGGATGTCACGCCTATATCCACGCTTGCTGCAGACACGACATCTATTTTGGGGGGGGTTTGTTGGGTAGGGGTACTCGGGAGGACATAAAAATGCCTCTCATGCAGCCGACTGCATTTGGTTGGGGATGTGAATGGGGGGTAAGTACGGGCGCTGCAGAAGCGGTGGGTTCCCAATTAGGATTGGCGAATGCAGTAGGAAGGGCACGACGGGCACGACGGGCCTGTGTTTGTCTTTTTGGTGGCAGCGGGACACTACTTGTGCTTGCCACCTCACCAGCTTGAACTGCACTTATGGGACTCGCCACGTCACCAAGTGTTACTGCAGTGCGGGTTTGACTACGACCGGGGTGTACTAGGCAGCTGGTGCTTGCCAGTTCACCAAAACGCTACCAAAAAAACTGTTAGCGATCGCAGGGATCAGGCCTGACTCTGCGAACGCTGCAGTTATGCGTTTAGTGTTCTGTAAGTGACAGTGATCGATCGATACTGCACTTGGGTGGGCTGGGCTGGGCCGGGCGGAGGGGCAAAACGCAGGTGCTAGCAGGTATCTGGGCTGATCCCGCTAACACTGCGTTTTTGGGAACCCTAAACTGCTGGGGACGCTAGTATAGATCTGATTGGATCAGATATTGATCCGTTCAGATACTATACCACTAAGGGAGGTGTACGGTGCGTGCGTGGGTGTTAGCGGTACTGGCGCTAACCTGACGCTGCCTGGGGCTGGTGCTTGCCAGTTCACCAAAACGCTACCAAAAAAACTGTTAGCGATCGCAGGGATCAGGCCTGACTCTGCGAACGCTGCAGTTATGCGTTTAGTGTTTTGTAAGTGTCAGTGATCGATCGATACTGCACTTGGGTGGGCTGGGCTAGGCTGGACGGAGGGGCAAAACGCAGGTGCTAGCAGGTATCTGGGCTGATCCTGCTAACACTGCGTTTTTGGGAACCCTAAACTGCTGGGGACGCTAGTATAGATCTGATCGGATCAGATATTGATGCGTTCAGATACTATACCACTAAGGGAGGCGTATGCTGCGTGCGTGGGTGTTAGCGGTACTGGCGCTAATCTGACGCTGCCTGGGGCGACGCATATCACCGCCGGGCGATCAGGGGGCTAAACCTTTATTCGGTAATAAACGGCGGGTGCCCTGACACTATAAAAAATAAATGAACTAACCAGCGTCACCCGTAACAGTTATACGGTGATCAGTGGTGAAAGGGTTAACTAGGGGGCAATCAAGGGGTTAAAACATTTATTAGATAGTATATGGGGGTCCCTGTCGCTATAAAACGCTGACGGCGAACCTAAATATTTACCTCCCTAACTAGCGTCACCAGTGACACTAATACAGCGATCAGAAAAATGATCGCTTAGCGACACTGGTGAGGGGGGGTGATCAAGGGGTTAAAACTTTATTAGGGGGGGTTAGGGGGGTACCCTAGACCTACAGGGGGCTAACCCTAATTGTCCTACCACTTCTAACTGTCACAAACTGACACTATGCAGTAATCAGAAAAAAAAAAAAAAAACCTGCTTGGTGTCAGTTTGTGACAGGGGGGGGGTGATTGGGGGGGGGATCAGGGGGCGATCGGGGGGGGATCGGGGGTGTTTAGTGTGCCTGGCATGTTCTACTGTGTTGTGTAGTGTTGTGCACTTACTTACATGTCTTCTCCCCTCGGCGCTGGAACGGAAACTCCCGAGCCGAGGGGAGATGACATCACATCCTCTGCCTCTGTGTACTATACAGAGGCAGGGGATGTTTCCCATTGGCTGGGAGCGATCGCGAGGGGGGGGCCACGATCGGATGGCCTCCCCCTCGTCTCTCAACTCTCCCAGCCAAATGCCGACCGCAGCTGGCACCGGGGGGGGGTCCGATCGGACCCCCCGCCCGCGGGAAGGCAATCACGTACCAGGTACGTGATTTTGCCTGCCCGTGCCATTCTGCTCACGTATATAGGCGTGAGGCGGTCGGCAAGTGGTTAAAGACTTGCTTGACTCACATCTCTTCTGGCTCCAGATCCTGCTTGCTGTTCCATTACACTGATCCCTGACTCTCTGGCTTGGCTGACTATCCGTTCCGGTTACCGAACTTTGGCTATGTTTTGACTATGTTTGTTCTATTTACTTTTATTATTAAACAAGTGTGATCTAACTGTACTTCTGTCTCGATCTGATTTCATGATTTCTGACAGTTCCTTGGCCTTCATAATGCTGTTTGTTCACTAAGGTTCTCTAACAAACCTCTCAGGACTTCAGAGAACAGCTGTATGTATACTGAAATTAAATTACACACAGGTGGACTCTATTCACTAATTCAGTGACTTCTGAACGCAATTGGTTCCACTAGATTTTAGTTAGGGATATCAAAGTAATGCCCTATACACACAATCAGACATTGATCGCACACTCCGACAACAAAATCCATCTGATTTTTTTTGACGGATTTTGGGTCAAACTTGTCATGCATACACACAGTCGCACAAAGTTGTCAGAAGATCCGATCGTTCTGAACAAAGTGACGTAAAACACGGACGTCGGGACTATAAACGGGGCAGTAGCCAATAGCTTTCGTCTCTTAATTTATTCTGAGCATGCGTGGCACTTTGTGCGTCGGAACGGAATTTAAACGATTGGATTTTGTTGTTGGAAAATTTTATATCCTGCTCTCAAACTTTGTGTGTCGGAAATTCCGACGGAAAAAGTCAGATGGAGCCCACACACAATCGGAATTTCCGACAACACAATCCGATCGCACCTTTTCCATCGGAAAATCCGACCGCGTGTACAGGGCATAAAGGGGGCTGAATACAAATGCATGCCACACTTTTCACATATTTATTTGTAAGTAATGTTTGAAAAACATTTATCATTTTCCTTCCACTTCACAATTATGTGCCACTTTGTGTTGGTCTATCACATAAAATCCCAATAAAATACATTTACCAGTGTTAGCCACGTTTTATTTAAAAAAGATTAAAACCAACAAAGCCAAGTGGCTGCTTACATTGATGGTGCCATCGCCCAGCACTGAGGCTGGAAAACGTAGCGTGTCAATGGATGTCCCGCAATGGATACTGGCAACAACAGCGCACGTTCCACCTACGACGGTTGAGCAACCAGGGGGACCGGATGTGATTTAATCGCATGACCAAGTACCGCCTCGACGTACGTTTCGTTAAACATGTCTTCAGGAAGCGTACATGGTCACTATGGAGATTGCTTTTAAATAATGCTAATCGATTAACATACGGGGAGGAGTTTTGATGCTAAACAGCCTCAGCGCCGCTCACAGGCACACTAACAGACTGTCCCTTAAACAAATACAAATCTTACAAGGATGTCACAAATACAATAAAGCATTAGTAAACTTGGATATGTATTGAATTCTAAACAATTAAAAATGCATCTTCCCATACATGATAATGCTAAAAATGATTGTAGTAATAGTGTGAAAGTAATGGATTAACCCATACCGTTCGTAATAGCTAAGTAGTAAGGAGGAGTAATAGCTAAGGAGTAACCTAGTAAGGACCTTATCAACATGACCAGGGAGATGGTGATAGGAGAGCATACATTGTTGGTCACAGTGGATGTTGAATCCCTGTATACCAACATTGTACAACAGGATGCCCTCAATGCTGCGTTATGGGCACTGAAAAAATATTCCGACCTCAAAACCCCCCAAATAAAATTCCTTGTGGAGGTCTTGGACATGGCAATGACCAACAACTATTTTTGGCATGCGGGAGATTTCTTTAACCACTTAAGCCCCGGACCATTTGGCTGCCTAAAGACCAGAAGACTTTTTATAATTTGGCACTGCGTTGATTTAACTGGTAATCGCGCGGTCATGCAATGTTGTACCCAAACGAAATTTGTGTCCTTTTTTCTCCACAAATAGAGATTTCTTTTGATGGTATTTGATTGCCTCTGTGATTTTTATTTTTCGCAATATAAATGGAAAAAGACAGAAAATTTTGAAAAAAATTATAATTTCTACTTTTTGTTATAAGAAAAATCCAATAAACTCAATTTTAGTCATACATTTAGGCCAAAATGTATTCAGCCACATGTCTTTGGTAAAAAAAATGTCAACAAGCGTATTTTTATTGGTTTGCTCAAAAGTTATAGCGTCTACAATCTAGGGTAAATTTTCTGGAATTTACACAGCTTTTAGTTTATGACTGCCTATCTCATTTCTTGAGGTGCTAAAATGGCAGGGCAGTACAAACCCCCCAAATTACCCCATTTTGGAAGGTAGACACCCCAAGGAAATTGCTGAGAGGCATGTTGAGCCCATTGAATATTTTTTTTTTGTCCCAAGTAATTGAATAATGAAAAAAATTTTTTTTACAAAACGTTGTCAATAAATGATATATTGCTCACACATGCCATGGTTAGATGTGGAATTGCACCCCAAAATACATTTAGCTGCTTCTCCTGAGTATGGGGATACCACATGTGTGAGACTTTTTGGGAGCCTTGCCGCGTACGAGGCCCCGAAAACCAATCACCGCCTTCAGGATTTCTAAGGGCGTAAATTTTTTATTTAACTCCTCACTACCTATCACAGTTTTGAAGGCCATAAAATGCCCAGATGGCACAACCCCCCCCCCCAATGACCCCATTTTGGAAAGTAGACACCCCAAGCTATTTGCTGAGAGGCATGTTGAGTCCATAGAATATTTTAAATTTTGCCACAAGTTGCGGGAAAATGACAAACTTTTTTTTTTTTTGCACAACGTTGTCACTAAATGATATATTACTCAAACATGCCATGGGCATATGTGGAATTACACCCCAAAATACATTCTGCTGCTTCTCCTGAGTACAGGGATACCACATGTGTGGGACTTTTTGGGAGCCTAGCGTACCGGGCCCCGAAAACCTCTCTTTGTTGTTCTTTGAGGGGCTCGTTGGGTAGGGGTACTCGGAAGGACATACGGAAAAGGCCTCTCATGCAGCCGGCTTACTTCATTTGGATTGGGAAGGTGAGGTGGAGAACCATCTGGAAACATAAGGGCTCTGATAATCTCTTCCTGGAATTTAAGGAAGGATCCAGTCCTTCCTGAAGCTCTGTATAGCACATGAGCGTTCAGCAAAGCCAATTGAAATAAGTATACAGACACTTTTTTATACCAGCATCTGACCTCATGGGCAACTAGGTACGGCGCCAACAACTGGTCATTGAGGTCCACCCCTCCCATATTTTGGTTATATTCGTGGACACATAGGGGTTTCTCCACAAAACCAGTTGCTGTAGGAATTTGGACCGTCGTGTCTGCATGAATGGAGGACAGAATGAAAACCTTGTTATTATCCCTCCACTTCACAGCGAGCAAGTTATTACACTTTAAGCAGGCTCTCTCCCCCAGCCTAAGACGGGAATCTACAAGCCGCTGGGGAAAGCCCCGGCGATTAGATCGCACGGTGCCACATGCGCCAATCTGATGATCAAACAAGTGACTTAAAAGTGGCACGCTTGTGTAATAATTGTCAACATACAAATGGTAACCCTTTCCGAATAAGGGTGACACCAAGTCCCACACAATCTTGCCAGCACTCCCTATGTAATCTGGGCAGTTTGGCGGCTCTACGTGATTATCTCTTCCCTCGCAAACCATAAAACTATATGTATAGCCTGTTGCCCTGTCACAGAGCTTATACATCTTGACCCCGTATCTGGCACTCTTGCTGGGAAGATACTGTTTGAAAGACAAGCAGCCAGAAAACCTAATCAGGGACTCATTCACGCAGACAACTTGATGGGGGGCTGAATTTTGTAGAGTAGATAGTATCCAGGGTCTCCACGAGGACAACAGAGTTCATTGTTGTTGAAGTGCATGAACCGCAAGATCTGCTCATATTGTGCCCTGGTCATGGAGGCAGAGAACAAGGGCATATGGTAAACTGGGTCAGCAGACCAATATGACCGCAACATACTAATTGTCGAGGGATAGGCCCAGAAAAGTCCTAAATTTGGAAACCGTAATTGGCAAGGGAGGACTGGGGATTAGCGGCGATGAATTGACAAGCATACAAATTACTTTGGTCCATAATAGATCTATAAAGATCTTCCGTGAAAAACTGTGAATAAAAATCAAGTGACATAAAATGTGCTTGCCATCTCGCCAGTTTGAACTGCACTTATGGGATTCGCCACGTCACCACGTGATACTGCAGTGCTGGATGTACGACCAGGGTGTACTAGGCCGCTTGTGCTTGCCAGTTCACCAGAAGGATGAGTGGCACTAGTACTTCTCTGCTCCATACCAGAGCCCTGCGGTTCTTGCACCTCAACAACAGCAGAAGAAGATTGGGGTCTGGTACGCCTGACCTTGGCAGGGACCACAACTCCGTCGTTAGAACTATCTGTCATCTGTCATCTGAATCTGACAGATGAGTGACTTCCTCTTCACTATCTGTCATGCTCAGAAACGTGTAGGCCTCTTCACTACTGTACCTTCGATTTGCCATTTTGGGCTCTAAATTTACTGGTACAGTAGTGAGACTCAGAGGTAGGGATGAGCCGAACACCCCCCGGTTCGGTTGGCACCAGAACTTGCGAACGGAGTGAAACTTCTCACGAATGTTAGAACCCCATTGAAGTCTATGGGACTTGAACGTTCAAAATCAAAAGTGCTAATTTTAAAGGCTAATTTGCATGGTATTGTCCTAAAAAGCATTGGGGGACCCGGGTCCTGCCCCAGGGGAGATGAATCAATGCAAAAAAAGTTTTAAAAACTGCAGTTTTTTCGGGAGCAGTGATTTTAATGATGCTTAAAGTGAAAAATAAAAGTGAAATATTCCTTTAAATATCGTACCTGGGGGGTGTCTATAGTATGCCTGTAAAGGGGCGCATGTTTCCCGTGTTTAGAACAGTCTGACAGCAAAATGACATTTCAAAGGAAAAAAAGTCATTTAAAACTACTCGCAGCTATTAATGCATTGCCGGTCCAACAATACACATAGAAGTTCATTGGTAAAAATGGCATGGGAATTCCCCACAGGGGAACCCCGAACAAAAATTTAAAAAAAAAAATGACGTGGGGGGTCCCGCTAAATTCCATACCAGGCCCTTCAGGTCTGGTATGGATATTAAGGGGAACCCCGGCCAAATTTTTTTTTAAAAATGACGTGGGGGGTCCCCCTAAATTCCATACCAGGCCCTTCAGGTCTGGTATGGATATTAAGGGGAACCCTGCGCCAAAATTTTTTAAAAAAACGGCGTTGGGTCCCCCCAAAAATCCATACTAGACCCTTATCCGAGCACCCAACCTGGCAGGCCGCAGGAAAAGAGGGGGGATGAGAGAGCGCCCCCCCTCCTGAACCGTACCAGGCCACATGCCCTCAACATGGGAGGGTGCTTTGGGGTAGCCCCCCAAAACACCTTGTCCCCATGTTGATGAGGACAAGGTCCTCATCCCCACAACCCTGGCCGGTGGTTGTGGGGGTCTGCAGGCGGGGGGCTTATCGGAATCTGGAAGCCCGGCCCTCCCCCCTGTGTGAAATGGTAAGGGGTTACCCCTACCATTTCACTAAAAAACTGTCAAAAATGTTAAAAATGACAAGAGACAGTTTTTGACAATTCCTTTATTTAAAGCGGGGGTCCACCTATCTATGATTTTTTTTTTTTTTTTTAGTTCATTCACAAACTTTTCTTCTCAGCATTACATACTCACATATTGTGTGTAATATGTCCGCCTGTGTCAGATTTCGTCGGAAAGAATAACTTATATTATTCACTACAGGCGGTTTCCATCTTCATTGTGGGCATTTGAAGCTCACAAGCATTTATTTCCTGAATGTGGTGAATGCTGTGCTCCCAGCATTCACTGCTCGTTCCCGCACATGCTCAGTGGCATCCTGGGAAGCCTGAGACTAACTCCCAGGAGTCTGGGAGAGGCTAGAAACACGCCTACTCCCACGGGAGGAGAACCAGGAAGTGCAAAGAAGAATAGAAAAATAAAAGGTAATTACGGCGATTTAAATTTTTTTAAACGGCATGTCAGCATTAGGGATGAGCCCAACCCCCCCCCGTTCGGTTCGCACCAGAACCCGCGAACGGACCGAAAGTTCGCACGAACGTTAGAACCCCATTGACGTCTATGGGACTCGAACGTTTGAAACCAAAAGTGCTCATTTTAAAGGCTAATTTGCATGGTATTGTCCTAAAAAGGGTTTGGGGACCCGGGTCCTACCCCAGGGGACATGTATCAATGCAAAAAAAACTTTTAAAAACGGCCGTTTTTTCGGGAGCAGTGATTTTAATGATGCTTAAAGTAAAAAAAAAAAAAGTGAAATATTCCTTTAAATATCGTACCTGGGGGGTGTCTATAGTATGCCTGTAAAGTGACGCGTGTTTCCCGTGTTTAGAACAGTCCCTGCACCAAATGTCATTTTTAAAGGAAAAAATCTCATTTAAAACTGCTTGCGGGTTTAATGTCATGTCGGGTCATGGCAATATGGATGAAAATCAGTGAGACAAACGGCATGGGTACCCCCCAGTCCATTACCAGGCCCTTTGGGTCTTGTATGGATATTAAGGGGAACCCCGCACCCAAATTAAAATAAGGAAAGGTGTGGGGCCACCAGGCCCTATATACTCTGAACAGCAGTATACAGGCGGTGCAAACAAGACAGGGACTGTAGGTTTGTTGTTAACCACCTCAATACAGTGCACTTACACCCCCTTCCTGACCAGACCAATTTTCAGCTTTCAGTGCTCTCACATTTTGAATGACAATTACTCAGTCGTGCAACACTGTATCCATATGAAATTTGCGTCCTTTTTTTCACACAAATAGAGCTTTCTTTTGGTGGTATTTAATCACTAGTGGGTTTTTTATTTTTTGTGCTATAAATAAAAAAGACCGTAAATTTTGTGAAAAAAATGCCTTTTTCTTTGTTTCTGTCATAAAATTTTGCAAATTAGTAATTTTTCTTCATAAATTTTGGCCAAAATTTATACTGCTACATATCTTTGGTAAAAATAACCCAAATTAGTGTAAATTATTTGATCTTTGTGAAAGTTATAGAGTCTACAAACTATGGTGCCAAGCACTGAAAATTGATCACATCTGATCACACAGATGTACTGATGGTCTATCTCATTTCTTGGTACACTAACAAGTCAGAAAAGTACAAATACCCCCTAAATGACCCCTTTTTAGAAAGTAGACATTCCAAGGTATTAAGTAAGTAGCATGGTGAATTTTTTTAAGTTGTAATTTTTTCTCACAATTCTTTGCAAAATGAAGATTTTTTTTTTTTTTTTTTTTTTTTTTACAAAATTGTCATATTAACAGGTTATTTCTCTCTCAGAGCATATGCATACAACAAATTACACCCCAAAATACATTCTGCTACTCCTCCTGAGTATAGCGATACCACATGTGTGAGACTTTTACACAGCCTGGCCACATACAAAGGCCGAACATTGAAGTAGCATCTTCATGCGTTCTACAAGCCTAAATGACGCATCTCATTTCTCAACCACCATTTACACTTTTGAAGGCCCTGGAGCACCAGGACAATAGAATTGCCCCCAAACTGACCCCATTTTGGAAAGCAAACACCCCAACGTATAATCTATGAGGCATAATGAGTCTTTTGAACGGTTCATTTTTTTCCAGAAGTTTTTGGAAAATGTGGAAAAAAATGAAAACGCATTTTTTTTTACACAAAGTTGTCCATTTATCAGATATTTCCAACACATAGCATGTACGTAGCAAAGATGACACCCCAAAATACATTCTGCTACTCCTCCTGAGTATAGCGATACCACATGTGTGAGACTTTTACACAGCGTGGCCACATACAAAGGCCCAACATTGAAGTAGCACCATCAGGCGATCTACGAGCATAAATGACACATCTCATTTCTCAACCACCTATTGCATTTTTGAAGGCCCTGGAGCACCAGGACAATGGAATTGCCCCCAAAATGACCCCATTTTGGAAAGCAAACACCCCAACGTATAATCTATGAGGCATAATGAGTCTTTTGAACAGTTCATTTTTTTCCAAAAGTTTTTGGAAAATGTGGAAAAAAATGAAAACGCATTTTTTTTTACACAAAGTTGTCCATTTATCAGATATTTCCAACACATAGCATGTACGTAGCAAAGATGACACCCCAAAATACATTCTGCTACTCCTCCTGAGTATAGCGACACCACATGTGTGAGACTTTTACACAGCGTGGCCACATACAAAGGCCCAACATTGGAGTAGCACCATCAGGCGATCTACGAGCATAAATGACACATCTCATTTCTCAACCACCTATTGCATTTTTGAAGGCCCTGGAGCACCAGGACAATGGAATTGCCCCCAAAATGACCCCATTTTGGAAAGCAAACACCCCAACGTATAATCTATGAGGCATAATGAGTCTTTTGAACGGTTCATTTTTTTCCAAAAGTTTTTGGAAAATGTGGAAAAAAATGAAAACGCATTTTTTTTTACACAAAGTTGTCCATTTATCAGATATTTCCACACATAGCATGTACGTAGCAAAGATGACACCCCAAAATACATTCTGCTACTCCTCCTGAGTATAGCGATACCACATGTGTGAGACTTTTACACAGCGTGGCCACATACAAAGGCCCAACATTGGAGTAGCACCATCAGGCGATCTACGAGCATAAATGACACATCTCATTTCTCAACCACCTATTGCATTTTTAAAGGCCCTGGAGCACCAGGACAATGGAATTGCCCCCAAAATGACCCCATTTTGGAAAGCAAACACCCCAACGTATAATCTATGAGGCATAATGAGTCTTTGGAACGGTTCATTTTTTTCCAAAAGTTTTTGGAAAATGTGGAAAAAATGAAAACCCATTTTTTTTTACACAAAGTTGTCCATTTATCAGATATTTCCAACACATAGCATGTACGTAGCAAAGATGACACCCCAAAATACATTCTGCTACTCCTCCTGAGTATAGCGATACCACATGTGTGAGACTTTTACACAGCGTGGCCACATACAAAGGCCCAACATTGGAGTAGCACCATCAGGCGATCTACGAGCATAAATGACACATCTCATTTCTCAACCACCTATTGCATTTTTGAAGGCCCTGGAGCACCAGGACAATGGAATTGCCCCCAAAATGACCCCATTTTGGAAAGCAAACACCCCAACGTATAATCTATGAGGCATGATGAGTCTTTTGAATGGTTCATTTTTTTCCAAAAGTTTTTGGAAAATGTGGAAAAAAATGAAAACGCATTTTTTTTTACACAAAGTTGTCCATTTATCAGATATTTCCAACACATAGCATGTACGTAGCAAAGATGACACCCCAAAATACATTCTGCTACTCCTCCTGAGTATAGCGATACCACATGTGTGAGACTTTTACACAGCGTGGCCACATACAAAGGCCCAACATTGGAGTAGCACCATCAGGCGATCTACGAGCATAAATGACACATCTCATTTCTCAACCACCTATTGCATTTTTGAAGGCCCTGGAGCACCAGGACAATGGAATTGCCCCCAAAATGACCCCATTTTGGAAAGCAAACACCCCAACGTATAATCTATGAGGCATAATGAGTCTTTTGAACGGTTCATTTTTTCCAAAAGTTTTTGGAAAATGTGGAAAAAAATGAAAACGCATTTTTTTTTACACAAAGTTGTCCATTTATCAGATATTTCCAACACATAGCATGTACGTAGCAAAGATGACACCCCAAAATACATTCTGCTACTCCTCCTGAGTATGGCGATACCACATGTGTGAGACTTTTACACAGCCTGGCCACATACAGAGGCCCAACATCAAAGTAGCACCATCAGGCGTTCTAGGAGCATAAATGACATATATAATTTCCTGGCAACCTATCATTTTTGAAAACCCTTCATATTTCTAACACATAGCATGCACATACCAATAATTACAATCCAAAATAAATTCTATTGCAGAAAGGGTAAAAAAAAAAAGCATTACCTGTGCTTTTAGTAGTATCCACAGAGGAGAGCACTGGTCCAGGCAGCAGGCAAGGAGGTGCTTAGCGACAGCAATATTAACTATCCAGGCAGCAGGCAGGAATATTGTCTATAGTCCGCACAAGGATATTGTCAGCACATCACAGTCCATAGAAATTGTCCAGGCAGAGACAGCCAGCACAGCCATAATATGGTCCTGGTACACTGTTAACTGCAGACACTCATTATTGTACCGCGACAGGCATGGGCATGGTGGCAGTAAGTCAGCAGCAGGCTGAGGGCCACAATCAGGTAAGACCTGTGCACAGGGGCACAGGGGTAGAGGCTTCGACCCACCCAAATCTCTATGAAGCCTCCGGACTCCAGACCCTAATTCCGAAACCCGGAGAAAACAAAAATAATTGTTTTCTCCAACCGGAAAAACAATTCTGGAGCCCCTCACATATGTGAGACCCCTGTGTACTACAGTAGCAGGGCAACAGATCAGTCCAAGCGGTAGGCAAAAGCATAGTCCATAAAACAGGCCAGGGTCAGTTCACATGTAAGCAGTCCAAGCGGTAGGCAGTAGAGTAGTTGATAAAACAGGCCAGGGTCAGTTCACGTGGAGGCAGTCCAAACGGTAGGCAGAGGCATAGTCACAAAACAGGCCAGGGTCAGTTCACATGAAAGCAGTCCAAACGGTAGGCAGAGGCATAGTCAAAAAACAGGCCAGGGTCAGTTCACATGGAAGGCAGTGGCATGGTAATTTGGGAAAGAATGGAAAATGGTCAGCACAGATGGTGAAAATGGGGAAATGGTTAAAAATATGGGCTAATATTTTATGGATGTGTGATAAATTTGGAAGCATTCACCAATGCAAAGGCCAGGTTGGGAGGGACACTGGGGACAATGGTAGCTGGTATCTCTTCTAAATCCTCTTTTGGTGCACACGCGACATTTTTTTTGCCGTCTTCGGCCTGCTTCAGATGGTGGAATGCTGAAGAGGAAGTGGCGCTCATGGAGTCGGCAAACAGCCTCAGAGCGAAGGTCTTCTTGGGGGGGTCTTTGGTGATAGATGAGGGACGTGACAACTTCTTCTATGAATTTTAGGAAGGGGGCGGGGCTTTCAATGGATTTGGTGTAGACTACGTAGGAATTGTAAATGGCCAAATGGATGAGATAAATTGCTACCTTCTTATACCAGAATCGGGACCTCCTTATTGACAAATAGGGCTGAATCATTTGATCGTTAAAATCTACCCCCCCCATGTAGAGATTATAATCTTGGACACATGTTGGCTTTTCAATGGGACCTCGTCTTCTTTGTACCACAATTGCAGTGTCTTCATGGATGGTGGACATCATGTGCACGTCCCTCTTATCCTTCCACCTCAAGGCCAGCACTTCATTGCATCTCAATGAAGTTCTTTCCCCCCTTCGCAGCTTTTTATTCGCTAAAGATTGTGGGAAGCCCTTTCTATTTTTTCTGGAGGTTCCACAGGCCAGGGTTTTTGCGATGTATAAATGTTTGAAAAGGGGCAGGCTGGTGTAAAAGTTGTCAACGTAAATGTGATATCCTTTGTTTAGAAGTGGGTATGCCAGGTCCCATACAATCTTTCCAGTTGTGCCCATGTAGGCCGGGCACTCAGGGGGCTGGAGCTGGGAATCTTTTCCTTCATATATACGGAATGCATACAAATATCCTGTGGCTCTCTCACATAGCTTATATAACTTTACTCCGTATCTGGCCCTTTTGCTAGGAATATACTGCTTTATTCCTAGCCGGCCTGAAAAGGGTACCAGGGACTCATCGACGCAAATTTTCTGATCGGGGACATAGAGTTCTGCAAATTGTTGAGAAAAGAAATTTATCAGTGGGCGAATCTTGTATAACTTGTCGTAATTTGGATGATTGTGGGGAGGGCACTGGGTGTTGTCGCTGAAGTGAAGAAAGCGCATTATCATCTTGTATCGGGACCTTGACATTAGGGCAGAATAAATGGGCATACTGTGGATGGGGTGGGTGGACCAATAGGCATGTCCTTCATTTTTTTTTGTAATCCCCATGTTTAGGGTGAGGCCCATAAACACTTTGAATTCCTCCAAATTCCGATCTCTCCACTCAAAAGGACGGGCATAGGATGATTGGGGGTTGTTGGCAATATATTGCTGGGCATACAAATTTGTCTGGTCCACAATAAATTGTAGCATAGTGTCGGGCAAAAACATATAAAAGAAATCAATCTCTGAGAAATTTTGGGTGTTGGTCTGCACACCTGGCAGTGCTGTGAACGGGGGAATAATTGGCGATGCCGAGTTGGAAGGCAGCCATATTGGGTTGGCAAGACCATCTGGCATGTATGTAGAGGCCCTGGCTCTTGGGGGGTGTGACACTCCAGTAGTTGGATTGGAATTTCCTGTGCTGGTACTCAGGCGTGATGTGGCAGGACTGGTACTGGGTCTGGGCATTTGTTCCTGGGGCCTATCGCCGGCGGCAGCGCTGGTACTGGGCATTTGTTCCCGGGGCCTAACGCTGGCGGCAGCTCTGGTACTGGGCCTGGGAATTTGTTCCTGGGGCCTATTGGTGGTGGCAGCGCTGGTACTGGGCATTTGTTCCCGGGGCCTAACGCTGGCGGCAGCGCTGGTACTGGGCCTGGGAAATTGTTCCTGGGGCATATTGGTGGTGGCAGCGCTGGTACTGGGCCTGGGAATATAATCCTGGTTTCCAGAGTGCCGTGCCCTTTTGGGAGGGACCCATTCTTCCTCCGAATCATTTGCCGATTCACTATTTGGTTCAAATGCCGAACTTGAATCAGAATCCAAATTAGAATCTGATGAGAACTCCCCGTTGCTCTCATCGGTCATGGAGAGGATCTGGAACGCCTCCTCACTGCTGAATACTCTTTTGGACATGACGCGGTGTGACAGGTGGCAGGTGACGGTCACTGATGGGCTGTGCGATAGGTGGCAGCTGACGTTCACTGATTGGTGATGACGGTGTGACAGGCGATGGTCACTGATGGGTGACAGGCCACGGACAGTTACTGGTGATGGGTGACGGTCACTAAAAGATGACAGGTGATCGGTGATGGCTGACGGTCACTGATGGGTGACAGGTGATGGGTAACGGGTGATGGCTGGCGGTCACTGATGGGTGACGGGTGATGGCTGGCGGTCACTGATGGGTGACGGGTGATGGCTGGCGGTCACTGATGGGTGATGGCTGGCGGTCACTGATGGGTGACGGGTGATGGCTGGCGGTCACTGATGGGTGGCGATCACTGATGGGTGACAGGTGATGGCTGGCGGTCACAGATGGGTGACGGGTGATGGCTGACGGGTGACAGGTGCACCGCTGATGGTCACTGATTTGTGACGGGTGATAGGTGCACCGCTGATGGTCACTGATTTGTGACGGGTGACAGGTGCACCGCTGGCGGTCACTGATGGGTGACGGGTGATGGCTGGCGGTCACTGATGGGTGACGGCTGGTGGTCACTGATGGGTGACGGCTGGCGGTCACTGATGGGTGACGGGTGACGGCTGGCGGTCACGGATGGGTGACGGGTGACGGCTGGTGGTCACGGATGGGTGACGGGTGATGGCTGGCGGTCACGGATGGGTGACGGGTGACGGCTGGCGGTCACTTATGGGTGATGGGTGACGGCTGGCGGTCACTGATGGGTGACGGGTGACAGGTGCACCGCTGATGGTCACTGATTTGTGACGGGTGACAGGCGCACCGCTGACGGTCACTGATGGCAGTCCCTTATGTGACAGGTGCACTTTATTGGGTGACACTGGTGACTGTTGGGTGACAGATGACAATTGGGGGGGCGATGGGACAGGTGTGGTGTTGGTGCAGACACTACAGAACACAGATCGGTAACTCACTGCGTCTGGCTCTTCTCTCCTCACACTGGAAACGGTGTGTGAGGAGAGAAGAGCTGGTAACAGCTAGTTACCGCTCCGTGTTTACATTTATGATCGGCTGTGAATGGATCACAGCCGATCACGTGGGTAAACAGCCAGCCAATGGCTGTTTACCGGCGTCGGTGACGAGTAGTGTTCCCGGGAACACTCCGTCACCGACGTGCACGCGCAGCGCGCTCGCGATCGCGCGCATGCGTCGTGCACAATGGGGTGGACCTATTTGTGATCGGCCGTGACTTCATCACGGCCGATCACGTGGTAAACAGCCATGTCCAATGGCTGTTCACCCCCCTCGGCGGCGAGCGGTGTCTCCGTGACACGCCGCCACCGAAGGAACAGGGATGCGCGCGCACGATCGCGCGCATTCCCTGTTTAAATGGGAGGCCGTCATATGACGCCCTCCCGCAACGAGAGCCGCGCCGCCTGGCCGTCAATTGACAGCCGGCGGTCGGCAAGCGGTTAAGTAGAATCTGTTTGTAATTTTGAACATTTTTAACGTGTTTAGCTCCAGCCAAAAAATCTTTTTTAAGCTTTTTGGAAAACATAGGGAAGGGTTATCACCCCTGTGACATTTGTTTTGCTGTCTTTCCTCCTCTTCAGAAGATTTCACCTCACTTTTTTGTCCCAATGAAAAATGTTTTTTGAAAATTTGGGTTTTTTTGTGGAACAAGGATTGGAAAGCATCAGTGGAAAGGAGAAATTGTTTTCCCATATTAACTCTTACAGGAGAGAATTTCCCTTCCTAGGGGTAGATTTCATCTCACTTCCTGTTGTCTCCTTCCGTTTGCAAGTAGGAGTCGTTTGTAAGTTAGATGTTTGAAAGTAGGGTCCTGCCCTATATACTCAGCAGAAATTTGGGCCTTAGGTGTTGCTGTGGCCACAACACTGTAAGCCCTCACAGGGCCCTGCTGTGAAATATTAGATCAAGAATTGTAATTACATGCCCCTGTTGAACAGGAGCTGAAAAATTAGGCCTTAGGCACTGGTGCTGGTGCCACAACACTGCAACCCCTCACAGACACTCTAGTTGGAATGCAGGAACGAGCCCTGCTGCAAAGTATTGCATCAAAAATTGTAATTACACGCCCCTGTTAGACAGGGGCAGAAAAATTGGGCCTTAGGCACTGGTGCTGGTGCCACAACACTGCAACCCCTCACAGACACTCTAGTTGGAACGCAGGAACGAGCCCTGCTGCAAAGTATTGCATCAAAAATTGTAATTACACGCCCCTGTTAGACAGGGGCAGAAAAATTGGGCCTTAGGCACTGGTGCTGGTGCCACAACACTGCAACCCCTCACAGACACTCTAGTTGGAATGCAGGAACGAGCCCTGCTGCAAAGTATTACATCAAAAATTGTAATTACACGCCCCTGTTAAACAGGGGCTGAAAAATTGTGCCTTAGGCACTGGTGGTGGCGCCCAGAACCAAAAATGTTCTTACAAGCTATCAGCGTGATGATTGAGGAGGAAGAGGATAATTACTCAGGGATAGTCACTCAGCATCAGCATAGGCAGTCTTTGAAGGGATCTGAGATTTCAAAAAAAAATATTCGGTTACATCAGCATCAGGTGCTTGGTAGCTGGTGGTGATCCAAGACTGATTCATTTTTATGAAGGTCAGCCGATCGACCGAGTCGGTGGACAGACGCACCCTGTGATCGGTTACCACGCCTCCAGCAGCACTGAATGTGCGTTCCGAAAGAACGCTGGATGCAGGACAGGCCAGTAGCTCAATTGCATACTGTGCAAGCTCTGGCCAGTGATCCATCCTCAAGACCCAGTAACCCAGAGGATTTTCGGTGGGAAAGGTGTCCAAGTCTGATCTTGCCCCTAGGTATTCCTGCACCATGTAAAACAGACGCTGGCGATGGTTGCTGGAACCGATCATACCTTGGGGCTGCGGACCAAAAAATTGTCTGAACGCATCGGTCAGACGGCCACATTCTCCA
This sequence comes from Lithobates septentrionalis, assembly GCA_037952835.1. Classification (NCBI taxonomy): domain Eukaryota; kingdom Metazoa; phylum Chordata; class Amphibia; order Anura; family Ranidae; genus Lithobates; species Lithobates septentrionalis. Next base: position 850,597 of record JBBDGP010001341.1, read on the forward strand.
CCGCTCCTTCTTTGACTGACCGAAGCCTCAGCAACACGTTGTCCAGAAACAGGAGTTTGTAACCTCCCAGTCTCTGGGAACGCGTTGCACAGACCTTTCTGCAAGGCCTCCCGAAGATGTTTCATCCTCTGCTCCCTCTGCGATGGCAAGATAAGGTCCGCAACCTTACCCTTGTAACGTGGATCAAGGAGGGTTGCCAGCCAGTATTGGTCCTTCTCCTTGATACCACGAATACGAGGATCCTTACGCAGGCTTTGCAGGATCAGGGAGGCCATGCAGCGTAGGTTTGCTGAGGCATTCGGTCCGGAGTCCTCTGGGTCACTAAGGATGACAACGTCCGCAGCCACCTCCTCCCAGCCACGTACAAGTCCATGTGTTCCTTGGGACTGATCCCTTAAAGACTGCTGCTGATGCTGAGTGCCAGGCTCCACCTCCATACTGACACAATCTTCCTCCTCCTCCTCCTCCTCCTCGTCCTCTTCCTGTGTGATCGGCGGGCACGCAGGAACACTGTCTGGATAAAGGGGGCCTTGAGAGCTAAGGAAGTCCTCCTCTTCCTGCCTCTGTTCTGCCTCAAGTGCCCTGTCCATTATTCCACGCAGCGTGTGCTCCAACAGGTGGACAAGGGGGACAGTGTCACTGATGCATGCACTGTCAGTGCTCACCATCCTCGTGGCCTCCTCGAATGGTGACAGGACAGTGCATGCATCCCTGATCATGGCCCACTGGCATGGGGAAAAAAAACAAGCTCCCCTGACCCTGTCCTGGTGCCATAGTCGCACAGGTACTCATTGATGGCCCTCTGCTGCGTGTGCAGCCGCTGCAGCATGGCCAACGTTGAGTTCCACCTGGTGGGCATGTCACAGATTAGGCGGTTCTTGGGCAGGTTAAACTGCTTTTGGAGGTCCGTCAGCCAAGCACTGGCATTATATGACCGGCGGAAATGCACACAGACTTTCCTGGCCTGCCTCAGGACATCCTGTAAGCCCGGGTACCTGCCCAAGAACCGCTGCACCACCAAGTTAAGGACGTGAGCCAAACAGGGCACATGGGTCATTTGTCCCTGTCGGAGGGCAGATAGGAGGTTGGTGCCATTGTCGCAAACCACCATTCCTGCCTTAAGTTGGCGTGGCGTCAACCACCTCTGAACCTGCCCCTGCAGAGCTGACAGAACCTCTGCCCCAGTGTGGCTCCTGTCCCCCAAGCACACCAGCTCAAGCACCGCATGGCATCTTTTGGCCTGCGTACTTGCGTAGCCCCTTGAACGCCTACGGAGCACCGCTGGTTCCGAGGAAGAGGCCATGGATGAAGAAGAAGAGGAGGGGGTGGAGGAGAGAGGTGTGTCACAATCAGCATTTTGGAGGCGTGGTGGCGGAACAACCTCCAACACTACTGCACCTTGTCCTGCATCCTTCCCAGCTGCCAGCAGAGTCACCCAATGCGCCGTGAAACTTAGGTAACGTCCCTGTCCATGCCTGCTGGACCATGAGTCAGCGGTAATATGCACCTTACCGCTGACCGCCCTGTCCAGCGAGGCATGGACATTGCCTTCCACATGCCGGTAGAGAGCCGGAATCGCCTTCCGGGAGAAAAAGTGGCGTTTGGGTACCTGCCACTGAGGAACTGCACATTCCACAAACTCACGGAAGGGGGCAGAGTCTACCAGCTGAAAAGGCAGCAGTTGAAGTGCTAGCAATTTTGCCAAGCTAGCATTCAACCGCTGGGCATGTGGATGGCTGGGAGCAAACTTCTATCCGTGGTGCAGCAGCTGGGGCAGGGAAATTTGCCTGGTACAATCTGACGTCGGTGTACCAAAAGCAGATTGCCCACAAGTACTTGGCTGTGACACACCTAATTCTACACCTTCATTCCTCTCACTGCAGGTCTCAGAGAGGACTGGAGGTCTAGTGGGGTTGGAAATCTCAGCTGATGAGGAGCAAGGAGAGATCCTCTTTGTTCTTTGGTGTGGGTCTTTTAGATACGCTTGCCAACGAACTGCATGGCAGGTCAACATATGTCTGGTCAAGCATGTGGTACCCAAGCGGGAGATGTTTTGGCCACGCGAGATACGCTTGAGACATATGTTGCAAATAGCAGCGGTGCGATCTGATGCACTCGTCTCAAAAAAGGCCCACACCAAAGAACTTTTTGAATAACGCGCAGAGACTGCAGCGCCCTGCACATGTGGAGCTTTGGGGTGTGATGCAGTCAATGTGCTGCCCTTAGGCTGGCCCCTGGAGGGCATCCTGCCTCGTTGGTGATGTGCCGCCTCCTCCTCCTCCTCCTCCTCCTCTCTCCTATCAGGCACCCACGTTGAGTCAGTGACCTCATCATCCCCTCCCTCCTCATCACTGGAGCAAACCTGGCAGTATGCTGCAGCAGGGGGAGCATGACTGCCAGATTGCTGTCCTTCTTGGGCACCCCCTCTGTCCGTGCTCATGTTACTGCCTTCATCGAGCTCAGTATCATCATCAGAGCCTTCCAAACGCTGGGCATCCTCCTGGAGCATGTACCCAACACTGTGGTCAAACAGTTCGAGGGAATCCTCAGGAGGACATGGTGGAGCTAAGGAAGGAGTCACTGATGACATTGAGCTGAGGGAAGAGGCCGCTGCTTTGCCAGACAAAGCACCCTGGGCATGGGTGAGAGAGGATGAGGAGGATGAGGACGGCTTGGTCATCCACTCGACCAAGTCTTCCGCATGTTGCGGCTCAACACGGTCAGCTGCCGAAAAAAAGGCCAAGCGTGTCCCATGGCCACGTGCTGATGAGGATGCACCGTCTCCACGACCAGCACTAGACACAGAGCCTGCTTGCCCTCTCTTATTGGCTTGTGACTGTCTGCCTCTCCTTCTTGGCCTTCCAGACATACTAATGGCCTGTAGCTGCACTAAGCTGGGATAGAACACCTGTAATTTTCTTCAGGTAGCTTTATATACTGTAACCAGACAAGCCTGCCTGTCAGTAGGAAGATAACAGGAACGGATCTAGCTGAACACTGTGAGCAGGACGCACTGTACTAAATGTAAATAGTCTAGCTGCCTGACCGTGGTACTAATAGGATCAAATAGAACACCTGTAATTTTCTTCAGGTAGCTTTATATACTGTAACCAGACAAGCCTGCCTGTCAGTAGGAAGATAACAGGAACGGATCTAGCTGAACACTGTGAGCAGGACGCACTGTACTAAATGTAAATAGTCTAGCTGCCTGACCGTGGTACTAATAGGATCAAATAGAACACCTGTAATTTTCTTCAGGTAGCTTTATATACTGTAACCAGACAAGCCTGCCTGTCAGTAGGAAGATAACAGGAACGGATCGAGCTGAACACTGTGAGCAGGACGCACTGTACTAAATGTAAATAGTCTAGCTGCCTGACCGTGGTACTAATAGGATCAAATAGAACACCTGTAATTTTCTTCAGGTAGCTTTATATACTGTAACCAGACAAGCCTGTCTGTCAGTAGGAAGATAACAGGAACGGATCTAGCTGAACACTGTGAGCAGGACGCACTGTACTAAATGTAAATAGTCTAGCTGCCTGACCGTGGTACTAATAGGATCAAATAGAACACCTGTAATTTTCTTCAGGTAGCTTTATATACTGTAACCAGACAAGCCTGCCTGTCAGTAGGAAGATAACAGGAACGGATCTAGCTGAACACTGTGAGCAGGACGCACTGTACTAAATGTAAATAGTCTAGCTGCCTGACCGTGGTACTAATAGGATCAAATAGAACACCTGTAATTTTCTTCAGGTAGCTTTATATACTGTAACCAGACAAGCCTGCCTGTCAGTAGGAAGATAACAGGAACGGATCTAGCTGAACACTGTGAGCAGGACGCACTGTACTAAATGTAAATAGTCTAGCTGCCTGACCGTGGTACTAATAGGATCAAATAGAACACCTGTAATTTTCTTCAGGTAGCTTTATATACTGTAACCAGACAAGCCTGCCTGTCAGTAGGAAGATAACAGGAACGGATCTAGCTGAACACTGTGAGCAGCACACACTGTACTAAATGTAAATAGTCTAGCTGCCTGACCGTGGTACTAATAGGATCAAATAGAACACCTGTAATTTTCTTCAGGTAGCTTTATATACTGTAACCAGACAAGCCTGCCTGTCAGTAGGAAGATAACAGGAACGGATCTAGCTGAACACTGTGAGCAGGACGCACTGTACTAAATGTAAATAGTCTAGCTGCCTGACCGTGGTACTAATAGGATCAAATAGAACACCTGTAATTTTCTTCAGGTAGCTTTATATACTGTAACCAGACAAGCCTGCCTGTCAGTAGGAAGATAACAGGAACGGATCTAGCTGAACACTGTGAGCAGGACGCACTGTACTAAATGTAAATAGTCTAGCTGCCTGACCGTGGTACTAATAGGATCAAATAGAACACCTGTAATTTTCTTCAGGTAGCTTTATATACTGTAACCAGACAAGCCTGCCTGTCAGTAGGAAGATAACAGGAACGGATCTAGCTGAACACTGTGAGCAGGACGCACTGTACTAAATGTAAATAGTCTAGCTGCCTGACCGTGGTACTAATAGGATCAAATAGAACACCTGTAATTTTCTTCAGGTAGCTTTATATACTGTAACCAGACAAGCCTGCCTGTCAGTAGGAAGATAACAGGAACGGATCGAGCTGAACACTGTGAGCAGGACGCACTGTACTAAATGTAAATAGTCTAGCTGCCTGACCGTGGTACTAATAGGATCAAATAGAACACCTGTAATTTTCTTCAGGTAGCTTTATATACTGTAACCAGACAAGCCTGTCTGTCAGTAGGAAGATAACAGGAACGGATCTAGCTGAACACTGTGAGCAGGACGCACTGTACTAAATGTAAATAGTCTAGCTGCCTGACCGTGGTACTAATAGGATCAAATAGAACACCTGTAATTTTCTTCAGGTAGCTTTATATACTGTAACCAGACAAGCCTGCCTGTCAGTAGGAAGATAACAGGAACGGATCTAGCTGAACACTGTGAGCAGGACGCACTGTACTAAATGTAAATAGTCTAGCTGCCTGACCGTGGTACTAATAGGATCAAATAGAACACCTGTAATTTTCTTCAGGTAGCTTTATATACTGTAACCAGACAAGCCTGCCTGTCAGTAGGAAGATAACAGGAACGGATCTAGCTGAACACTGTGAGCAGGACGCACTGTACTAAATGTAAATAGTCTAGCTGCCTGACCGTGGTACTAATAGGATCAAATAGAACACCTGTAATTTTCTTCAGGTAGCTTTATATACTGTAACCAGACAAGCCTGCCTGTCAGTAGGAAGATAACAGGAACGGATCTAGCTGAACACTGTGAGCAGCACACACTGTACTAAATGTAAATAGTCTAGCTGCCTGACCGTGGTACTAATAGGATCAAATAGAACACCTGTAATTTTCTTCAGGTAGCTTTATATACTGTAACCAGACAAGCCTGCCTGTCAGTAGGAAGATAACAGGAACGGATCTAGCTGAACACTGTGAGCAGGACGCACTGTACTAAATGTAAATAGTCTAGCTGCCTGACCGTGGTACTAATAGGATCAAATTGAACACCTGTAATTTTCTTCAGGTAGCTTTATATACTGTAACCAGACAAGCCTGCCTGTCAGTAGGAAGATAACAGGAACGGATCTAGCTGAACACTGTGAGCAGGACGCACTGTACTAAATGTAAATAGTCTAGCTGCCTGACCGTGGTACTAATAGGATCAAATAGAACACCTGTAATTTTCTTCAGGTAGCTTTATATACTGTAACCAGACAAGCCTGCCTGTCAGTAGGAAGATAACAGGAACGGATCTAGCTGAACACTGTGAGCAGGACGCACTGTACTAAATGTAAATAGTCTAGCTGCCTGACCGTGGTACTAATAGGATCAAATAGAACACCTGCAATTTTCTTCAGGTAGCTTTATATACTGTAACCAGACAAGCCTGCCTGTCAGTAGGAAGATAACAGGAACGGATCTAGCTGAACACTGTGAGCAGGACGCACTGTACTAAATGTAAATAGTCTAGCTGCCTGACCGTGGTACTAATAGGATCAAATAGAACACCTGTAATTTTCTTCAGGTAGCTTTATATACTGTAACCAGACAAGCCTGCCTGTCAGTAGGAAGATAACAGGAACGGATCTAGCTGAACACTGTGAGCAGGACGCACTGTACTAAATGTAAATAGTCTAGCTGCCTGACCGTGGTACTAATAGGATCAAATAGAACACCTGTAATTTTCTTCACGTAGCTTTATATACTGTAACCAGACAAGCCTGCCTGTCAGTAGGAAGATAACAGGAACGGATCTAGCTGAACACTGTGAGCAGGACGCACTGCACTAAATGTAATTAGTCTAGAAGATAACAGGAACGGATCTAGCTGAACACTGTGAGCAGGACGCACTGCACTAAATGTAAATAGTCTAGAAGATAACAGGAACGGATCTAGCTGAACACTGTGAGCAGGACGCACTGCACTAAATGTAAATAGTCTAGAAGATAACAGCAACGGATCACTGTGAGCAGGACGCACTGCACTAAATGTAAATAGTCTAGAAGATAACAGGAACGGATCTAGCTGAACACTGTGAGCAGGACGCACTGCACTAAATGTAAATAGTCTAGAAGATAACAGGAACCGATCTAGCTGAACACTGTGAGCAGGACGCACTGCACTAAATGTAAATAGTCTAGAAGATAACAGGAACGGATCTAGCTGAACACTGTGAGCAGGACGCACTGCACTAAATGTAAATAGTCTAGAAGATAACAGGAACGGATCTAGCTGAACACTGTGAGCAGGACGCACTGCACTAAATGTAAATAGTCTAGAAGATAACAGGAACGGATCTAGCTGAACACTGTGAGCAGGACGCACTGCACTAAATGTAAATAGTCTAGAAGATAACAGGAACGGATCTAGCTAAACTGAATACAGTGTATATATATATATGCAACACCTGGGATGCATATATATACACAATACACTGTAAGTGCAGCTAACTGACTGACTGTTCTGCCTAATCTATCTAACTCAAATCAAATGACATTGTCTCTCTCTCTATCTCTCATCACACCGGAACACACACTACACAGGGCCACCGTGCAGGCGGCCTTATATAGTGTGGGGCGTGTACTAAATCCCCTGAGCCATAATTGGCCAAAGCCACCCTGGCTTTGGCCATTTACAGCTCTCTCTACTGACGGCGCTGTGATTGGCCAAGCATGCGGGTCATAGTGCATGCTTGGCCAATCATCAGCCAGCAATGCACTGCGATGCCGCAGTGAATTATGGGCCGTGACGCGCCACACGAATTTGGTGCGAACGGCCCATATCGTTCGCAATTCGGCGAACGACTGAACAGCCGATGTTCGAGTCGAACATGGGTTCGACTCGAACACGAAGCTCATCCCTAGTCAGCATCTAGGCAAGGAAGAGAATACATACAGATATTGTTCAAAATTTAAATGCTTCTTCTTTCTTCTTTCTTCTATCTTCCTTCATCTTCTTCTTCTGGTTCTTCTGGTTCTTCTGGTTCTTCCTCCGGTGTTCTCGTCCAGTATCTCCTCCGCGGCATCTTCTTCCCTTCTTCTCCTCGGGCCGCTCCGCATCCATGGCATGGAGGGAGGCTCCCGCTCTTCTCTTCATCTTCTTCTCTTAATCTTCTTCTCTTCATCTTCTTCTCTTCATCTTCTTTTCGGGCCGCTCCGCATCCATGCTGGCATGGAGGGAGGCTCCCGCTGTATGACGCTTCTCCTCTTCTGATGGTTCTTAAATAACGGGGGGGGGGCAGGGCCACCCGGTGACCACGCCCCCCTCTGACGCACAGGGACATGACGGGACTTCCCTGTGGCATTCCCGTGACGCCACAGGGAAGTCCCATCAAGTCACCGTGCGTCAGAGGGGGGCGGGGTCACCGGGTGGCCCCGTCCCCCGTTATTTAAGAACCGTCAGAAGAGGAGAAGCGTCACACAGCGGGAGCCTCCTTCCATGCCACCATGGATGCGGAGCAGCCCGGAGAAGAAGATGAAGAAGAGAAGAAGATGAAGAGAAGAGCGGGAGCCTCCCTCCATGCCATGGATGCGGAGCGGCCGAGGAGAAGAAGGGAAGAAGACGCTGCGGAGGAGATGCTGGACGAGAACACCGGAGGAAGAACCAGAAGAGCCAGAAGAACCAGAAGAACCAGAAGAACTAGAAGAAGAAGAAGAAGAAGATGGAGGAAGAAACCGAAGGAAGATAGAAGATAGAAGGAAGAAGAAAGTAGAAGCATTTAAATAAAGGAATTGTCAAAAACTGTCTCTTGTCATTTTTAACATTTTTGACAGTTTTTTAGTGAAATGGTAGAGGTACTTTTGTACCCCCTTACCATTTCACACAGGGGGGAGGGCCGGGATCTGGGGGTCCCCTTGTTAAAGGGGGCTTCCAGATTCCAATAAGCCCCCCTGCCCGCAGACCCCCACAACCACCGGCCAGGGTTGTGGGGATGAGGCCCTTGTCCTCATCAACATGGGGACAAAGTGTTTTGGGGGGCTACCCCAAAGCACCCTCCCAATGTTGAGGGCATGTGGCCTGGTACGGTTCAGGAGGAGGGGGCTGCTCTCTCGTCCCCCCCTCTTTTCCTGCAGCCTGCCAGGTTGCATGCTCGGATAAGGGCCTGGTATGGAATTTAGGGGGACCCCCACGTCATTTTTTTAAAAAAATTTTGGTTCGGGGTTCCCCTGTGGGGAATTCCCATGCCGTTTTTATCAATGAACTTCTATGTGTATTGTCGGACCGGCAATGCATTAATAGCCGTGAGTAGTTTTAAATGACTTTTTTCCTTTGAAATGTCATTTTGCTGTCAGACTGTTCTAAACACGGGGAAACATGCGCCCCTTTACAGGCATACTATAGACACCCCCCAGGTACAAAATTTAAAGGGATATTACACTTTTATTGTTTCACTTTAAGCATTATTAAAATCACTGCTCCCGAAAAAACGGCCGTTTTTAAAACTTTTTTTTCCATTGATCCATGTCCCCTGGGGCAGGACCCAGGTCCTCAAACACTTTTTATGACAATAACTTGCATATAAGCCTTTAAAATTAGCACTTTTGATTATTCATGTTCGTGTCCCATAGACTTTAACGGTGTTCGCGTGTTCGAACAAATTTTTTTCCTGTTCGCATGTTCTGGTGCGAACCGAACAGGGGGGTGTTCGGCTCATCCCTAATCAAGAATTGTAATTACATGCCCCTGTTGAACAGGGTCAGAAAAATTGGGCCTTTGGTGATGGTGGTGGTGCTGGTGCCACAACACTGTAAGTCCTCACAGTTACTCTTGGTGGGCACTGGAACGGGCCCTGCTGTGAAATATTAGATCAAGAATTGTAATTACATGCACCTGTTGAACAGGGGCAGAAAAATTGGGCCTTTGGTGGTGGTGTTGGTGGTGCTGGTGTCACAACACTGTAAGTCCTCACAGTTACTCTTGGTGGGTGCAGAAACGGGCCCTGCTGTGAAATATTAGATCAAGAATTGTATTACATGTCCCTGTTGAACAGAGGCAGAAAAATTGGGCCTTAGGCACTGGTGCCACAACACTGCAACCCCTCACAGATACTCTAGTTGGAGCACAGGAATAAGCTCTCCTGCAAAATATTGCATCAAAAATTGTAATTACACGCCCCTGTTAAACAGGGGCAGAAAAATTGGGCCTTAGCCACTGGTGGCGGCGCCCAGAATCAAAAAAATTCTTACAAGCTATCAGCATGATCATTGAGGAGGAAGAGGATATTCGCACAGCATAAGAGGATAGTCACTCAGCATCAGCATAGGGAGTCTTGAAGGAATCTGACATTTCAAAAAAAAATATTCGGTTACATCAGCATCAGGTGCTTGGTATCTGGTGGTGATCCAAGACTGATTCATTTTTATGAAGGTCAGCCGATCGACCGAGTCGGTGGACAGGCGCACCCTGTGATCGGTTACAAAGCCTCCAGCAACACTGAATGTGCGTTCCGAAAGAACGCTGGATGCAGGACAGGCCAGTAGCTCAATTGCATACTGTGCAACCTCTGGCCAGTGATCCATCCTCAAGACCCAGTAACCCAGAGGATTTTCGGTGGGAAAGGTGTCCAAGTCAGATCTTGCCCCTAGGTATTCCTGAAGCATGTAAAACAGACGCTGGCGATGGTTGCTGGAACCGATCATACCTTGGGGCTGCGGACTAAAAAATTGTCTGAACGCATTGGTCAGACGGCCACCTTCTCCACCGCTCCTTCTTTGACTGACCGAACCCTCAACAACACGTTGTCCAGGAACAGGAGTTTGTAACCTCCCAGTCTCTGGGAACGCGTTGCACAGACCTTTCTGCAAGGCCTCCCGAAGATGTTTCATCCTCTGCTCCCTCTGCGACGGCAAGATAAGGTCCGCAACCTTACCCTTGTAATGTGGATCAAGGAGGGTTGCCATCCAGTAATGATCCCTCTCCTTGATACCACAAATACGAGGATCCTTCTGCAGGCTTTGCAGGATCAGGGAGGCCATGCAGCGTAGGTTTGCTGAGGCATTCGGTCCGGAGTCCTCTGGGTCACTAAGGACGACATGATCCGCAGCCACCTCCTCCCAGCCACGTACAAGTCCATGGGTTTCTTGGTACTGTAAATGATCCCTTAAAGACTGCTGCTGATGCTGAGTGCCAGGCATCCCCCTCCATGCTGACACAATCCTCCTCCTCCTCTTCCTCTTCCTGTGTGATCGGTGGGCACGCAGGAACACTGTCTGGATAAAGGGGGCCTTGAAAGCTAAGGAAGTCCTCCTCTTCCTGCCTGTGCGTGCAGCCGCTGCAGCATGGCCAACGTTAAGTTTCACCTGGTGGGCATGTCACAGATTAGGTGGTTCTTGGGCAGGTTAAATTCCTTTTGGAGGTCAGCCAGCCGAGCACTGGCATTATATGATCGGTGGAAATGCACACAGACTTTCCTGGCCTGCCTCAGGACATCCTGTAAGCCCGGGTACCTTCCCAAGAACCGCTGCACCTCCAAGTTAAGGACGTGAGCCAAACAGGGCACATGGCTCAGTTGTCCCTGTCAGAGGGTGGAGAGGAGGTTGGTGCCATTGTCGCAAACCACCATTCCTGGCTTAAGCTGGCATTACGTCAACCAACTCTGAACCTGCCCCTGCAGAGCTGACAGAATCTCTGCCCCAGTGTGGCTCCTGTCCATCAAGCACACCAGCTCAAGCACCGCATGGCATCTTTTGGCCTGCCTACTTGCGTAGCCCCTTGAACGCAAACGGAGCACTGCTGGTTCCGAGGACAAAGTACAGGAAGAGGCCATGGAGGAAGAAGAAGAGGAGGGGGTGGAGGAGGGGGGTGTGTCAGAATCACCAGTAGTAGCATTTTGGAGGCGTGGTGGTGGAACAACCTCCAACACTACTGCACTTTGTCCTGCATCCTTCCCAGCTGCCAGCAGAGTCACCCAATGCGCGTGAAACTTAGGTAACGTCCCTGTCCATGCCTGCTGGACCATGAGTCAGCGGTAATATGCACCTTACTGCTGACCGCCCTGTCCAGCGAGGCCAAGGCATTGCCTTCCACATGCCGGTAGAGAGCCGGAATCGCCTTCCGTGAGAAAAAGTAGCATTTGGGAACCTGCCACTGAGGAACCGCACATTCCACAAACTCACGGAAGGGGGCAGAGTCTACCAACCGAAAAGGTAGCAGTTGAAGTGCAAGCAATTTTGCCAAGCTAGCATTCAACCGCTGGGCATGTGGATGGCTGGGAGCGAACTGGGAGCGGTGCAGCAGCTGGGGCAGGGAAATTTGCCTGGTACAATCTGACGTTGGTGTACCGATAGCAGATTGCCCACAAGTACTTGGCTGTGACACACCTAATTCTACACCTTCATTCCTCTAAGTGCAGGTCTCAGAGAGGACTGAATGTATAGTGGGGTTGAAGATCCCAGCTGATAATTGTTCTTTGGTGTGGGTCTTTTAGGTACGCTTGCAAACTAACTGCATGGCAAGTCAACATATGTCTGGTCAAGCATGTGGTGCCCAAGCGGGAGATGTTTTGGCCACGCGAGATACGTTCAAGACATATGTTGCAAAGAGCAGGGGTGCGTTCTGATGCACTAGTCTCAAAAAAGGCCCACACCAAAGAACTTTTGGAATAACGCGCAGACACAGCAACGCCCTGCACATGCAGAGGTCTGCGGTGTGATGCAGTCAGTATGCTGCCCATAAGCTGGCCCCTGGAGGGCATCCTGCCTCATTGGTGATGTGCCTCCTCCTCCTCCTCTCTCCTATCAGGCACCCACGTGGAGTCAGTGACCTCATCATCCCCTCCCTCCTCATCACTGGAGCAAACCTGGCAGTATGCTGCAGCAGGGGGAGCATGACTGCCAGATTGCTGTCCTTCTTGGGCACCCCCTCTGTCTGGGCTCACGTTACTGCCTTCCTCTAGCTGAGTACCATCATCGGAGCCTTTAAAACGCTGGGCATCCTCCTGGAGCATGTACCCAACACTGTGGTCAAACAGTTCGGGGGACTCCACAGGAGGACATGGTGGGGCTAGGGAAGGAGTGACTGATGCCATTGAGCCGAGGGAAGAGGCCGCGTTGGCAGTTGCTTTGCCAGATGAGGACGGCTTGGTCATCCACTCGACCAAGTCTTCCACATGTTGCGGCTCAACACGGCCAGCTGCCAAATAAAAGACCAAGCGTGTCCCACAGCCACGTGCTGATGAGGATGCATCGTGTCCACGACCAGCACTGTTGCCTCTAGACACAGAGCCTGCTTGCCCTCTTTTATTGGCTTGTGACTGTCTGCCTCTCCTTGTTGGCCTTCCAGACATACTATTGGCCTGCAGTGAGATGTAGCTGCACAAAACTGGGATGTATATATATACTGATTATACTGCAGCTAGCAGAATCAACTGCCTGCCTGTAGTATTATTAGTATGAGAACACCTGCACTTGTCTTCAGGTAACTATACTGTAGGTGCAACTGTGCAGGGTACACAGTACACTAACTGGAAGTACTTCAAGAGCCTGCCTGTGCTATTAATAGGATCAGAAGAAGCACACAAGCACCTGGCTTCAGGTAGCTATACTGTAGGTGCAACTGTGCAGGGTTACACAGTACACTAACTGTAAATACTTCAAGAGCCTACCTGTGCTATTAATAGGATCAGAAGAAGCACACAAGCACCTGTCTTCAGGTAGCTATACTGTAGGTGCAACTGTGCAGGGTTACACAGTACGCTAACTATAAATACTTCAAGAGCCTGCCTGTGCTATTAATAGGATCAGAGGGGGGTTTAAGTGCCCAGTAAGCAAGTGGTTAAGGGACCCCTAGGTCACCAGAACTAGTGTCCCCATTGGAAGATGTCCCTTCTATCATTTCTCTGAGGACAACTCTGATGCCAGACTAACGCCCTGATGATGTCAGACACTGCTGATAAAACACGTTGGGTGTGACTTTCCGTGGGCACGTCACTTCCGGTGTTTGGAATGCAGGTGGAACGCAAACCGACGTATTTAGTTTCATTTTCAATGCCTGAGTATTTCCCATGAATTTAAGTGCAATTTTAACCTTTTATTTAATATATTGAAAGTACTACACTGAGAGGCCTCTTTATCTCCCTCTACATGCTCCTGGGCTACTTATATAGTCTCACAGGAGCACCAATAAAAGCATGCAGGTATCCATTTATCCATATGTAGGGGATTCTCTGCTGGTTGGAATAGAGCGCTAATCTCCACGGTTTGGTATAAGAGACCTCCAGTTGAGGACCTTTAAAGTGTTTTGTGACTTCCTTTGAAGAAAAGGGGTCATAGATCTCTGGTGAGTGTGCTTTGTTGCCTGTTTGGTGGAGAGGAACAGCACAATTCAATTTTTTAATATACTTTTTTATCATTTTTTTTAATCTTTGGAGTTTCTTTGGACTGAGCACGTTAATTGGACTTTTCTTATTTACTTACTTTTCTTGCATGTTAATTTTTGATCTGATGACACTTTTGATTTTTTGTGGTGGTTATAAGAGCGCAGTTTATTTCTGGTTGATTGAACCATTGGAATGTGTTTACATCGGAATTGCATCACTTGAGGTAGAAGGAGCGGGCAAGGTGAACTAGCTACTAAATAAATATATACAATGCTATATGTAAGGAGCTTTAAAGGGTTGACTCTATAGGTGACACCCTTATAATCTTGACCCCCTTATATAGAAAGTTGAACTGAAAGTTTCTTAAGTTTGCTTATTTCATTATGTAATAATATGTCTGTACCAGCTCTAATGTCAACTTTCACTGGTTACTTTCTAATACAGAGACAACTTACATAAAAGTTCTCTGTGAACAATGGCTGTAATATCTACAGCCTTGTCGCTTTAGTGCAGGTTGTGTTTGGCCTTCCTGGTAATCCGGAGAAATGTTGATCTACTATTTATTATCTTCAGGTAATGATATAACATATAATATTATATTCCACTGTTCTAAAACTCTAAAATGTATTCATTTGAAATTGTTTGGTGTTAAGGTGGCATTGTCAAGTGTTTTACTGTACAGTAGTTTTAGAATTGACTTTTGAAAGCCTAAGAAAACAGTTTGAAAAGAAAGGGAAAAAAGGGGGGAATGAGGGAAAATGGGACTTTGTGTGAAACACACTTGGGTAGGTTGAATCATTCAAATGATAAAACACATATTTATTATTAGCACAATTGAGCATAGTGTAGTAAATAACATGATTGAATAAACAACATAGGTAAAACAAAATCCGGATACACATGACTAATGCATCATATAGTAAAATTGTAGACATTGTTGCACATGGTACATGATATATCAGCAGTATGCTCAAAATTGTATAAAAACATATTGGCTAAGTATTTAATTGATGATTCAAAATGGTCAAACCCATAATATTCACATGATTACTGTGGCATAGCATCAGATAAACGGCTCTATGCGTTTCGTGGGTTGTCTCCACTCATCAGGAGCAGCTATACATAAAGGGTACCTGTAATAGGTTATAAATTAAATGAATAATCAATGGTAATTGATTAAAAAATAGGAAGAGAGGGAGCAACAAACTATGGTCCTAGCACTCTTACCTATGGGTATAATTTAACAGGAATGTAGATACTGATGAATAAGATGAGAGGCGTTGGGGGGTGAAACAAACATGACCCCCCCATTGATTATTAATTTAATTTATAACCTATTACAGGTACCCTTTATGTATAGCTTCTCCTGATGAGTGGAGACAACCCACGAAACGCGTAGAGCCTTTTATCTGATGCTATGCCACAGTAATCATGTGAATATTATGGGTTTGACCATTTTGAATCATCAATTAAATACTTAGCCAATATGTTTTTATACAATTTTGAGCATACTGCTGATATATCATGTACCATGTGCAACAATGTCTACAATTTTACTATATGATGCATTAGTCATGTGTATCTGGATTTTGTTTTAACTATGTTGTTTATTCAATCATGTTATTTACTACACTATGCTCAATTGTGCTAATAATAAATATGTGTTTTACCATTTGAATGATTCAACCTACCCAAGTGTTGTGTTTCACACAAAGTCCCATTTTCCCTCATTCCCCCCTTATTTCCCCCTCTTTACAAACCACTAGGGATGGAGAATTGTGTACTGGATAGTCACTTCTCATATAAAGTCCCAACTTCTTGTCTTTTTAATATAGTTTGAAAAGAAAGCTGTGGCCGTGAAAGCAATATAAATGGGAGCGTTGCATGTAAAAAAAAAAAAAAAATCAGAGAGAAGATAAATACGGTTTAAAAAAATAGGATAGTGCTGTACTTTTAACAGTTTAAGTGCCCATTAAAAAGGAACTATGCTCACCTCCCCTCCAGCAATGCGACGTCGGCAAGCTCTGTCACCAAATTTTTTCTCAATCTTCGGCGATCTGCATTGGTCTGGCCAGGATGACATAACTCCTGCATATACGCATGAGAGTTCATTCATCCAGGCACCCACTCAATCCAATCAGCAGAGAGTTCAGCAGAGAATTCCGGATCTTCTGATTGGAGAGCTCCAGCAGGGGGTGTGACAAAGAGTAAGGAGCGTAGAAGGAGATTATTGCCTAATCTCTTATCTGTCTTATTGCTTGAACATGGATAGTGAAGGCTCTTCTTTGTATCATGCTGGCAGGAGATAGGCTCTTCTACTCAGGCAGTGGCTGCTTTAAAAAAAAAAGTATATAGCTCATATAGCTACTGTATATTTACTTTAGCTCACTTGAACATATGTTCAGTTTAAATTATAACAATCCAAAAGCCTGTAGCGTGCTACAAAAAATCAAAAAACAAAACTTCTTAAGCTCTTGCCAACCAACAAATGCATATATGCATCCACAGAAAAGGGGGGATCTTAGCACCCAGCCGCCATACATATGCATTCACCTGAGATTAAGCAATCACTGCACTCTCAGAGCACATTGACCGGGCTGTTACTGACAGCTCCTGGTTACAGCTTCTGCTCACAGCAGCCGCATGAGCGGGAGCCCATCCTGCTGTCTCATGATAAGTCAACTGATGTGAGAGCCAATCACAGAGGTCACATGTAAGGGTAGGTACTGAATAGGAGGAGGTTTGGGACTTTAAATGAGGTGCACATGGACATGAGCCTCCATCCCTGTGGCGTCGCCAAAAATGAGGGAAAGTTTGGGACTTTTAAATGAGGGGCGCTGTCAAAGATTGGTGCAGTGAACATAACCTTAATGTGAATACATTGATCCATACATCAAGGGTAAATGCACATTCTGAAGAGCACTTTATTAGAGTGTCTATTCACAGTTGTGACCATGTTGCAAAACAGTCAAAGCGTTACATTAAAATAATTGACTCAGCAAAAATACAGCAATAAAGCATACAGCAATCAAGACAGAAATAGTACAGTACATGGTATTGAATAATGTAAGTCAACCAATAAGGTTGCGCAACAGCATGCTCGGCGCGTTTCGTGAACCATCACTCATAAGGAGCAAGCGCCAACCATCCATCTACAGGTAACATACGAGTATGCATAAGTACCACTGTATTAAATATAGTCATAAAATAAAAAATTTTGCCCGAATGAGGGCAAGGCTCAAAGATTGGTTGGAGTTATTCACAAAACCGGCTGCCAATGTGAGCACTAGGTGCCGACAACCATCAGGTCATCCCAAAAGTGTCCACCACGGAAGCTGAGGGGGCCATATCAATGCACACTGGGTTGCAGGTTGAGGACCAAACAGGGGAAATGAGGTATCCATGAAGAAGTCACCGGTGGTCAATTAACCATCCGGGAAGTTCTGTGGAGCAGATATGATATAAAATATTTTATGTATATATATATTGTATTCAATCATATTACAGGGTATAGGTTTTTAATGTATTATATCCCATGTGAATTCAAACCTGATATATATACATGTAAGGGTAGGTACCTCCTTCATGTTCCCCTCCTCATTGGGCGCCAAGTGTGGGTCACATAGGAGGCCTACCCCGGGGTGGGTTCTTCTGGCCTACATTAGGCACCTTAAACAGGGTCACTGCCCTGCACATGGGGTACCTTTATTTGAGCAGATGAGGGAACTCTAGTAAACTCTCTTGATGTAATTATACACCACCATGGTCAATGATGCATTTAGGAGGGACACGCTGAGCTTATACCCTCTTGACCTGTCCTCCAGTGCATCACCACATACCACATCCGTATTAAGTATATTAACCAAAATTGAAAAAAAAAAAGGAAAGGGCGTTTCACTCACTCCCAGTAACAGTATGGAGTCCTACTGTGCATCTAGTGCTGACTCCATGCATGCACTCACTTAACTCTTCCTCTTCTGTACCTGTGCACAGGCTAGATACCTCTGCAGTGCTGATCTGCACCCATTGCTATGGGAGGTGGGACCTGCTTATGGAAAGAGTGCCGACAAACAACTCCTCCTGCAAGAGGCTATCCCAGCTGCCCCACGTACACACTTACAACCGGCCGCTAGAGAAACCTTCCTTACCCTTGGTAACCACCTGTGTCTTCACACTGTTTAACTCTTGCACTGATGTCTTAATACCCCAATGTGTTTAGCTGACCCAAGCTGTAATCTTATATGTGTCGGTTACTTGACGTATTACACCCCTTTGGTAACTTCAGACCAGGAGAAGACAAAGTTTCAAAAGCTTTACTTAGAAGACTTTGCATTACAGTCAAACAAAGGCAACAGTCATTCCATAAACTAATGCCTAACTCAGGTTTGTCGCTGCCCAGCATACCCACACAGGAACAGGTCCATATCTGGCTCCATGATGGTAGTATCAAGAATTGACATCATCAGGGCACACTGCAGGTCCCAACAATCCCCCTATATTGTGGAAGGATCCTGAAGCCAGATGTTCCTTAGTTGGCACCCTGGTCTCAGCATATTTCTGAAGGTTAGCAGGATGGACCCCAGCAATGGTACCATGAACATAGTAATGACAGTAAGCAGCAGCAACCACTCTCTCATGTCCCTTTTATAATGCACAGGACCAGTGGGTCAGATCCAACAAAGCCCGCCAAGAAAGAACCTGGCATATTTCAGAAGGTTAGCAGGATGGACCCCAGCAATGGTACCACGAATATAACAATGACAATCAACAGCAGCAACCACTCTCTCGGGTCCCTTTTATAATGCACAGGACCAGTGGGTCAGATCCAACAAAGCCCGCCAAGAAAGAACCTGGAAACACAATTAACCCTAACCCTCCTGACTGGGGCAGCATAAAACTCTACCTGCCTACACACATGATAGGGAGATCGCTCCACCTCCCAGGCAATAATGGACACTTAAAGGGATGGCACAAGACAGGAGGTGTTAAAGGATTAAGTGCTCTTTAACAATGTTGTCAGCCTAGATTCAGTCTATGGGGTGCTAAATAACGATTGGCACCTGACACTTCCTGCAATAACCACCATTTTAAACTGGGGCTGGGAAAAAAAGTTTTTTCCAGCACCAATTAAAAATAGCTCCTAGATGATAGCTCACCTATAAATGGAGTATGCCATGCATTATACTATGACTGGTACTTTGTTGCTCTTCCCTTTTTCCCTGTCCTCTCTTCCCACTCCTTGTCCCTTCCCCCCCTTTCTTGCCCTTTTTATTGAGTTCACGCTTCCACCGTTAGTCTGACATACCATCTTATAATTTACGGAATAATTACCAATGTTGTTTAAATATCGCATGTGTACTACAAGCTTATGTGTACTACCTTTTTAACGGTGAACTAGTTTGTTTATTGTTATTTTTGTTTCTATTATAAAATCTCAATAAAGATAACTTTAACACAAAAATAGCTCCTTGGACTCAAGTAGTTAACCACTTCCTGCTGAGTGAATGCATATATGTGGCCTCACGGAAGTCGGTCTTCTTCCATGGGGTTGCATATATGAGCTACTGGTTTTATGATGGGAGCATAGTGCACAGCACACTCCCACCAATAGCTACTGGTCTTGTACCCACAATTGGGAACACGGGAGGGCTGGCTCCCAATCACATAATCACTGTGATAGCCTGTGATTGGCTATTACAGTGATTAGACACTGTACAACACAGCCCTCAAATTGTTTCTCCTCTTGATTGTAAAAAAGACATAACCTATCTTTTTCTCCTTGCAAGAGGAGAAGATTATAAACAAAACATAAATGTGTGGGAATAAATAAATGAATAATAAAGATAAAATGGATAAATTAGAGTTTGATCTAGGGCAGCGTCGAGGTTAGAGTCAAGGTCAGGGTGAAATGCCATGGTCAGAATAAAAGGTTGGGGTGAAAGGTCAGGGTCACCGTGTTTTAGGTAGAGCGCAAAAACAAACATTTTTAGATTTAGTGTCAGTGTGTTTAAGGGAGGATAAATAAAGCAAAATGCGTGCTATTGTTTCTGGGCCCTACTATGGGTACAAACAACAAATAACATACAGCGCCTTGAAAAAGTATTCATACCCCTTGAAATTGTCCACATTTTGTCATCTTACAACCAAAAACTTAAGTGTATTTTATTGGGAATTTACTGTATGTCATAGACCAACACAAAGTGGCACATAATTGTGAAGTGGAAGGAAAAATGATAAATGGTTTTCAACATTTTTTACAAATAAATATCTGAAAAGTGTAGCGTGCATTTGTATTCAGCCCCCCTGAGTCAATACTTTGTAGAACCACCTTTCGCTGCAATACAGCGCACAAAGCAAGGTCCATAAAGACATCGATGAGTGAGTTTGGGGTGGAGGAACCTGATCAGCCTGACCTCAACCCGATAGAACACCTTTGGGATGAATTAGCGTGGACACTGCGAGCCAGGCCTTCCCATCCAACATCAGTGCCTGACCTCACAAATGCGCTTCTGGAAGAATGGTCAAACATTCCCATAGACACACTCCTAAACCTTGTGGACAGCTTTCCCAGAAGAGTTGAAGCTGTTATAGCTGCAAAGGGTGGGCCAACTCAATATTGAACCCTACGGACCCTATATCCTTTACAATCACTCCATCATAGTTGCATAGTTAGTCTGGTTGAAAAAGAACACAAGTACATACAGTTCAACCAATAGAAGGGAAGTGATTCTTAAAGGGGTTTTAGACCTGGAGCTCAAAAACATTGCATTCTTTTTTTGCTATGGAGGCCTACTGTATGTTACTTTGCTCTGATTGTCTTCAATAGGAGTTATTCAGTAAGTTCAGGCTACCAATACTGATCTCTCCTTAAACACTAGTATCCTGACTGTCATGCTTTATTCATTATCTACAGTACTATTTGAAACCAAATAAATTTGCTGATCAGGATCTCCTCACTTTGATGTTCCTGGTGTGCATGCTGGTTCAGGTTCAGTGGCAAATATTGAAGCCACTGGATCAGCCTGACAACCAGGAAAAAAAGCATGTTCATGAAAAAAAAGAGGGTAGCTTTAGTATTTCTCTGATTTTCTCTCTGATTTCCTTTAAGTGCATCCGTTGGCTCACAAGGGACATAACACATGCCTTGACAAATCCTAAAACAAAGACAAATTGTGCCGGGGGGAACGATTGTATAAACAAGGTGGAGCAGGATGCATACAGCTGTCATGTGTGGGCTTCAGGTATGAGATATCTTTTGTTTCTATTGGCTCCTGAATCAATAGTTGACAGACTAAATGCTACCTTGCAACTGATGTTCAACTGTAGCTGATTTCAGTCGCAAAATCACGCTGTTCCTTTGAAAACAAAGCTTTTTGTCTTTAGAGACTGAAAATGGTTATTTCCAGCATTCCAAGTGGTGGAGCAATCAAAGAGGATAAAAAAGACTAGTGAAGAAAGAAGAGGGAAGAGCGTAGCTTGAGATCATTGCATATTCCTTTATCTGTCTCTTACTTCACTGTATTGAACCACCCCTGAACTAGGTAGCCGATCGTTCTTATCTTTAAAGGGCAACTTTACCCAAAATTGTTATTTCATTTTTCCAATTCTTCTTCTTGTTTCCCTTAGATGCTCCAGTGCACAGCAGCTCCTCAATGGAAATCCCATGCTCCCCATGAGCATCAAAGGTTGGTCTCTTGCTTCCCCAATGAATTGTACATCACAGGTCCAATTCCAAAGCTTTAACACACAGATAAGGATCTTTATTTTTAGTCGTGTCACTGTCATTTTCAATTCTCATTGCACTCAGCTTTAAATAACTGTCATTTTTTTTTTTGGACATGCATATTTTTATCCTCTGCATTAGTGAGTTATGTGAATTGAATACATTGCAAGTCTGTTTGTAAGAGAGAGAGATGAGAGACACCATAGGTGTGCACAGCCTATTGCATTAGGGTGTGCACACTAAAGCTCAAACACACGTGTGTGCCAGTGGTGGCTGGTGCTCCATCGGTCAGGATAAACGGCAGACAGACCTGACCACAGACATCCCCCGCTTCTGTTGCTCCAGCCAACCACCCCACACTAACCCCCCCCTCGTCGCTTCAGCCCGTCACCACACACCATACCCACACCACCCCCTCACGGTCGTCAGCTCGCTTGCTCTCTGGCCCATCAGGCCCCCGTCAGCCCTGTATGTACCCCGTATAGGTCATGGCTGCGGCTGCGGCTTCACCCCTCCGTTTTCTCCGTGTCCCAGCTGTCGCTTCTCCTCCCGGCCAAAGGGGTCTTCAGGCTCCCGGTCAATGGGGTCTTAGGACTCCCGGCCAATAGGGTTTCATTGCCCGATTCCTGATTAGTGATAGGAGAAGCAGGAAGACATTAGTGAATATTAATTCACTAATGTCACACAACAGAGTGGGCTTGGGACGCAGTGCTCTGTGCCCCAAGCCCACCCTTTTTTGAAGCCAATTAGAGTCTCAGGCTCTAATTGTGTGCTTCTAAAGAAAAAAAATCCATTGAAATGCATGCATCCGGTGCCCTGCATGTAGATTAGGGGCCGGACGCATGGATTAAGGGGGGAAGCACCCATGAGCCCCTAATGAGTGGCCACCATTGGTGTGTGCGTGTCTACATATATACTGTATATGACCCCGACACATTGATCTCCCTGCTGGCACAGTGAAAGACATGTGTGTAAACACTTCTCTTATGGCAGAGCTGGTAAGAAATAGATCTTTCCTGTCTTCTTTTTGGCACACAGAGAGATAATGCTAATGCGCATGGGGTGATTAGGGTGTGCTCAGGAACATCCAGCACACCTTGTGCACATGCCTATGAGAGACACACTGCTAAAGAGACATCTTTCTATTTGAGTCTCTGAAAATTGTAAGAAACTCTTAGGGCTCAGATAAATGTTCTCCAGCACACCATGGATCTTGACTTGCAGTCCAAAACTTTTATTGCAGAGACATCACATTACACAAGTGCAACGTTTCTGAGCCACGCAGGACCCACTTCGCCACATGCCTGAAATAAAAATGTGGCTCAACTATGGGTTTTTACCGCACCACCAAAACCAGTGTGATCAATCCATTAGGATCCTTTCAGAATGTTGCATTGCTTTTTTAACATGCGTTACAGCAATGCAAGACACTGCTTATACCATGGTATGGTGTGATTTTTATTGAAATACCCCCCCCCCCCCCAGTGCACTAAACTTATGCACCCTCAAAACACCTGCATTGCAGCACACCACAGTGTCCATTAAAGCCTCGTACACACAATCAGATTTTCAGACGAGTGCTCGTCTGTTTTTTGTTGCATGCTAGTCTCATATCGAAAGTTAAGAGGTTACTCAACATACGAAAATTCTCGTACGACAGAATTCAACTTTAGAAGTGATGTAATTGTGTTGAATTGTATTCTATTCTTTCGTTTCCGAGTATGCATAGTCTTTTAATTCTTCAAAATAAACGAAAATCCGACGTTGTGTTCACATACAATTAAAATTGTATTGCATGCACGTTCAGTTTTTGTCGTACAAATATTCAGAATTGACTGTCGAAAGCACCGTACTAATGATCCAAAAATTGACAGATCGTTCGCCCGACTAAATTTAACTTCCGATTTTATTATCGTGTGTATGGACCTTAACACACTACTGTATATTGGAGTTCACTGCACTAAAAAAATGTAGTGCAACTCCGAATTTCAGTGAGATTACAGTCAATTCAAATGAATGGGCTGCCTTAATGCAATTAATGTAATTTTTGCAACAAAACCTGTATTAGTTAATGGACCAGATGGGCCCGTAGGTCATTCAACAAACCATCCAATGTCTATCCTGATTTTTGCATGCCCTTAAACCTTATTTTTTTATGCAAGTAAAACATTGTCCCTTTAACAAAATTCCATATACCAGAATGAAGATGAGAAAACATTATTTAATAACACCTATAAAATCATTGTTAAAGCTGAAAAGTTTTTTTTCCTTGCAGCTCCAAATCGTTTTTTTTAAAAATGAAAGAGGCTCTTTGATCTTTTCCAGTCTTGAAGGGTACCCTTCCTGGCTTTGTGAGTAGCAGTATTTTGTTAGCAGGAGTGACTGGCAAGGTAAGGGAGTAACCTGAGTGGGACACCACTGACACAGTGCTGGGGAAAGGGAAAATCGGAGGATACAGCTGCTGCAGAATTCCCCGGAGGTTGTGGGGTCTATCGGTATACACTATATACTGTACAGTATGTGTATATGGAAGGTATCAGTGATTAATTCAGGGTGCCAACATCCTAAATAGAGACAAAGAAAAAATTCCCCTTGGATTGGACTTTAGTGGCACTAAATAGTAACTATAGATAGTATAGAAGTAGAAAATAATTTATTAATAACACAAAGTATAAAAAAGTAACACAGAGTATACATTACAACAAGCAACTGATGATAATACGACTGTATAAAGTAGATGGTGTAGAAGAAATATCCTTCACCCAACACGTTTCTGGGTCTATTAGCTCTCCTTCTTCAAGGATAAAGAAGGTATCAAATCTCTACAATGTAAATACAAACAGTAACAATTCATATAGTACATGGCATTCTAGTAGACACTCCATGCAGATTAAAAGCATATTTAGAGATATTTATTTATCTAAGGTCAGTATACATTAGACATGTGCATTCGTTTTCGTCCAAATGCATTTTCGTCCGAATTTCAGGTATTTTCATTATCGTTTTAATAAACAATAACGAACGCGCAGAATCCGAAAACCGAAAGATCCGACATAAACAAATGCTTTATTTTTGTTTTTGTTGCGACAACAGTTCAATATAGATAGGAGATTCAACATGATGCTGACAATAGTGATCTGTGTCCATCTAACCTGTGGTCGAATGTGCCAGACCTTAGCTCTATTAGTCCAAGATTATTCTACATAGAGAGAAAAGATTCGACATTATAGAGACAATAGCAAAAAAGGTTGAATGTGCCTAACCTAACTCTATTAGTCCAAGATTATTCTACATAGAGAGAAAAGATTTGACATGAAGATTCGATGAAGCAGTCACCACGAGTGGACATTTATGGTCAAATGCTCCACCCATAGGCTATAGAAGAATTCTAATGTTGGATGAATAGTAATAATAATTAATAAATATAATTATTACTAGTGTCATACAACATTAGAATTCTACTATAGCTTGTAGGCGGAACATTCGACAATGTACGATTGCGACATAGTACAGTTTAGCTGCTCCGTCGAATCTTCTTAGAACATTCGACAGACACCATAAGCCTTCAATGACAGATTCGACCTTAATTATTTCGGATTTTCGGACGAAATAAATAAAAACGAATTTCGGGAGTAACTAAATAAATTTGTTTTTCGGACGAAAACGAAATTCCGAAATGAAATATTTCAGTGTGCACATGTCTAGTATACATACTATTTACTATTATGTCTAGATTACAGGATTACATCTTTAGGTCTCAGTGGGGCTGGACCTCCCAGGCATAGGGGACTTTTGAGGTTCCCCCAATTTACTTGTTTAAACAACTTTTTTCCTTTTTATCTATATCTATAAATAATATTCACTTGATACCTGTTTGTGGGATGGAGAAGGCGGTCACTCCCCAGGGAAGTGTTATTTGCTTTTAATCTACATGGAGTGTCCACAAACATACGACTGATATAACTGTAAATTATAGATGTGGAAATATATGTACTGGAATGCTATGTGTATATACATATATGAATTGTTACTGATGTTTGTATTTACATTGTAGAGAGATTTGACACCTTCTTTACCCCTGAAGAAGGAGAGCTAATAGACTCTGAAACTCGTCGGGTAAAGGATATCTCTTCTACACCATCTACTTTATACAGTTATATTATCATCAGTTTCTTGTTGTAATGTACACTTTGTGTTACTTTTTTATACTTCGTGTTATTAATAAATGCTTTTCTACTTCTATACTATCTATACTTACTATTGAGTGCCGCTGAAGTCCAATCCAAGGGGAATTTTTTCTTTGTACAGTATGTGTATGTACTGATGGGAGCAGCCAGGTGTGGACACTTCTCTCTTCATCACCTAGTGCTTGCATTGAGGAATACATTGCCCGGATAAGGGTCTAGTAAAGATTTTGTGGGAGGGGGCACGCCTTTTTTTTTCCTTTAAATTGGTGTGGGGTTCTTCATCTACTACAATGACTGACTGGAAGGTTCCTGCGCTGGGACTAAGGGTGAAGTAGTGACTGCCATAGTCAAACTAGGGGAGGGAATTATATTTAAGCAAAAGAGTTGCTGCCTGGCTTTTAGAGCATGCCGTAGTTGTAAATATAGATAGTATATGTCATGAAAGATGTCCTGTTAGTTCAGCCGCCGGCGGAAGATCGGTTAACAGAACCACTGTCAGTAGAGCCAGAGGACACGTTCGGAGGCGCGTTGACGCGAACGGACGCATGCAGGTGCGCGCTAATACGAGCGGGTGTACGCGGGTTCACGATGAGACGAACGGGCACGTACGATCGGTACTCGGGCGTGCACGTGTGCACGCGGCGGCGCGCAGACGTGCAGTGTGACAGCTTTTGGCGCCAATAGGCCTATTTAAGGGTGCCTGTCCGCATGCTTCCTTGCTGTCCGGTCTACAGAGTTCCCTGTGACCCTAAGCTTCCAGTATACCTGTTTACCTGATTCATGTTACCCGGCTTGTTCCTGACTTCTCCTGTTTGCTGCCAGTCCCCGACCTCGGCTTGTCTGACGATTCTCCTGCCTCATCCTTCAGTTATTACCTGCCTGTCTGTTGCCGACCCGGTCCGTGCCCTGACTACTCTCCTGATTCCGTTTTGTACCTGCTCTGCTTGCCTGTGTTTGACCCGGCCTGTCTGACTTTGCTAGTGCTTCCAGTGGTACTACAGAACACCTCCCTGCTGCCTGCTTGTTCGTGGGTGTCTGCTAGTTACAGTGCTTCCCTATCCAGTCAACAGTTCCAGTATTCCTGCCAAGAGTTCCGGTTCATCTACCAGTTGTTCCAGTGCTTCAGTTGTACTACAGAACACCTCCCTGTTGCCTGTTGTTCCTGAGTTCCTGCCAGTGGATCCAGCGTTTCTGTCAGTCTTCCTGCTGCTGCACCAGAGGTCCGGATCAACTCTACACCTGCCACTTACCAAGCACTTGTGGCCCCCTGCACTCTTGAGTCCCTGTCTTCTCTATCAGGGGCTCTCGAACCAGAGGCACACGAGAGGCTACTCCTTGCATTCTGGGCTCCACCACCAGGTACGTGACAGTATAGTTTATTAGACAAATTATATTTCTCTGCTAATTTATTGAATGGTTGTAATTCCCCATTGTCAAAAAAGCTGGTGAAGTAACATAATGCCGGCCCTTTTCCATGCCCCAAAATTTCCAAGTTTCAAAACTTCAGGTAGCCTCAGGTTATTCCATATAGGCATACATTGCGTATATCCCTCATGGAAAGTGAGATTTTGAACAGTAGTCCATACTTTATGAATTAAATCAAATGTAGGAAAACAGAGTTTACTGTAGAAATAATGAGCTACTATTAACTGAACCAATGGTTCCATCGGAAATTGAGATAATATAATTTGTATAGAGTCCTTGGAATCTATAACATTCCATTCGCTTAATTGCTAAAGTTGAGATGCCAGGTAATACAACTTTTTGTTAGCAACTGCTAAACCACCTCCATCCTTAGGCACCTCCCCATATGAGATCCCTAAAAAGGGTATCCACCTGTCGAAAAAATTTCTGAGGTAGTCATATTGGACAATTATGCAGGAGATAACAGAACTGTGGCATCCAAACCATCTTTATCTGATTTACCCTGCCAACTATTGTTAACGGCAACTTACTCCATATTTTACCTGTTTGTTTAAAGCACTTAATCAGTGAATCTAATATCCTTTCTACATGTGTTATAACATGTGAAGTAACTTGGGTGCCTAGATATATAAATGTTGTATACCACTTCTATTTCAGATGCTACACTTGGTAAATTGTCTATCAACGGGTCTATCGGTAATAGAACCGACTTATCCCAGTTTACAGAAGCTGTATCCAGCGTATAAACTGGGATCCACATAAAAATTTCTGCAAGCAATGCTATAGAAAATTCCACTCTATACTTTTAAAAGCTTTTGCTGCATCAAGAGACAATATGGCTCTATTACCTAAACAATCAGATGGAATTTGCATATTAAGAAATAGACATCTAATATTTATCGCTGTAGATCTATTTGGGCATTCTGTAATACTTACTCTTGACCCCTGCTCTCTGCATTAAATACTTTTGAACCTTGCATTATGTAATACTTTTGATCCCTGTACTCTGTTAGCTCTGCCTGGCTCCTGCACTCTGCATTACATACTCCTGACCCTTGCACTCTGCATTACATTAAAATATTTTGTTTCGGAATTTTGTTTTCGTCCGAAAAATACATTTATTTAGTTACTCCTGAAATTCATATTTATTTATTTTGTTTCGTTAAAAAATGCATTCGTCCGAAAATCCGAAATAATTAAGGTCGAATCTGTCATTGAAGGCTTATGGTGTCTGTCGAATGTTCTAAGAAGATTCGACGGAGCAGCTAAACTGTACGACGCCGCAATCGTACATTTCAGGTCGAATGTTCCGCCTACAAGCTATAGTAGAATTCTAATGTTGTATTACACTAGTAATAATTATATTTATTAATTATTATTACTAGTCAACCAACATTAGAATTCTTCTATAGCCTATGGGCGGAGCATTTGACCATAAATGTCTGCTCGCGGCGACTGCTTCATCGAATCTTTATGTCGAATCTTTTCTCTCTGTCTCGAATAATCTTGGACTAATAGGTTAGGCACATTCGACCCTTTTTGCTATTGTCTCCATAATGTTGAATCTTTTCTCTCTATGTGGAATCTTTTCTCTCTATGTAGAATAATCTTGGACTAATAGAGCTAAGGTTAGGCACATTCGACCACAGGTTCGATGGACACAGATCGCTATTGTCAGTGTCATGTCTAATCTCCTATCTATATCGAACTGTTGTCGCAACGAAAACAAAAATAAAGCATTTGTTTATGTCGGATCTTTCGGTTTTCGGATTCTGTACGTTCGTTATCGTTTGTTAAAACGCTAACGAAAATACCCGAAATTCGGGAGGAAATGCATTTGGATGTAAAATGAATGCACATGTCTACTGACCACTGCACTTTATGTTACATATAGTACTGTACTACTGACCCCTGAACACTTCATTACATATTACTGACCCCTGCACTCCCCATCACGTACTTCTGGCCTATGCACTTTTTATAAAATATCACTGTTTCTTCGGTTTTTACAAAAAACGACACCAGTGCTAATTCTACTCCCACACTACATGCTGCCATCATAACAGGAAAAAAGTACTAAAATCTTCCACTGGATGAAGAAGCCCCGCATTCTGTGTACCCCAGCCTCCTTCCTCACAGCATTTTTACTTCTTTGTTACAGGTGTGTATCGAATTGTGATTTTTTTTTTCTGTGCCTCTAGAACAAAGCTGTTATCAATACACTCCACCTCCGCTCATGGCATTAAACAGATCCAGGTTTGGCAGCGTCTACGTGTTTCTGTATTGGCAAATTTAGCTCTGGATCTTTCAATTTCAGAGCCGTCTTATCTTTTTTTTTTCTGTCTTGTTTGCTCTTTTACCACTTAAAACAACTAACAGAAGCTGTACAAGTCATTTTGAAGCCGGCGCTGGAGAACGTTCAATCACTTTGTCAAATCGCATGATAATATTTGGATTAAAGACAAGAAAATTAAAAAGATTGAAATGGTTAAGGAAGTCTGCCAGCTCTAATATCTGGGGCTAGTAATGCTAATCAGCTGTATAAGTTAATTGGATTTTGAGCAGGAGTGTGATGGAAATGTCTGCCGAAGAAGGAGTTTAGACTTAATCAGAGAAACATTAATTTTGATCAATTTACTCAATAAGTTAGGCTACATCCAAAAGGAAATGACATGTAATAGTATGAAGAGAATCGGCTTATTTAATGTCAGACCAATGGAAAAAGTAATTTAAGAAGGAGACAAATGTAAGATAAAACAACCAAGGAAATGTCTTTAAATGCTTTTGAGAGACAAGCAGCAATGTGTAATGTAAATGGCACAATACTGGCTTTAATTAAAAAAGAAACTCAGTTTAATTAAAGGAAAGTTGTCATTAAAGAAACATGGAGGCTGCCATTGCTGACTCTCTTTGTGAAAATATTAGTTGTCAGACTGATTGCCTTGCTTCAATAACATGATTCACCAATGCAGAACAAGACTGCAAGGAAGGACTTTCGAGTTTTCTGATCTTTATACAGTAAAACCTTGGATTGCGAGCATAATTCCTTCCAGAAACATGCTTGTAATCCAAAGCACTTGTATATCAAAGTGAATTTCCCCATAAGAAATAATGGAAACTCAAATTCGTTCCACAACCATTTATTCATAGGTCCTTCAGTTTATAGTCCATATAAAAAGACCAGGTTGCGTAACCATAAAATGTCCATCCACAAATGGAAACCTCCACAAGGGGATTAGAAGCAAAGTCCAGTAGGCGCTACAGAGTATAAAAGAGAAGAGAGGCGCCTCTAAGTGTAGCAATATGTTGCTAAATGTTGTACCTTCATTAACTGCTTGCCGACTGCCGGCTGTCAATTGACGGCCAGGTGGCGCAGCTCTCGTTGCGGGAGGGTGCGTCACATGACGCCCTCGCTTTCCCGGCCCACCAGGGGGCGCGCGCGCCGCCGCCGGCAATCACGCGCACCATGTCACTGGGCACCCGGTGCGCGTGCCCGGTGGCCGCGATGGCTGCCGGGCACCCGCGATTGCCCGGTAACACAGCAGGACCGTGGATCTGTGTGTGTAAACACACAGATCTACGTCCTGTCAGGTGAGAGGAGACCGATGGCGTGTTCCCAGTACAGAGGAACACCGATTGGTCTCCTCCCCCTGTGAGTCCCCTCCCCCTACAGTTAGAATCACTCCCTGGGACACATAATTAACCCCTCGATCACCCCCTAGTGTTAACCCCTTCTCTGCCAGTCACATTTATACAGTAATCAGTGCATTTTTATAGCACGGATCGCTGTATAAATGTGAATGGTACCAAAAATGTGTCAAAAGTGTCCGATATGTCCGTCGCAATATCGCAGTCATGATAAAAATCACAGATCGCCGCCATTACTAGTAAAAAAAAAGAAAAAAATAAGTAAAATGCTATAAATCTACCCCCTATTTTGTAAACGCTATACATTTTGCGCAAACCAATCAATATACGCTTATTGCGATTTTTTTTTATCAAAAATATATAGAAGAATATGTATCGGCCTAAACTGAGAAAAAAAATTGTTTTAAAGAAAAAAAAAATTGGATATTTATTATAGCAAAAAGTAAAAAATATTGTGTTTTTTTTTCAAACTTGTCACTCTTCTTTTGTTTATAGCGCAAAAAATAAAAACCGCAGAGGTGATCAAACACTACCAAAATAAAGCTCTATTTGTGGGGAAAAAATGATAACAATCTCATTTGGGTACAGTGTTGTATGACCGCGCAATTGCCATTCAAAGTGTGACAGCACTGAAAGCTGAAAAATGGCTTGGGCAATAAGGGGGTGAAAATGCCCTGTATTGAGGTGGTTAAATGTAACCATATTGCTACAGTTAGAGGCCCCTCTCTTCTCTTTTATACTCAGTTGTGACATGACGCTATATCAAGACATCGCTAAGTCAAAATGTATTAAAAAATTTTGCTTGTCTTGCAAAACGCTCTCAAACCAAGATTTTACTGTATACAACAGGGAGATTGACCATCGCACCTAACCTATATGGTAAAATGTTTGAACATCTTACTATCAAGGCTATACTATTTAGCCAAATGTACGAGGGCTGTACCAAAAATAATGCAAACGTGGGCATAACTTGTTTAATTTCAATCTGTTTATTGGTTTTCTTGTCATAGTACCAAAAAGTTAAAACCTTTAACAGGTATGTAAACAATTAACATACTGATATCCACTTACTAACCGTGCACTGTAGTTTCACTGCTACAGTGCGGGCCGGCTGCGCAGAATCACATATATATATATGATTTTGCATTTCCAGGTAAGGGACACATGCCCGCCCCGGCTGTGCTATCACTGGCTCCAGCACATGCCAATCACCAATTCCCAGCTGATCGTCAGAGCAAGTGACAGGAGTGAGCTTTGTGTATGTAAACAACACATACTGCAGCTCTCTTCTGACAATGGCTGCTTATGCTGCTTTTTGTTTCCCTGCAAAGCAGGGAATAATATTCACCAAATTCCTTATTAAAAGTGTCACACAGTACACACTTTACACAAAGTTAAGCACACATTTAAAGCGGTGTTCTAGC
The DNA here is from genome assembly GCA_037952835.1 of Lithobates septentrionalis. NCBI lineage: Eukaryota > Metazoa > Chordata > Amphibia > Anura > Ranidae > Lithobates > Lithobates septentrionalis. Next base: position 882,892 of record JBBDGP010001341.1, read on the forward strand.
CAAAATTTTTTTTTTTAAAGTCAGCAGCTACAAACACTATAGCTGCTGACTTTTAATAAGGACACTTACCTGTCCAGGGAGCCCGCGATGTTGACCCCCGAGGCCGATCTAAGACCGAGCTGAACTAAGGCCGAACTAAGGCTTTGCGGCTTCACTAACGGTTTTCGACTGCGCACGCGCAAGTCCCGCGGTGCTTTGTGAATGGCCAGCTTGTCTTCTGGGACACACACATGTTCTCTTCTGGGACATACACATGTCCCAGAAAACAACGGTTGGCTCGCCGCAGAAGAGGATGTGACTTCCTCAGCCGCGGCCCGGCTAGATCGGAAGTACTCTTAGTATTTCCAAAAAAGGTAAGTTAGAAAGAAAATTTTTTTTTTTCAAATATCCAAAAATGAGGGGTGGAGAGGTGGTCTTTCGTTTAAGACGACCTCTCAAAATTGGGTGGAACTCCGCTTTAATGCCTTGATTGCCCCAGATGTTAACCCCTTCCCAGCCAGTGTCATTAGTACAGTGTCAGAGTATACTATCAGCACTGATCACTGTATAAGTGGAGATGTCAGTTGCAGTTAGCCAGTTCCCACAAAGTGTCAGTTAATGTCAGATTGTCCGCCGTACTATCACAGTCCCGATATAAGTCATTGATAACTGTTAGGGATGAGCTTCGTGTTCGAGTCGAACCCATGTTCGACTCGAACATCGGCTGTTCGACCGTTCGCTGAATTGGGAACGATATGGGCCGTTCGCGCCAAATTCGTGTGGCGCGTCACGGCCCATAATTCACTGCGGCATCGCAGTGCATTGCTTGCTGATGATTGGCCAAGCATGCACTATGACCCGCATGCTTGGCCAATCACAGCGCCGCCTGAACAGAGAGCCGTAATTGGCCAAAGCCAAGGAGGCTTTGGCCAATTATGGCTCAGGGGATTTAGTGCACGCCCCAAACTATATAAGGCCGCCTGCACGGCGGCCCTGTGTAGTGTGTGTTCCGGCGTTCATAGATAGAGAGAGAGAGAGAGACAGACAGTGTCATTTGATTTGAGTTAGATAGATTAGGCAGAACAGTCAGTCAGTTAGCTGCACTTACAGTGTATTGTGTATATATATGCATCCCAGGTGTTGCATATATATATATACACTGTATTCAGTTTAGCTAGATCCGTTCCTGTTATCTTCTAGACTATTTACATTTAGTGCAGTGCGTCCTGCTCACAGTGTTCAGCTAGATCCGTTCCTGTTATCTTCTAGACTATTTACATTTAGTGCAGTGCGTCCTGCTCACAGTGTTCAGCTAGATCCGTTCCTGTTATCTTCTAGACTATTTACATTTAGTGCAGTGCGTCCTGCTCACAGTGTTCAGCTAGATCCGTTCCTGTTATCTTCTAGACTATTTACATTTAGTGCAGTGCGTCCTGCTCACAGTGTTCAGCTAGATCCGTTCCTGTTATCTTCTAGACTATTTACATTTAGTACAGTGCGTCCTGCTCACAGTGTTCAGTTAGATCCGTTCCTGTTATCTTCCTACTGACAGGCAGGCTTGTCTGGTTACAGTATATAAAGCTACCTGAAGAAAATTACTGGTGTTCTATTTGATCCTATTAGTACCACGGTCAGGCAGCTAGACTATTTACATTTAGTACAGTGCGTCCTGCTCACAGTGTTCAGCTAGATCCGTTCCTGTTATCTTCCTACTGACAGGCAGGCTTGTCTGGTTACAGTATATAAAGCTACCTGAAGAAAATTACTGGTGTTCTATCCCAGCTTAGTGCAGCTACAGGCCATTAGTATGTCTGGAAGGCCAAGAAGGAGAGGCAGACAGTCACAAGCCAATAAGAGAGGGCAAGCAGGCTCTGTGTCTAGTGCTGGTCGTGGAGACGGTGCATCCTCATCAGCACGTGGCCATGGGACACGCTTGGCCTTTTTTTCGGCAGCTGGCCATGTTGAGCCGCAACATGCGGAAGACTTGGTCGAGTGGATGACCAAGCCGTCCTCATCCTCCTCATCCTCTCTCACCCATGCCCAGGGTGCTTTGTCTGGCAAAGCAGCGGCCTCTTCCCTCAGCTCAATGTCATCAGTGACTCCTTCCCCACCATGTCCTCCTGAGGATTCCCTCGAACTGTTTGACCACAGTGTTGGGTACATGCTCCAGGAGGATGCCCAGCGTTTGGAAGGCTCTGATGATGATACTGAGCTCGATGAAGGCAGTAACATGAGCACGGACAGAGGGGGTGCCCAAGAAGGACAGCAATCTGGCAGTCATGCTCACCCTGCTGCAGCATACTGCCAGGTTTGCTCCAGTGATGAGGAGGGAGGGGATGATGAGGTCACTGACTCAACGTGGGTGCCTGATAGGAGAGAGGAGGAGGAGGAAGAGGAGGAGGAGGAGGCGGCACATCACCAATGAGGCAGGATGCCCTCCAGGGGCCAGCCTAAGGGCAGCACATTGACTGCATCACACCCCAAAGCTCCACATGTGCAGGGAGCTGCAGTCTCTGCGCGTTATTCAAAAAGTTCTTTGGTGTGGGCCTTTTTTGAGACGAGTGCATCAGATCGCACCGCTGCTATTTGCAACATATGTCTCAAGCGTATCTCACGTGGCCAAAACATCTCCCGCTTGGGTACCACATGCTTGACCAGACATATGTTGACCTGCCATGCAGTTCGTTGGCAAGCGTATCTAAAAGACCCACACCAAAGAACAAAGAGGATCTCTCCTTGCTCCTCATCAGCTGAGATTTCCAACCCCACTAGACCTCCAGTCCTCTCTGAGACCTGCAGTGAGAGGAATGAAGGTGTAGAATTAGGTGTGTCACAGCCAAGTACTTGTGGGCAATCTGCTTTTGGTACACCGACGTCAGATTGTACCAGGCAAATTTCCCTGCCCCAGCTGCTGCACCGCCGAAAAAAGTTTGCTCCCAGCCATCCACATGCCCAGCGGTTGAATGCTAGCTTGGCAAAATTGCTAGCACTTCAACTGCTGCCTTTTCAGTTGGTAGACTCTGCCCCCTTCCGTGAGTTTGTGGAATGTGCGGTTCCTCAGTGGCAGGTACCCAAACGCCACTTTTTCTCACGGAAGACGATTCCGGCTCTCTACCGGCATGTGGAAGGCAATGTCCATGCCTCGCTGGACAGGGCGGTCAGCGGTAAGGTGCATATTACCGCTGACTCATGGTCCAGCAGGCATGGACAGGGACGTTACCTAAGTTTCACGGCGCATTGGGTGACTCTGCTGGCAGCTGGGAAGGATGCAGGACAAGGTGCAGTAGTGTTGGAGGTTGTTCCGCCACCACGCCTCCAAAATGCTGATTGTGACACACCTCTCTCCTCCACCCCCTCCTCTTCTTCTTCCTCCATGGCCTCTTCCTCGGAACCAGCGGTGCTCCGTAGTCGTTCAAGGGGCTACGCAAGTACGCAGGCCAAAAGATGCCATGCGGTGCTTGAGCTGGTGTGCTTGGGGGACAGGAGCCACACTGGGGCAGAGGTTCTGTCAGCTCTGCAGGGGCAGATTCAGAGGTGGTTGACGCCATGCCAACTTAAGGCAGGAATGGTGGTTTGCGACAATGGCACCAACCTCCTCTCTGCCCTCCGACAGGGACAAATGACCCATGTGCCCTGTTTGGCTCGCGTCCTTAACTTGGTGGTGCAGCGGTTCTTGGGCAGGTACCCGGGCTTACAGGATGTCCTGAGGCAGGCCAGGAAAGTCTGTGTGCATTTCCGCCGGTCATATAATGCCAGTGCTCGGCTGACGGACCTCCAAAAGGAGTTTAACCTGCCCAAGAACCGCCTAATCTGTGACATGCCCACCAGGTGGAACTCAACGTTGGCCATGCTGCAGCGGCTGCACACGCAGCAGAGGGCCATCAATGAGTACCTGTGCGACTATGGCACCAGGACAGGGTCAGGGGAGCTTGTTTTTTTTTCCCCACGCCAGTGGGCCATGATCAGGGATGCATGCACTGTCCTGTCACCATTCGAGGAGGCCACGAGGATGGTGAGCAGTGACAGTGCATGCATCAGTGACACTGTCCCCCTTGTCCACCTGTTGGAGCACACGCTGCGTGGAATAATGGACAGGGCACTTGAGGCAGAACAGAGGCAGGAAGAGGAGGACTTCCTTAGCTCTCAAGGCCCCCTTTATCCAGACAGTGTTCCTGCGTGCCCGCCGATCACACAGGAAGAGGACGAGGAGGAGGAGGAGGAAGATTGTGTCAGTATGGAGGTGGAGCCTGGCACTCAGCATCAGCAGCAGTCTTTAAGGGATTAGTCCCAAGAAACACATGGACTTGTACGTGGCTGGGAGGAGGTGGCTGCGGACGTTGTCGTCCTTAGTGACCCAGAGGACTCCGGACCGAATGCCTCAGCAAACCTACGCTGCATGGCCTCCCTGATCCTGCAAAGCCTGCGTAAGGATCCTCGTATTCGTGGTATCAAGGAGAAGGACCAATACTGGCTGGCAACCCTCCTTGATCCACGTTACAAGGGTAAGGTTGCGGACCTTATCTTGCCATCGCAGAGGGAGCAGAGGATGAAACATCTTCGGGAGGCCTTGCAGAAAGGTCTGTGCAATGCGTTCCCAGAGACTGGGAGGTTACAAACTCCTGTTTCTGGACAACGTGTTGCTGAGGCTTCGGTCAGTCAAAGAAGGAGCGGTGGAGAAGGTGGCCGTCTGACCGATGCATTCAGACAATTTTTTGGTCCGCAGCCCCAAGGTATGATCGGTTCCAGCAACCATCGCCAGCGTCTGTTTTACATGGTGCAGGAATACCTAGGGGCAAGATCAGACTTGGACACCTTTCCCACCGAAAATCCTCTGGGTTACTGGGTCTTGAGGATGGATCACTGGCCAGAGCTTGCACAGTATGCAATTGAGCTACTGGCCTGTCCTGCATCCAGCGTTCTTTTGGAACGCACATTCAGTGCTGCTGGAGGCGTGGTAACCGATCACAGGGTGCGTCTGTCCACCGACTCGGTCGATCGGCTGACCTTCATAAAAATGAATCAGTCTTGGATTACCACCAGCTACCAAGCACCTGATGCTGATGTAACCGAATCATTTTTTTTGAAATCTCAGATCCCTTCAAAGACTGCCTATGCTGATGCTGAGTGACTATCCCTGAGTAATTATCCTCTTCCTCCTCAATCATCACGCTGATAGCTTGTAAGAACATTTTTGGTTCTGGGCGCCACCACCAGTGCCTAAGGCACAATTTTTCAGCCCCTGTTTAACAGGGGCGTGTAATTACAATTTTTGATGTAATACTTTGCAGCAGGGCTCGTTCCTGCATTCCAACTAGAGTGTCTGTGAGGGGTTGCAGTGTTGTGGCACCAGCACCTGTGCCTAAGGCCCAATTTTTCTGCCCCTGTCTAACAGGGGCGTGTAATTACAATTTTTGATGCAATACTTTGCATCAGGGCTCGTTCCTTCATTCCAACTAGAGTGTCTGTGAGGGGTTGCAGTGTTGTGGCACCAGCACCAGTGCCTAAGGCCCAATTTTTCTGCCCCTGTCTAACAGGGGCGTGTAATTACAATTTTTGATGCAATACTTTGCAGCAGGGCTCGTTCCTGCGTTCCAACTAGAGTGTCTGTGAGGGGTTGCAGTGTTGTGGCACCAGCACCAGTGCCTAAGGCCTAATTTTTCAGCTCCTGTTCAACAGGGGCATGTAATTACAATTCTTGATCTAATATTTCACAGCAGGGCCCTGTGAGGGCTTACAGTGTTGTGGCCACAGCAACACCTAAGGCCCAAATTTCTGCTGAGTATATAGGGCAGGACCCTACTTTCAAACATCTAACTTACAAACGACTCCTACTTGCAAACGGAAGGAGACAACAGGAAGTGAGATTAAATCTACCCCTAGGAAGGGAAATTCTCTCCTGTAAGAGTTAATATGGGAAAACAATTTCTCCTTTCCACTGATGCTTTCCAATCCTTGTTCCAAAAAAAACCCAAATTTTCAAAAAACATTTTTCATTGGGACAAAAAGTGAGGTGAAATCTTCTGAAGAGGAGGAAAGACAGCAAAACAAATGTCACAGGGGTGATAACCCTTCCCTATGTTTTCCAAAAAGCTTAAAAAAGATTTTTTGGCTGGAGCTAAACACGTTAAAAATGTACCCGTTCAAAATTACAAAGAGATTCTACTTAACAACAAACCTACAGTCCCTGTCTTGTTTGCACCGCCTGTATACTGCTGTTCAGAGTATATAGGGCCTTTCCTTATTTTAATTTGGGTGCGGGGTTCCCCTTAATATCCATACAAGACCCAAAGGGCCTGGTAATGGACTGGGGGGTACCCATGCCGTTTGTCTCACTGATTTTCATCCATATTGCCATGACCCGACATGACATTAAACCCGCAAGCAGTTTTAAATGAGATTTTTTCCTTTAAAAATGACATTTGGTGCAGGGACTGTTCTAAACACGGGAAACACGCGTCACTTTACAGGCATACTATAGACACCCCCCAGGTACGATATTTAAAGGAATATTTCACTTTTTTTTTTTTTACTTTAAGCATCATTAAAATCACTGCTCCCGAAAAAACGGCCGGTAGGACCCGGGTCCCCAAACCCTTTTTAGGACAATACCATGCAAATTAGCCTTTAAAATGAGCACTTTTGATTTCGAACGTTCGAGTCCCATAGACGTCAATGGGGTTCTAACGTTCGTGCGAACTTTCGGTCCGTTCGCAGGTTCTGGTGCGAACCGAACCGGGGGGTGTTCGGCTCATCCCTAATAACTGTCATTACTAGCATTAAAAAAAATAAAAATAATTCAATATACAGTATATCTCATACACTGAGCAAAATTATAAACACAACACTTTTGTGTTTGCCCCTATTTATCATGAACTGAACACAAAGATCTACGACTTTTTCTATGTACACAAAAGGCCTATTTCTCTCAAATATTGTTCACAAATCTGTCTAAATCTGTGTTAGTGAGCACTTCTCCCTTGCAGAGATAATCCATCCACCTCACAGGTGTGGCATATCCGGATGCTGATTAAACAGCATGATTATTGCACAGGTGTGCCTATGGCTGACCACAATAAAAGGCCACTCTAAAATGTGCAATTCTATGTATTGAGGGGTCCGGGGGGGTCAGAAAACCAGTCAGTATCTGGTGTGACCACCATTTGCCTCACGCAGTGCAGCACATCTCCTTCACATAGAGTTGATCAGTTTTTTGATTGTGGCCTGTCGAATGTTGGTCAGTTCCTCTTCAATGGCTGTTGGATATTGGCAGGAACTGGGTCCCGCTGTCGTATACGTCGATCCAGAGCATCCCAAACATGCTCAATGGGTGACATGTCCGGTAAGTATGCTGGCCATGCAAGAACTGGGATGTTTTCAGCTTCCAGGAATTGTGTACAGATCATTGCAATATGGGGCCGTGCATTATCATGCTGCAACATGAGGTGATCATGGTTGAATGGCAAAACAATGGGCCTCAGGATCTCGTCACGGCATCTCTGTGCATTCAAAATGCCATCAATAAAATGCACCTGTGTTCATTGTCCATAGCATACGCCTGTCCATACTATAACCCCACCGCCACAGTCAGGTCGAGACCCAGATGAGGACGACGAGCTTCCCTGAGACGGTTTCTGAGAGTTTTTGCAGAAAATCTTTGGTTTTGCAAACCGATTGTTGCAGCAGCTGTCTGGGTGGCTGGTCTCAGACGATCTTGGAGGTGAAGATGCTGGATGTGGAGGTCCTGGGCTGGTGTAGTTACACGTGGTCTGCGGTTGTGAGGCCGGTTGGATGTACTTGCCAAACATTACTACTGACTGGCTCCAGCAACAAGCAATGGCCAGGATTGAGGCCAGGATCATGCATGTAATTAAGCGTATGGTGTGTTTAGAGAGACCCTTATCAGATTTCTGAAAGAGAGCAATCTCCAGGGGGATGGGCATACATTTTTTATTAACTTACATAGATTAAAATTTTACATGTTGGTAGAATTACTCTTCCTGTATAGTAACTCTTCTTCTTTTTCATTGCAGGTAAACAATGGATTCCATGCAGACGCAATGTGCCATCTTTGAGTTCTTGACAAAAGAGGGGTGCAGACTGTCCGACATCCACAGAAGGCTGCAGAATGTTTACGAAAAAGACACCAGTGATCTTGGTAATGGTGTCATCTCTGTAAACATTCTGTGGTCTTCCGTATACATTGAATAGTCTCCACTCCTCCAAGAACGCAATGACAGCACGCCACTTCTGCTTGGAATCCCTAAATGACGTTACTATAGAGGAAGAGTTACTCTACCAGCATGTGAAATTTGAACAATCTATGTAAGTTAACCAAAAAGTTATGCCTTCTTTTGCATTTTTTTCATTACATAAACATATTGAACATCCGCCTAGAAAACCTTGGGAAATAATTTAGTGTTAACCCTGCCTCTAGCCTCCACTCTTCTAGGAAGGCTTTCTATGAAATGTTGGTGTATCTGTGAGAATTTGAGTTCAGGTCCTGATATTGGAGGAGAGAACCGGACTTGTACTGTAAATATTTATCAAGGTAGATTTTGTATTCTCTAACATTAACAATACCTATCACATACCTGACTGTGGAGCCTGACACGACGAGGGTGGCAATTCCCGTCCAAGCACCCCTGGTAGTGGAGACAGGGAATGCTAGGGCAGTGGAAGGACTCAGGTGACAGAAAGCTGTAGTAGTGAGCTGAAGCTTGGAGACACAGGTGTCCTTCCAATGGAGATGTGGAGTCTAGTAATAAGCCTTCAAAAAAAGGGCAGGAACCAAAAGAAAGTTCCCAAAAGAATTCTTCAGAGAGGAAATAACCAGTATTATAGGTAAAAAATAATTTTATTAGAAAACTTCACATAACACTAATAATCAAAAAAGTGATACCACTAAACTTCCACCATGTACATCTAAAAATTAAACAATTGTCTTAGGGACACAGGTGGCCACCACAGACAGACATACACACCTCACAGACAGAACACACCCTTAGTTTCTCTATATAGGATCCTAATTTGGTTGTGTTGGAACAGGAAGGAACAGTGGCAAAACGGTAATTCCACTATATAGTCAATAATAGGTTGCACAGTGTCCATGCATATGTACTCCCATCTGGGGGTTTCTGGGGTTAATAATACCCATTAAGCATCACAGAGTTACATGAATCTCCCAGGGTTGCATTCATATGAGCTAACCACTCAAATATAGAGAGAATAATTACCTCTAGGAGATGGCATGGTCATGCATACAGTTCCAAAGGTGCATTGATTTCTCCCGGTTATGAAGTTCAAACAAGCAGGGCACTTAGTTAGTATGTATACACAGCCTATTTGATAATAGCAGCTGAAAGTGGGCAAGTGGTGAGTGTACTATCAGATAAGTAAATTTGCAAAAGATCAAATACACCTCACCGCTTCCCCTGTCATTCTAAGTCAGCCTCTTCCTGCCTGGGTTAGGAAGTATATGATGCGATCATCTCAAGGCTAGTTCCAAGCCACAGGACATACATGGGACCTTTCCTCCGATGTCCAGGAGGTAGACGATGCCGTGCGTAGTTACTATTTTGCTGTCGGGTTACTACCCGCGGTCTCGCGATAGACCGCGGGTAGTAACCCAACAGCAAAATAGTAAATACGCACGGCATCGTCTACCTCCTGGACACGCTGGACATTGGAGGAAAGTTGCATGAGATCTCTGGTAGTACCCCTCACCAGAAGCACCTGATCTCAACAGTTTGCAAGGGTGGCCACATACCTTTGATCAAATAGTTAGGTGTAATCATCAGGTGTTGTGTTGCCATGGCTATTTTAGTGATTATTATAGCATATATATATAGAAGAATAATTTTAAGCTTCCATCTCTATTTAAATGCTAGTTAACTTGTTTAACTGGTTCGTTGAAGCTAGTCAAACTTAGAAGTGATCTTAACAGGAAAAGGAAGGAGGAAATTAAATAACACAGTCATGTTATCAGATCAACCGTTGAGATTTTGAACATCCAGGAGCATGCATCATCAGACTTGAGTTAGGTTCCCAATTTGAACCCAAGTGACATATAATTGTTTATATTATTGTTATAAGCGTAAAATGCCTGTCTATTTTCTCATGACAGGTATCTTTGAAATACCAGAGCACTATACATTTGATAGAAGGAGCCCCCAGCCCCCATTTCAAGAAGTCAAAGCCTGTATAAATCTAATGATGGTTAATTAAAAGTTTTATAGCCTCCTTAATGATTTACAACCTAAATTTCTCAAGATATGGGAACTGTGGTTAGCTTATGCCTTACCATCTTTGAAGCCTTCTAGCCTGAATTGTCTATAGTTCACTTATCTGAGCCTCCGCCCCGAGTCTGTGGGGGATGCATCATGTATCCTCTCCACATACCTCCCCTCCATGTTACTCATGCCTTCTTACTTTGACCCTGTACTTTGTTTTATCCCGTGTTTTTCCATTTCCCTTCCACCACTTGGTTTCACTATGATTCTCTCCCTTTGATTCTCTATTATGCTACACTCATTATTCTTTCCCTGATCCATCTACTTATATGGTGGCTGTGAGTGACTTCCCATTTGTCACACCAAACTTTAAAATAGTTTTAAAATATGTCTTTTTTGAGAATTGGAATATGTGTGGTATACATCTTTGTTCATTTCATCTTAGATCCTTTGGCCCCTGCGTGAGCGTAATTGCTGTTATTCTCCTTAAAATAGTAAAAAGACTCAAACAGAAAAATACATTTGAACATCATTTTTACATACATTCTTACACTGAAGGATCAGCTAGTTTATAAATTAACATATTTCTATTTTCTGAAACTGTCAAATATGAGCCTCTTCCTCACAGTCTAGTGCTAATTTATGCTATGTTAATTTCTTGTGTGGCTGACTGCACAATGACTACTTCCTCCCAGGGAGTATTTCAGATTTCAAAAACAAATATGTGCGGCGCTACTGGTTATACTATGCTAAAGTTTAAATTATAAATGCTTACTTAGTGTTCCAAAATAGACAATTCACACAAGCTAAAGTGCATGTACTATAGGTCAGCAGTTCCACCACTTGGCGTTTCATCAAAATAATGCTCTTGATGACGTCATTGTGATGAAACGCATTGGACTGGTTACTAAGGATGAGCTTCGAGTTCGAGTCGAACTCATGTTCGACTCGAACATTGGCTGTTCGCAAGTTCGCCGAACAGCGAACAATTTGGGGTGTTCGCGGCAAATTCGAATGCCGCGGAACACCCTTTAAAAGTCTATGGGAGAAATCAAAAGTGCTAATTTTAAAGGCTTATATGCAAGTTATTGTCATAAAAAGTGTTTGGGGACCTGGGTCCTGCCCCAGGGGACATGGATCAATGCAAAAAAAAGTTTTAAAAACGGCCGTTTTTTCAGGAGCAGTGATTTTAATAATGCTTAAAGTCAAACAATAAAAGTGTAATATCCCTTTAAATTTCGTACCTGGGGGGTGTCTATAGTATGCCTGTAAAGGGGCGCATGTTTCCCGTGTTTAGAACAGTCTGACAGCAAAATGACATTTCGAAGGAAAAAAAAACATTTAAAACTACCCGCGGCTATTGCATTGCCGACAATACACATAGAAGTTCATTGATAAAAACGGCATGGGAATTCCCCACAGGGAAACCCCGAACCAAAATTTAAAAAAAAAATGATGTGGGAGTCCCCCTAAATTCCATACCAGGCCCTTCAGGTCTGGTATGGATATTAAGGGGAACCCCGGCCAAAATTTAAAAAAAAAATGATGTGGGGTTCCCCCTAAATTCCATACCAGACCCTTCAGGTCTGGTATGGATTTTAAGGGGAACCCCGCGCCAAAAAAAAAAAAACCCCTGAAGGGTCTGGTATGGAATTTAGGGGGAACCCCACGTCATTTTTTTTTTTACATTTTGGCCGGGGTTCCCCTTAATATCCATACCAGACCTGAAGGGCCTGGTATGGAATTTAGGGGGACTCCCACTTCATTTTTTTTTTTTTTAATTTTGGTTCGGGGTTTCCCTGTGGGGAATTCCCATGCCGTTTTTATCAATGAACTTCTATGTGTATTGTCGACAATGCAATAGCCGCGGGTAGTTTTAAATGGCTTTTTTTCCTTCGAAATGTCATTTTGCTGTCAGGCTGTTCTAAACACGGGAAACATGCGCCCCTTTACAGGCATACTATAGACACCCCCCAGGTACGAAATTTAAAGGGATATTACACTTTTATTGTTTGACTTAAAGCATTAGTAAAATCACTGCTCCTGAAAAAACGGCCGTTTTTAAAACTTTTTTTTGCATTGATCCATGTCCCCTGGGGCAGGACCCAGGTCCCCAAACACTTTTTATGACAATAACTTGCATATAAGCCTTTAAAATTAGCACTTTTGATTATTCATGTTCGTGTCCCATAGACTTTAACGGTGTTCACGTGTTCGAGCAAACTTTTTTCCTGTTCGCATGTTCTGGTGCAAACCGAACAGGGGGGTGTTCGGCTCATCCCTACTGGTTACATGCGCTTTAGCTTGTGTGATGTGAGCAACAGTTTTATGTGAGTAGAATTTTACTTTTTTTTTTAATCTTCAATAAATGGTATCATGCTATGGGATATTGCCTGGTTTATGTTTCTCCAAACATGCATGCATAATGGAACAATATAGAGGAACATCTATCCACCTAAAGCCATAGCAGTGGAGATAGCCAGAGCGAATGCTGTTGGTATTTATGCAAAGTGAGTACATCATCATGGTCTGGGGAGTGTGGAGGCAAAAAGAAGGGAGCACGGAGTGAAGACCTGCACATGACACACTGACTGTCTTTGAAGTTTACTGCACAGAGCAATTTGAAGCACAGTGGATTTTTCATATACAGGTACATCTCAAACATTACTTTTTTAAATTTTGATCATCATCACAAACTGTGGAAAATGTAGCATTTTATTTGGAAATCAAGGTCCCAGGGTCTAGAGGAAGAGTGGAGAGGCACAAAATCCAAGTTGCACCAGGTCCAGTGTGAAGTCTAAATTCAGCACAGCCATCTACCAGGTAATTCTAGAGCACTTCATGCTTCCCTCTGCTGACCAGCTTTATGGAGATGCTGATTTCATTTTCCAGCAGACTTGGCACCTGCCCACATTTCCAAAAGTACCAATACCTGGTTTAATGATCATGGTATCATTGTGCTTGATTGGCCAGCAAACTCGCCTGATCTAAACCCCATAGAGAATCTGTGGGGTATTGTCAAGAGGAAGACGAGAGACACCAGACCCAACAATGCAAACAAGCTGAAGGCCATTTTTAAAGCACCCTGGGCTTCCATAACCCCTCAGCAGTGCCACAGGCTGATCGCCTCCATGACACGCCGCATTGATGCAGTAATTCATGCAAAACTAGCCCCGACTAAGTATCGAGTCCAAACTATACTGTACACAGACATATTTTTCAGTAAGCCAACATTTCTGTATAAAAATCTTTTTTTTTATTGGTCTTATGTAATATTCTAATTTTCTGAGATACTGAATTTGGGGTTTTCACTAGCTGTAAGCCATAATCATCAAAATACAAAATAAAAATAAATGCTTGAAATATATCACTCCGTGTGTAACACATCTATATAAAATGCATGAGTTTCACGTCAGCGCGTAGCTCTGACCGACATGTTTCATCATACATGACATCTTCCTGGGGCTCCACAAATAATCACACACATAGGTTGGACTTGATGGACTTGTGTCTTTTTTCAACCTCACCTACTATGTAACTATGTAACTATGATGAAACATACGCACTGACGTCATCACGCCCCGCCTGACCCCGGAAGTGCGGGTGTTTCTATAATCTGTTTTGCCGGCAAACATTTATAGTAACTTGTACTGTATGAGTACCGTTTTTTTACAATAAATTATCTTTTAAACGATAATACACTATTGGAGCCTCTTTTCCTTACGCTCCGGGACATCTGATCCACTGAGATTTTCAGACTATCTTTTGACACCACCTGGATATCTTAGATGCCAGCCCGTGACTGCCAGTGAGCTCCAGAGACGAGTCCCCTGTGACCCCACAGAGCTCTCTATCTGCAAGCGCCTATAAACAGAGCAACAAGGAAAGCTTTATACCAAGACATGTCACTAATTTTCTAATTTTGGTAAAGATAAAATTGCTGTTTTAGTAGCAACATCAAGTTTGGGGGAAATTGGCTGCTCATTTCTAATCATTTAGGACAGTGGTTCTCAACTCCAGTCCTCAAGACCCACCAACAGTCCAGATCTTAAGTATTACCTTGGGGAAATGCAAACTAGAATACTGCAATCACTGAGCAGCAAATGATTTCACCTGTGATGTATTTCAGTTATCTTGCAAACCTGGCCTGTTAGTGGGTCCTGAGGACAGGAGTTGAGAACCACTGATTTAGGAGATCGCCTAATACAAATTATATCATCCACCCCATGAACATTTGTCTTGATGCTGTCATTGCTGCCTTCTATTCAGCACCCTGGCCTAGAATCCTCCGCCGGTATAAAATTAGAACAGTTCAATAATGAAGAGCTTAAATCTCTGTTTGACACATGTTGACTAAACCCCCATGGACATCCCTGTCTGTCCATGCTTTCCCAGATCAGACATTGCAGCTTTTTCTTAATATATTAACCACTAGGGATGAGCTTCGTGTTCGAGTCGAACCCATGTTCGACTCGAACATCGGCTGTTCGACCGTCCGTCGAATTGCGAACGTTATGGGCCGTTCGCGCCAAATTCGTGTGGCGCGTCACGGCCCATAATTCACTGCGGCATCGCAGTGCATTGCTGGCTGATGATTGGCCAAGCATGCACTATGACCCGCATGCTTGGCCAATCACAGCGCCGTCAGTAGAGAGAGCTGTAATTGGCCAAAGCCAGGGTGGCTTTGGCCAATTATGGCTCAGGGGATTTAGTACACGCCCCACACTATATAAGGCCGCCTGCACGGCGGCCCTGTGTAGTGTGTTCCGGTGTGCTGATAGAGAGAGAGACAGACAGTGTCATTTGATTTGAGAGCTAGATTAGGCTAGATCTGTTCCTGCTCTTTACATTTAGTGCAGTGCGTCCTGCTCACAGTGTTCAGCTAGATCTGTTCCTGCTCTTTACATTTAGTGCAGTGCGTCCTGCTCACAGTGTTCAGCTAGATCCGTTCCTGCTCTTTACATTTAGTGCAGTGCGTCCTGCTCACAGTGTTCAGCTAGATCTGTTCCTGCTATTTACATTTAGTGCAGTCAGTGCGTCCTGCTCACAGTGTTCAGCTAGATCCGTTCCTGCTATTTACATTTAGTGCAGTCAGTGCGTCCTGCTCACAGTGTTCAGCTAGATCCGTTCCTGCTATTTACATTTAGTGCAGTGCGTCCTGCTCACAGTGTTCAGCTAGATCCGTTCCTGCTATTTACATTTAGTGCAGTGCGTCCTGCTCACAGTGTTCAGCTAGATCCATTCCTGCTATTTACATTTAGTGCAGTCAGTGCGTCCTGCTCACAGTGTTCAGCTAGATCCGTTCCTGCTATTTACATTTAGTGCAGTGCGTCCTGCTCACAGTGTTCAGCTAGATCCGTTCCTGCTATTTACATTTAGTGCAGTGCGTCCTGCTCACAGTGTTCAGCTAGATCCGTTCCTGCTATTTACATTTAGTGCAGTGCGTCCTGCTCACAGTGTTCAGCTAGATCCGTTCCTGCTATTTACATTTAGTGCAGTCAGTGCGTCCTGCTCACAGTGTTCAGCTAGATCCGTTCCTGCTATTTACATTTAGTGCAGTGCGTCCTGCTCACAGTGTTCAGCTAGATCCGTTCCTGCTATTTACATTTAGTGCAGTCAGTGCGTCCTGCTCACAGTGTTCAGCTAGATCCGTTCCTGCTATTTACATTTAGTGCAGTGCGTCCTGCTCACAGTGTTCAGCTAGATCCGTTCCTGCTATTTACATTTAGTGCAGTGCGTCCTGCTCACAGTGTTCAGCTAGATCCGTTCCTGCTATTTACATTTAGTGCAGTGCGTCCTGCTCACAGTGTTCAGCTAGATCCGTTCCTGCTATTTACATTTAGTGCAGTCAGTGCGTCCTGCTCACAGTGTTCAGCTAGATCCGTTCCTGCTATTTACATTTAGTGCAGTGCGTCCTGCTCACAGTGTTCAGCTAGATCTGTTCCTGCTATTTACATTTAGTGCAGTCAGTGCGTCCTGCTCACAGTGTTCAGCTAGATCCGTTCCTGCTATTTACATTTAGTGCAGTGCGTCCTGCTCACAGTGTTCAGCTAGATCCGTTCCTGCTATTTACATTTAGTGCAGTGCGTCCTGCTCACAGTGTTCAGCTAGATCCGTTCCTGCTATTTACATTTAGTGCAGTGCGTCCTGCTCACAGTGTTCAGCTAGATCCGTTCCTGCTATTTACATTTAGTGCAGTCAGTGCGTCCTGCTCACAGTGTTCAGCTAGATCCGTTCCTGCTATTTACATTTAGTGCAGTCAGTGCGTCCTGCTCACAGTGTTCAGCTAGATCCGTTCCTGCTATTTACATTTAGTGCAGTGCGTCCTGCTCACAGTGTTCAGCTAGATCCGTTCCTGCTATTTACATTTAGTGCAGTGCGTCCTGCTCACAGTGTTCAGCTAGATCCGTTCCTGCTATTTACATTTAGTGCAGTGCGTCCTGCTCACAGTGTTCAGCTAGATCCGTTCCTGCTATTTACATTTAGTGCAGTCAGTGCGTCCTGCTCACAGTGTTCAGCTAGATCCGTTCCTGCTATTTACATTTAGTGCAGTGCGTCCTGCTCACAGTGTTCAGCTAGATCTGTTCCTGCTATTTACATTTAGTGCAGTCAGTGCGTCCTGCTCACAGTGTTCAGCTAGATCCGTTCCTGCTATTTACATTTAGTGCAGTGCGTCCTGCTCACAGTGTTCAGCTAGATCCGTTCCTGCTATTTACATTTAGTGCAGTGCGTCCTGCTCACAGTGTTCAGCTAGATCCGTTCCTGCTATTTACATTTAGTGCAGTGCGTCCTGCTCACAGTGTTCAGCTAGATCCGTTCCTGCTATTTACATTTAGTGCAGTCAGTGCGTCCTGCTCACAGTGTTCAGCTAGATCCGTTCCTGCTATTTACATTTAGTGCAGTCAGTGCGTCCTGCTCACAGTGTTCAGCTAGATCCGTTCCTGTTATCTTCCTACTGACAGGCAGGCTTGTCTGGTTACAGTATATAAAGCTACCTGAAGAAAATTACAGGTGTTCTATCCCAGCTTAGTGCAGCTACAGGCCATTAGTATGTCTGGAAGGCCAAGAAGGAGAGGCAGACAGTCACAAGCCAATAAGAGAGGGCAAGCAGGCTCTGTGTCTAGTGCTGGTCGTGGAGACGGTGCATCCTCATCAGCACGTGGCCATGGGACACGCTTGGCCTTTTTTTCGGCAGCTGGCCGTGTTGAGCCGCAACATGCGGAAAACTTGGTCGAGTGGATGACCAAGCCGTCCTCATCCTCCTCATCCTCTCTCACCCATGCCCAGGGTGCTTTGTCTGGCAAAGCAGCGGCCTCTTCCCTCAGCTCAATGTCATCAGTGACTCCTTCCCTAGCTCCACCATGTCCTCATGAGGATTCCCTCGAACTGTTTGACCACAGTGTTGGGTACATGCTCCAGGAGGATGCCCAGCGTTTGGAAGGCTCTGATGATGATACTGAGCTCGATGAAGGCAGTAACATGAGCACGGACAGAGGGGGTGCCCAAGAAGGACAGCAATCTGGCAGTCATGCTCCCCCTGCTGCAGCATACTGCCAGGTTTGCTCCAGTGATGAGGAGGGAGGGGATGATGAGGTCACTGACTCAACGTGGGTGCCTGATAGGAGAGAGGAGGAGGAGGAGGAGGAGGAGGCGGCACATCACCAACGAGGCAGGATGCCCTCCAGGGGCCAGCCTAAGGGCAGCACATTGACTGCATCACACCCCAAAGCTCCACATGTGCAGGGCGCTGCAGTCTCTGCGCGTTATTCAAAAAGTTCTTTGGTGTGGGCCTTTTTTGAGACGAGTGCATCAGATCGCACCGCTGCTATTTGCAACATATGTCTCAAGCGTATCTCGCGTGGCCAAAACATCTCCCGCTTGGGTACCACATGCTTGACCAGACATATGTTGACCTGCCATGCAGTTCGTTGGCAAGCATATCTAAAAGACCCACACCAAAGAACAAAGAGGATCTCTCCTTGCTCCTCATCAGCTGAGATTTCCAACCCCACTAGACCTTCAGTCCTCTCTGAGACCTGCAGTGAGAGGAATGAAGGTGTAGAATTAGGTGTGTCACAGCCAAGTACTTGTGGGCAATCTGCTTTTGGTACACCGACGCCAGATTGTACCAGGCAAATTTCCCTGCCCCAGCTGCTGCACCGCCGAAAGAAGTTTGCTCCCAGCCATCCACATGCCCAGCGGTTGAATGCTAGCTTGGCAAAATTGCTAGCACTTCAACTGCTGCCTTTTCAGTTGGTAGACTCTGCCCCCTTCCGTGAGTTTGTGGAATGTGCGGTTCCTCAGTGGCAGGTACCCAAACGCCACTTTTTCTCACGGAAGGCGATTCCAGCTCTCTACCGGCATGTGGAAGGCAATGTCCATGCCTCGCTGGACAGGGCGGTCAGCGGTAAGGTGCATATTACCGCTGACTCATGGTCCAGCAGGCATGGACAGGGACGTTACTTAAGTTTCACGGCGCATTGGGTGACTCTGCTGGCAGCTGGGAAGGATGCAGGACAAGGTGCAGTAGTGTTGGAGGTTGTTCCGCCACCACGCCTCCAAAATGCTGATTGTGACACACCTCTCTCCTCCACCCCCTCCTCTTCTTCTTCCTCCATGGCCTCTTCCTCGGAACCAGCGGTGCTCCGTAGGCGTTCAAGGGGCTACGCAAGTACGCAGGCCAAAAGATGCCATGCGGTGCTTGAGCTGGTGTGCTTGGGGGACAGGAGCCACACTGGGGCAGAGGTTCTGTCAGCTCTGCAGGGGCAGGTTCAGAGGTGGTTGACGCCACGCCAACTTAAGGCAGGAATGGTGGTTTGCGACAATGGCACCAACCTCCTCTCTGCCCTCCGACAGGGACAACTGACCCATGTGCCCTGTTTGGCTCACGTCCTTAACTTGGTGGTGCAGCGGTTCTTGGGCAGGTACCCGGGCTTACAGGATGTCCTGAGGCAGGCCAGGAAAGTCTGTGTGCATTTCCGCCGGTCATATAATGCCAGTGCTCGGCTGACGGACCTCCAAAAGGAGTTTAACCTGCCCAAGAACCGCCTAATCTGTGACATGCCCACCAGGTGGAACTCGACATTGGCCATGCTGCAGCGGCTGCACACGCAGCAGAGGGCCATAAATGAGTACCTGTGCGACTATGGCACCAGGACAGGGTCAGGGGACCTTGGTTTTTTTTCCCCACGCCAGTGGGCCATGATCAGGGATGCATGCACTGTCCTGTCACCATTCGAGGAGGCCACGAGGATGGTGAGCACTGACAGTGCATGCATCAGTGACACTGTCCCCCTTGTCCACCTGTTGGAGCACACGCTGCGTGGAATAATGGACAGGGCACTTGAGGCAGAACAGAGGCAGGAAGAGGAGGACTTCCTTAGCTCTCAAGGCCCCCTTTATCCAGACAGTGTTCCTGCGTGCCCGCCGATCACACAGGAAGAGGACGAGGAGGAGGAGGAGGAGGAGGAGGAAGATTGTGTCAGTATGGAGGTGGAGCCTGGCACTCAGCATCAGCAGTCTTTAAGGGATCAGTCCCAAGGAACACATGGACTTGTACGTGGCTGGGAGGAGGTGGCTGCGGACGTTGTTGTCCTTAGTGACCCAGAGGACTCCGGACCGAATGCCTCAGCAAACCTACGCTGCATGGCCTCCCTGATCCTGCAAAGCCTGCGTAAGGATCCTCGTATTCGTGGTATCAAGGAGAAGGACCAATACTGGCTGGCAACCCTCCTTGATCCACGTTACAAGGGTAAGGTTGCGGACCTTATCTTGCCATCGCAGAGGGAGCAGAGGATGAAACATCTTCGGGAGGCCTTGCAGAAAGGTCTGTGCAACGCGTTCCCAGAGACTGGGAGGTTACAAACTCCTGTTTCTGGACAACGTGTTGCTGAGGCTTCGGTCAGTCAAAGAAGGAGCGGTGGAGAAGGTGGCCGTCTGACCGATGCGTTCAGACAATTTTTCGGTCCGCAGCCCCAAGGTATGATCGGTTCCAGCAACCATCGCCAGCGTCTGTTTTACATGGTGCAGGAATACCTAGGGGCAAGATCAGACTTGGACACCTTTCCCACCGAAAATCCTCTGGGTTACTGGGTCTTGAGGATGGATCACTGGCCAGAGCTTGCACAGTATGCAATTGAGCTACTGGCCTGTCCTGCATCCAGCGTTCTTTCGGAACGCACATTCAGTGCTGCTGGAGGCGTGGTAACCGATCACAGGGTGCGTCTGTCCACTGACTCGGTCGATCGGCTGACCTTCATAAAAATGAATCAGTCTTGGATCACCACCAGCTACCAAGCACCTGATGCTGATGTAACTGAATAATTTTTTTCAGATCCCTTCAAAGACTGCCTATGCTGATGCTGAGTGACTATCCCTGAGTAATTATCCTCTTCCTCCTCAATCATCACGCTGATAGCTTGTAAGAACATTTTTGGTTCTGGGCGCCACCACCAGTGCCTAAGGCACAATTTTTCAGCCCCTGTATAACAGGGGCGTGTAATTACAATTTTTGATGTAATACTTTGCAGCACGGCTCGTTCCTGCATTCCAACTAGAGTGTCTGTGAGGGGTTGCAGTGTTGTGGCACCAGCACCAGTGCCTAAGGCCCAATTTTTCTGCCCCTGTCTAACAGGGGCGTGTAATTACAATTTTTGATGCAATACTTTGCAGCAGGGCTCGTTCCTGCGTTCCAACTAGAGTGTCTGTGAGGGGTTGCAGTGTTGTGGCACCAGCACCAGTGCCTAAGGCCTAATTTTTCAGCTCCTGTTCAACAGGGGCATGTAATTACAATTCTTGATCTAATATTTCACAGCAGGGCCCTGTGAGGGCTTACAGTGTTTTGGCCACAGCAACACCTAAGGCCCAAATTTCTGCTGAGTATATAGGGCAGGACCCTACTTTCAAACATCTAACTTACAAACGACTCCTACTTGCAAACGGAAGGAGACAACAGGAAGTGAGATGAAATCTACCCCTAGGAAGGGAAATTCTCTCATGTAAGAGTTAATATGGGAAAACAATTTCTCCTTTCCACTGATGCTTTCCAATCCTTGTTCCACAAAAAAACCCAAATTTTCAAAAAACATTTTTCATTGGGACAAAAAAGTGAGGTGAAATCTTCTGAAGAGGAGGAAAGACGCAAAACAAATGTCACAGGGGTGATAACCCTTCCCTATGTTTTCCAAAAAGCTTAGAAAAGATTTTTTGGCTGGAGCTAAACACGTTAAAAATGTTCAAAATTACAAACAGATTCTACTTAACAACAAACCTACAGTCCCTGTCTTGTTTGCACCGCCTGTATACTGCTGTTCAGAGTATATAGGGACCTTTCCTTATTTTAATTTGGGTGCGGGGTTCCCCTTAATATCCATACAAGACCCAAAGGGCCTGGTAATGGACTGGGGGGTACCCATGCCGTTTGTCTCACTGATTTTCATCCATATTGGCAGGACCCGACATGACATTAAACCCGCAAGCAGTTTTAAATGAGATTTTTTCCTTTAAAAATGACATTTGGTGCAGGGACTGTTCTAAACATGGGAAACACGCGTCACTTTACAGGCATACTATAGACACCCCCCAGGTACGATATTTAAAGGAATATTTCACTTTTTTTTTTTTACTTTAAGCATCATTAAAATCACTGCTCCCGAAAAAACGGCCGTTTTTAAAAGTTTTTTTTGCATTGATACATGTCCCCTGGGGTAGGACCCGGGTCCCCACACCCTTTTTAGGACAATACCATGCAAATTAGCCTTTAAAATGAGCACTTTTGATTTCGAACGTTCGAGTCCCATAGACGTCAATGGGGTTCTAATGTTCGTGCGAACTTGCGGTCCGTTCGCGGGTTCTGGTGCGAACCGAACCGGGGGGTGTTCGGCTCATCCCTATTAACCACTGCTTAATACCATCAAATATTTATGAAGCAGAATTTATTTCTGTAAACTTCTTGCCCACTTGAGTCTGCTGTTGCCTAATTTTTTGTTGGTTTCTCGTAAAAAGGTATAATCAGATTTACCGTAGCTTTCCAACTCTATGTGATTTTCTATGTGTGTATATTTAACAGATGGAGAACATCAAGGCAGATGGAATACTTTGTGTAGTCACATTTGAAATTTGATTATTCAATGTATAATTTTGAATGATAAAATCTCCTATTACACTAATTTGACTAATACATTCTGTAGTACTTATTAGACTTATTGGATAAAATGCCTTCTGAGCATCTCTTTTATTCTGTAGACATTGATAATGGCGGGTCCGCTAGTTAGTCTTTAGTCTAAGATGATGTTGTGTAATGAGCAAGTGCAGTATTTGACTTCTCATACATCACGGGGCT
This sequence comes from Lithobates septentrionalis, assembly GCA_037952835.1. Classification (NCBI taxonomy): domain Eukaryota; kingdom Metazoa; phylum Chordata; class Amphibia; order Anura; family Ranidae; genus Lithobates; species Lithobates septentrionalis. The sequence continues at coordinate 905,440 of JBBDGP010001341.1, forward strand.
GTTGATGGGAAGTGAATTTTCTGCATATGTTGGGTGTTGCGCAACATGTTGGAATATCTGCAGAGCTGTCTATTAAGGGGTTAAAGCGTAGAGTACCAGATGGCCTTATGAGATGCTTTTACAGACGCTTAAAAATTCCATTTGCTGTCTGGAATAATTGCAAGGGTCGGTGATAAAGGGAAAGTAGGATCGTTTTGGGTGAATTTTATTTTAGAATTTTACGTTAACACATTTAAGAGAAAGTTTATATATTTTTTATTATGAATAATAAAATCTTTATTTTTTTTACAAGCAAACATTTTAAGTAATCCTTTTGATAACCTGGGAAGCATAGGAGGAAACAGTGCACAAGGAGAAGCTACCTTTAGGCCTTTTTCACATAGGCTTTTTAGCCATTTAGACGTGTGCGATTTGTTTCGTTATAACACTAAATTCAGACAAAATTTGCATGATTCAGAGATTCAGATGTATCCAAATCTCCGAATCACAATAGTAACAAATTTCTACTAATCCAAAATAAATTATAACAAAAACAACAAGTTTGTACGTATTCATTTGTTTCATTTACATGTCATGATGCAATAGTTTGAGCCTTTTGTTAAAGGGGTTGTAAAGGTGAAAAAACATCCGACAATACTGGCCCCCCCAGCACCCCCTTTATACTTACCTGAGCCCGTTCACCTGCTGCGCTCGCCCCCGATGTCCTCTTCACCGCTCAGCCTAGCCATTGATTGGCTAGAGTGGATGGATTGAAAGCAGCGCAGCCATTGGCTCGCGCTTCTGTCAATCACATCCAATGACGCGGCGTGCCGGGGGGGTGGGGCCGAGTTATACAGTGAGCGGCTATAGCCACCGGCTGTATTACGGGAGCGCACCCGCAAGAACTAACCACCATGCGAGAGAGCTCGCATGAAGGTGGTTAGTTCTTGCGGGGAGGAGCTGAGACAGCCGCCGAGGGACCCCAGAAGACCAGGTTCGGGGCCACTCTGTGCAAAACGAGCTGCACAGTGGAGGTAAGTATAACACGTTTGTTATTTTTTTATTTTTTTTTAATTGCCTTTACAACCCCTTTAATGTTTGAAGCATCCGAAATAACATAACGACATAAAAAAATATCCAAATTGATTTGGATCCTTTCATTTTTATTCTAGTGAGCGTAGCGTGAATATTCAAATACGATTTTTCTTTTATTGGGGTTAAGACGATTTGTTTAATTTTGTATCTGGGCCAAACAAACAAAGTCAGTTGGGAATGGGGAAATTAATTCAACCTAATAACATAACTAATGAAAACAAATTAATTCAGATTACATAAAAATATTAAAACGGCGCCTCCAATGAACCTACTAGATTCTTAATAACCTGCGACCATCAATTTTGGTCAACAAGATATATACTGTAGTCATATGTGTTGAGGGGCTAGTTATTAAGATGTGGACCATAAATTTTAATTACATAAATTTACATCAAAGCCTTAGCAAAAATAGAAACAAATAAAAACAAATAAAAGAAAAGTGAATAAACAAATAATTCTGTGCTATTGATAGCAGTGAAAAAAAGTCCTGTACTCAATGACAACAATAACGGTTCTTAGTAACACCTCATGTGCCATTAGTGATCCATATTCTTCCTACTTATAAGTGCTCCTTTATCCTGGGTGCACCACCACCTATGGTAAGTGGGCCACTCACCAGATCTCTTTGGGCCACCAGGACCCTCATAGCTTATTTGGGATTCCTTTATAAGGGTGTGGGTTCAGCATACATTCAAATGCACCAGCAAGATTAGCCAGATAATTTTGGGCCATGAAGACCCTCACATCTATTCGTAAAAATCCGTCCAGTTGATATGGACTCAGCAGGCATCCAATGTCACTAGCAGGGATGTCCCAAAATGAAAAAACAGTACCAAATAATCGTGCAGTACGTTTATTTAAAAAACGTTCCCATAAAACCAAAAACCAGTTCACTCACATTTCTCTGTGCCGTATAGTGGTACCCGCTGTAAATCACCTGATTTGCTAAAAAATTCCTCGCCGCTCATTTCCGAGAGCGGTGGTATCTCTGGTTTTATCACGTCTGATCTAGGTGGTATGCAGGTGGAACCCACGCTGGCTCTTGGAAACGACCGGTGAGGATTTTTTTAGCAAACTCCAATACAAAAAGAATCTTATTAGTTGTAGTTATTTCGGATGCTTCAAACATTAACAAAAGGCCCAAACTATCGCATGTCATTTGAATAAATACAAATAAATTGGTTGCTTTTATTATAATTTATTTCAGTGTCATTAAAAGTCGATACTTTTATGATTCAGAGATTCAGATACATGCAAATCTCCGAATCATGCAAATTTCGTCTTAATTTCGATTCGTAACGAAATGAATCGCATATGTCTACTGCATGTCAAAACAAGCAATGGAGCCCAATAGATAAGCAGCTAAAGCTACTGTAAATTAAAATGTTAAATTCATGACAGGCGGGGGGCAGTTCATAAGGGGCGCCGCCCCCCTAATCTCCATGCAGGGCTTGGGATGCATGGATTTCTACAAGCTTTTTTTTTTAAGCCCTTGATTAGAGCCTGGGGCTCTAATTGACTTCAAAAAGGTTGGGCTAGGGGTGCAGAGCACTGCGTCCCAAGCTCACCCACTTGTGACATTAGTGAATCAACATTCTCTATTGTCTTCCTGCTTCTCCTCCCGGCCAATAAGGACAGGAAGCTGGTCTTAAGATTGGATTGGCTGGGAGGAGAAGCCAGGGAAGCCGCCGAAGCCAACCACAACCTGGATGGGGTAAGTGCGGACCTGGCAGGGGGGGTTTGTTTGCTGCCCCCCCAAAAAATGGAGCACCAGCTGCCACTGTTCATGACTAAGCTCGGCCCCACCTCTGTCCAGCTCTAGGGTGTCCCTATTGGTGAGTGAAGCTGTCCATCCTATTCACTGCCAACAAGTTACATGATGAAAATTGTACCGTGCAGCTTGACTATTACCAAAAGATTGCATATAAATCATCCCACACAAAATTGCAAAATAATAAGCAAAATAAATATAGTAATACAAAGAAGGTGTGGCATTTGTGTCTTCCAAAACAGTAATTTTAAGTATTTTCAAGTGGAAATATAAGCGGCTTTTGATACCACAAATGTTGCACTTTTGCTTCTCTGTGCAAAGTGCCCTCACCTTCAGTTATGGACCCATAAATGTTACAGGTCAAATGCGCATAAACCCTTTCATTCAGGGTAACAAATGGGCTCAAGGACATCTTCACCACTCTGTACTTTTCCCCAGTCAGTAGAGGTACATTCCCCTTTAAGGGGCCGAGCTGTCCGTTTGCCCGCTGAAATATGCTCAAAGCAAAGAAGGATTCCCGAATAACATAACCTTATTCTAGGTAATACACTCCTGGAATAAAAACAGTATAGAAAACATTCAAAGTTAGATCACCAGGGATACCTTGCATCCAATCGGCGCTCCACCTCTGGTAGTAGCACTATGACGTCACCCAGAGGAGTACTGATTTTTCAGCTGTAAGTGGGATGGAAAAGGACCTGGGGGTCCTAGTAGATGATAGGCTCAGCATTGGCATGCAATGCCAAGCTGCTGCTAACAAAGCAAGTAGAATATTGGCATTGCTTTAAAAAGGGGATTAATTCCCTTTAATAATTCTCCCGCTCTACAAGACTCTGGTCCAGCCGCACCTAGAGTATGCTGTCCAGTTCTGGGCACCAGTCCTCAGGAAGGATGTACTGGAAATGGAGCGAGTGCAAAGAAGGACAACAAAGCTAATAAAGGGTCTGGAGGATATTAATTATGAGGAATGGTTACGAGCACTGAACGTATTCTCTCTGGAGAAGAGACGCTTGAGAGGGGATATGATTTCAATATACAAATACGGTACTGGTGACCCAACAATTGGGATAAAACTTTTCGTGGAAGGGAGTTTAACAAGACTTGTGGCCACTCATTAAAATTAGAAGAAAAGAGGTTTGACCTTAAACTACGTAGAGGGTTCTTTACTGTAAGAGCGGCAAGGATGTGGAATTCCCTTCCACAGGCGGTGGTCTCAGCTGGGGGCATCGATAGTTTCAAGAAACTATTAGATAACTACCTGAATGATCACAACATACAGGGATATACAATGTAATACTGACATATAATCACACACATAGGCTGGACTTGATGGACTTTTTGCAACCTCACCTACTATGTAACTATGTAACTGTGTAGGTGGGCTTAAGAGTTACTGGTTGATTAGAGTACTTTTATTTATTTAGTCTTTTTCACAAGTGACAGTGCAGGAGTATCTTTTTGTAGTGTACTTCCAACAAGCTGTCTCCCTGTTTTACAACTGTGGAGATATCAGCCATGTAGGGAGTGCATTGTTTTTAGTCAGTCAGTTGGCAAACCCTTACAGGTTTCGTTCACTTTTACCAAACAACTTCCTAGGCAGGTTAGGTGTGTCTCTAGACAAAAACAAAATGTGCAGCTCTGACTAAAGTTAAATAATGCCCTTGCCTTATGTATAGTGTACGTCATCTATGTACCTCCTTAAACTCTCAGAGATGGCATCCCCCTCCATCCTGCTTGCCCGGACATTGCTAGGGCACTCCCAATTGTTACTGCTTACCCCCACCATCACAGGAGCAAGTTTTAAAACCGCACATGCATGTCATGTTTTACTACATCGCTAAACTCAGAGCTACTGTAATCGGGGAGAAAGAGCACACCTGCAACACTACACAGTTTGTTTTTTTCTACGGGCACATAGGCAGGTTTCTTTTTTTTTGGTAAAGGTGAATTATGCCTTTAACCACTTGACCTCCAGAACATTTGCCCGCCTTCAGGCTATTTTTTGCGATGCGGCACTGCGTTACTTTAACTGACAATTGCGCAGTCGTGTAACACTGTACCCAAATACAATTTATGTCCCTTTTCCCTCACAAATAGCTTTCTTTGGTGGTATTTGATCACCTCTTCATTATTTTATTTTTTGCGCTATAAACAAAAAAAAGACCGACAATTTAAAAAGAAACAAAAACATTTTTTTACTTTCTGCTATAAAACGTATCCAAACAAAAAATTGAAAAAAAAAAAACATTTCTTCATACCAATATGTGATATGCTACATATTTTTGATAACAAAAATCCCAATAAGCATATATTGATTTGTGTGCGCAAAGCTTATTGCATTTATAAACTATAGGATATTTTTATTTATTTATTTTTTACTTTTTTTAAAATTTTTTACTAGTAATGGCAGCGATAAGCGGCGGCGGCAAGCATTTTGATATTAACTGACACTCTTGACACTTTGTGGGAACCAGTGATCAGTGCTAAAAATATGCACTGTCACTGTACTAATGACACTGTCTGGGAAGGGGTTAAACATCTAGGGTGATCAAAGGGTTAACTGTGTGCCTAGCCAGTGTTCATGTGTGTACCGTGGGAGGTGCTTTTATTAGGGTAAGTGATCAATTTCATTCCCTGCTTTCTGGGGAAAGTAAATCCATTACTTCTCCACTGACAGGACAGAGCTCTGCCTTGTTTACATAGGCAGAGTTCCGTCCTGTGTGTGTTCCAGATGATCGGCAGGTGCCGGCGGTAATCTATTGGCTGGCACCTGCCGATCAGCATCTTCTGTGTAAAATGACAGAAGAGCTGGGTTGAAGGCGGACCGCATGGCCCCCCTACCTGGAAGTTCCAGATCACGTACTAAGTATGTGATCTGGCGCAGCAGGGCCACCTTGCCACCGTATATCTATGGTATACAGTTGGCAAGCCGTTATAAATGCATTGTGGAAATGTTTGCTTACAACAGTAATTATGTTGCCCCCACACTATATTTGCCCTTCTAGATTTCTGAGATAAACCTCAGCACTGCCCAGGGGGTGACAACATATCAAGAGGACTTGCACATACACTTAGCAATGATGATCATCAAAGAGGTTCCAAATTGTTTCTAAAAGTAGCTGCAACCAAGCAGATGGTGCAAGTTTTAGTAACTTGGGTACCATCACACTCCCTTAAGCCGCGTACACACGAGCGGAATGTCCGACAGAAAAAGTCAGACGGAAATTTTTCATCGTCTATTCCGATCGGCCCCATCGGACTTTTTTTTTTCAAAAATTCTGACGGACCTAGAAATAGAACATTTCCGAAGGAACCAAAAATGATGCATGCTCTGAAGCAAGTACGAGACGGAAGCTATTGGCTACTGGCTATTGAACTTCCTTTTTCTAGTCCTGTCGTAAGTGTTGTACGTCACCGCGTTCTGGACAGTCAGACTTTGGTCGGACTTTGGTTTGACCCTGTGTTGGCAAGACCGCTTGAATGGAATTCCGTCGGAGTTCCATCGGAGAAACCTTCGGAGTTTATTCCGACGGCAAAACTGGTCGTGTGTACGCGGCATTAGAGCAGCTCACACAAAGAAAGATTCAATTAGTGCTGCCTTAGTTCTACTTTAAGCTGTACGGCGAGTTTAAGGCAAAAGTTCAAGAAACACAAATGTGTGTGCTGAGACGGATGAGTCTGTTGGGGGAAAGGGGGGGGTATTTAAAACACATGCCACTTGCCCACTTTTATTGCCCAGGTAAATATATATTTCAAATGTTGGGGAGATTTCAAGTGCAAAGGGGTTAGGTTTTAGGGCTAAGGGAAGGGTGGACCAAGTTATAGGGTCACCTTGAGGTTAACGTTAGGGATCAGGACATACGAAGAATAGTGCATTTAAAACAGGTTTTCAGTGTTGAAAGTCACATCGATAACAATTGTACCAGAAACCAACGTACCATCCAAACGGTTTCACACAATGATGACCTTGCAGGTTTCTTTATTCTATCCAGTAAATCTTTTTTAGATCATCTTCATTTTTAAGGTGAACTATATTTTAAATATAAGCATGAACAAATATGTTGAGAGCACAATATTCTCTTATCCAGTTCTCTTGGGATCCCCCCGTAGACCCTTGGCACACAGGCATAGGAATATAGAAAATTATATTTGACGGTCTCCAGAGGTTTCCTGGAAATACCTATTTCCTTTAAGTCCAATGAAGGAACTAGGACAATAATACCTAATATTTCATTTTAACAGCCCTATTCTTAAAATATACATTGACATATTTGCATGGTGTTAGTGAAATTGTGAACATTTGAGAGACAATAATGTACAGACATTCGATATTGTATTTTTAGTAGTCACCAGGAACTTTCCATGTAGATAACTTTAATAAAGTCATTAAAAAAAGACACTGAAGGTTAGCTATCATCAAAAATAAGAACAAACATATACAGTATCTCACAAAAGTAAGTACACCCCTCACATTTTTGTAAATATTTTATTCTATCTTTTCATGTGACAACACTATAGAAATGACACTTTGCTACAATGAAACATAGTGAGTGTACAGCTTGTATAACAGTGTAAATTTGCTGTCCCCTCAAAATAACTCACTGCGTTACTTTAACTGACAATTGCGTAGTCGTGCGACGCTGTACCCAAATAAAATGTATGTCCCTTTTTTCCCCACAAATAGAGATTTCTTTTGGTGGTATTTGATCGCCTCTACGGTTTTTATTTTTTGCCCTATAAACAAAAAAATAGCGACAATTTTGAAAAAAAAACACAATATTTTTTACTTACTGCTATAAAACATATGCAAGAAAAAAAATGTTAAAAATCAAATTTCTTCATCAGTTTAGGCCAATATGTATTCTGCTACATATTTTTTGTAAAAAAAATCCCAATAAGCGTATATTGATTGGTTTGCGCAAACGTTATTGCATCTACAAACTATGGGATATTTTTATGGCATTTTTATTCATTTATTTATTTTTTACCAGTATTGGTTTTTATCGGGGCTGCGACACTGCGGCAGACAAATCGGGCACCTAACTGACACTTTTTTTGGGGACCAGTGACACAAATACAGTGATCAGTGCTAAAAATATCCACTGTCACTGTACTAATGACACTGGCAGGGCAGGGGTTAACATCAGGGGCGATCAAAGGGTTAAATGTGTCCCTAGGGGGTGCTTCCTAACTGTGTTGGTGTTGCTCTGACTGGGTGAAGACAGAGATCGGTGTTCCTGCTTAGCAGGGGCACCGATCTCTATCTTCTCCCCTATCAGAACGGCAATCTGCCTTGTTTACATAGGCAGACCGCCATTCTGCCACTCTCGGGAATGATCGTGGGTGGCTGGCGGACATCGGGCCCACCAGACCCGTTGATTGGCTCCCACTCTGTTCAATCAGCATGCGATCGTGCCTACGGCGGCGTGTGCATGCCACCCAGTGGCTATTGCACGAAATGACTTACAGGTATGTGATTTCACGCAATGGAGCCGACCTGCCGCAGTACATGTATGTTAGGCAACCGACAAGTGGGTAAAGGAATTGGACGTTTAATGTTTCACTTTAGGCCTATAATAAATCACTACTAATGGCCAAATTAATTTTTTTTCAAATATTTTTGTTGCATTGGTATATGTTCCCCAGGGCAGTGCCCAGCCCCTATGTCATTTTTGACCCCCCCCCCCCCCCCCCCCTGCCTATTAGCTCAGGAAAAAGGCATTTTTATTTTGATAGATTTGGTTCCCATTGATTTCAATGGGGTTGAAATTCTTTGAAGTTTTTAAAAACCCCTGCTGAACCAAACCCAGGATAGTTCGGACCATTACTAATTGTGATCTATAGAGGAAACCCAAACCACTCAGTATAACTTTATGACACTCAAGCTTGATTTTTTATGTTTTATATCTTATAATATCATCTATGATAAAAGAAAAATATCTGAATAGCAAGAACTTTCAGCTCTGCAGGCAAGGATGAAGAGGCAGCAATTATTTCAATTCTCATAGGAAGTAAATCAGAGAGAAATTAACATTAATTAAAAAAAAATACTTCATTCATCTTAAATGAAAAATCCTCTCCACATGTATAGATAAATATTACTTCTAACATCTCAAAAAAATTATAAAGCCATGCTGAAGTCTCATGCCTTTATACTTCCTTATAGCTCACATTATAATCTGTAATTTATTACATGGAAATGCTTTCACATGCATTTTTTTTTTAAATGCTGCTTCCCGCTCTACTTTACAGAGCTGAGTAAGAGCCACACCCTCATCACAGGTGTCTTCACACAAACTTGTATAAAGAAGAAGAGTAAAGCCTCGTACACACGATCGGATTTTCCGCAGACAAAACCTCAGACTTTTGTCCGAAGGCGTGTGCCTGGATTTTGTTTTGCATACAAATGGCAAGGAATTGTCGGCCAACAAACACGCACGTAGTGACGTACTACCTGTTTTTTTAGCTCTTTAGCGACACCCTTTGGGCTCCCTCTGCTAATTTTGTGTCAGTAGAAGTTTGGTGAGTGTTGATTAACGCTTTTCATTTTGCACTTTTCATTCCGCGTTTTTCAGTTTGTTTCTAAACAGCTGTTTGCTAATCAGCCATGTTGCGGAATCGGAGGAGATAATATGTTATTTATTATTGGCCTTGGAGTTATTGCTTTGACCAAAGTCCAGTCCAGGAACAGGAGGAGGAGAATTTCTTGGACCAAAAATTGGTTACTTTATTAATCGTAACCAATTATGTCATATGCCTTTGCTGCGGGAGCTCCAGGAGAATAATCTGGATGATTTTCGGAATTATCTCCGGATGATGGACCCCTGCTTTCACAAACTCTTGGCATTGTTGACCCCCTATATTAGGAAACAGGACACATGCATGAGGCTTTTATTTTATTTTTTGGTTGAATAAATATGATTTGATTTGTTATATTTTCGATAGTTTTGGATGCATAGAATGCACTTTTTGGTTAAGTTCTATTGGCAGATAGCATGTCTAATTTTATTTGTTTTCTTTTTTTAATGCACAATAAAAAAATTGTGTAGAATAATACATGGCTATGTGTTTTACTTCAAATGACAGTTTGGGAGTAGGCAGTTACATTTTAAAAAATACAATGTAAAATTAACAAGGGACACCAACATAGTTGTATCTTTGATCTTAAAAACTACAGGACAATGGTGTTGTAGTAACTTGCCCAAATAAAAAAAAAAAAAGCATAATAATATTATTCTTGATATCAATAGAAAAAAAGATTTGTTTGCAATAACTCCATCAGTATCACCAGCAAAGCAGCTTCATTATTATTGCATTAACCACTTCAGCCCCGGAAGGATTTACCCCCTTCCTGACCAGACCACTTTTTACAATTTGGCACTGCGTCGCTTTAACTGCTAATTGCGCGGTCATGCAATGCTGTATCCAAACTAAATTTGCGTCCTTTTCTTCCAACAAATAGAGCTTTCTTTTGATGGTATTTTATCACCTCTGCCGTTTTTATTTTTTCCGCTATAAACGGAAAAAAATTATATTTTCTACTTTTTGTTATAAAAAAAATCCAATAAACTCAATTTTAGTCATACATTTAGGCCAAAATGTATTCGACCACATGTCTTTGGTAAAAAAATGTCAATAAGTGTATATTTATTGGTTTGCGCAAAAGTTATAGCGTCTACAAGCTAGGGTACATTTTCTGGAATTTACACAGCTTTTAGTTTATGACTGCCTATGTAATTTCTCCAGGTGCTAAAATGGCAGGGCAGTACAACCCCCCCCCCCCCAAATGACCCCATTTTGGAAAGTAGACACCCCAAGAAAATTGCTGAGAGGCATGTTGAGCCCATTGAATATTATTTTTTTTTGTCCCAAGTGATTGAATAATGACAAAAAAAAAAAAAATACAAAAAGTTGTCACTAAATGATATATTGCTCACACAGGCCATGGGCATATGTGGAATTGCACCCCAAAATACATTAGCTGCTTCTCCTGAGTACGGGGATACCACATGTGTGGGACTTTTTGGGAGCCTAGCCGCGTACGGGGCCCCGAAAACCAATCACCGCCTTCAGGATTTCACAAGGGCGTAAATTTTTGATTTCACTCCTCACTACCTATCACAGTTTTGAAAGCCATAAAAAGCCCAGATGGCACAAACCCCCCCAAATGACCCCATTTTGGAAAGTAGATACCCCAAGCTATTTGCTGAGAGGCATGGTGAGTATTTTGCAGCTCTCATTTGTTTTTGAAAATGAAGAAAGTCAAGAAAAAACTTTTTTTGTTTTTCTTTTTTCAATGTTCAAAACTTTGTGACAAAAAGTGAGGTTTGCAAAATACTCACTATACCTCTCAGCAAATAGCTTGTGGTGTCTACTTTCCAAAATGGGGTCATTTGGGGGGGGGGTTTGTGCCACCTGGGCATTCCATTGCCTCCGAAACTGTGATAGGCAGTGAAGAGTAAAATCAAAAATTTACGCCCTTAGAAAGCCTGAAGGCGGTGCTTGGTTTTCGGGGTCCCGTACGCAGCTAGGCTCCCAAAAAGTCTCACACATGTGGTATCCCTGTACTCAGGAGAAGCAACAGAGTTTATTTTGGGGTGTAATTTCACATATTCCCATGGCATGTTTCAGCAATATATCATTTAGTGACAACTTTGTGCAAAAAAAAAAAAAGTGTCTCTTTCCCGCAACTTGTGTCACAATATAAAATATTCCATGGACTCGACATGCCTCTCAGCAAATAGCTTGGGGTGTCTACTTTCCAAAATGGGGTCATTTGGGGGGGGGGGGTTTGAACTGCCCTGGCATTTTATGCACAACATTTAGAAGCTTATGTCACACATCACTCACTCTTCCAACCACTTGAAGACAAAGCCCTTTCTGACACTTTTTGTTTACATGAAAAAATTATTTTTTTTGCAAGAAAATTACTTTGAACCCCCAAATATTATATATTTTTTTAAAGCAAATGCCCTACAGATTAAAATGGTGGGTGTTTATTTTTATTTTTTTCACACAGTATTTGCGCAACGATTTTTCAAACGCATTTTTTGGGGAAAAAACACACTTTTTTAAATATTAATGCACTAAAACACACTATATTGTCCAAATGTTTGATGAAATAAAAAAGATGATCTTAGGCCGAGTACATGGATACCAAACATGACATGCTTTAAAATTGGGGTCTATTAGACCTTAGATCTCTCCTCTGCCCTCAAAGCATCTGACCACACTAAGATCGGTGTGATAAAATGCTTTCCCAATTTCCCAATGGCGCTGTTTACATCCGGCGAAATCTAAGTCATGAAATACTCGTAGCTTCCGGTTTCTTACACAATAGAGATGTTTGGAGCCACTCTGGTCTCTGATCAGCTCTATGGTCAGCTGGCTGAATCACCGGCTGCATTCTCAGGTTCCCTGTTGAGACAGGAGAGCCAGAGAAAAACACGGAAGACGGTGGGGGGGCATTCCCTCCCACTGCTTGTAAAAGCAGTCTAGAGGCTAATTAGCCGCTAGGATTGCTTTTACATGAAAGCCGACCGCTGGCTGAAAAGAATGATACCAAGATGATACCTAAACCTGCAGGCATCATTCTGGTATAACCACTCACAGTCGTGAATGGCGTACCTGAAGACAAAAAAATGGTTAACAATAAAACACAGTAAACGGTAAAGTATAAAAAATTGCATACCTGAAAAGCAAACATGATAAAACATAATAACAATAAAACATTGCACAATAGAATACAGTAAAAAAGAGCAGAACAATAGAGAGAGAATAGAGAGAGAGAGAACAATAAAACGACAACTATTTTTTTTTATTTTATATATTTATTTTTTTTTACCCTTTTTTTGTAACTAACTTTTATAACTGTAACCGGTTCCAGGTTCGGGTCTCTCAAAATGCGATGGCATCTTGGGAGACCCTGTGAAAGTGTGCCTAGTCTGTGCAATGCTGTACCCTACGCTAATACTCAACTAGTGTATGGTAGCATTCAAAACATTCACCAATGCAAAGACCAGGATTGTCAGGACAGGAGGGACAATAATAGCGGGTGTCACACCTATATCCGCACTTGCTGCAGACACGACATCTTTTTTGGGGGGGTTCGTTGGGTAGGGGTACTGGGGAGGACATAAAGAAAATGCCTCCCATGCAGCCGACTGCATTTGGTTGGGGATGTGAATGGGGGAAGTACAGGCGCTGCAGAAGTGGTGGGTTCCCAATTAGGATTGGCGAATGCAGCAGGAAGGGCATTATGGGCACGACGGGCCTGTGTTTGTCTTCTTGGTGGCAGCGGGACACTACTTGTGCTTGCCACCTCACCAGCTTGAACTGCACTTATGGGACTCGCCATGTCACCAAGTGTTACTGCAGTGCTGGTTTGACTACGACCGGGGTGTACTAGGCCGCTGGTGCTTGCCAGTTCACCAAAACGCTACCAAAAAAATTGTTAGCGATCGCAGGGATCAGGCCTGACTCTGCAAACACTGCAGTTATGTGTTTAGTGTTTTGTAAGTGACAGTGATCGATCGATACTGCACTTGGGTGGGCTGGGCTGGGCCGGGCGGAGGGGCTAAACGCAGGTGCTAGCAGGTATCTGGGCTGATCCCCCTAACACTGCATTTTTGGGAACCCTAAACTGCTGGGGATGCTAGTATAGATCTAATCGGATCAGATATTGATCCGATCAGATACTATACCACTAAGGGAGGTGTACGGTGCGTGCGTGGGTGTTAGCGGTACTGGCACTAACCTGACGTTGCCTGGGGCTGGTGCTTGCCAGTTCACCAAAACGCTACCAAAAAAACTGTTAGCGATCGCAGGGATCAGGCCTGACTCTGCGAACGCTGCAGTTATGCGTTTAGTGTTTTGTAAGTGACAGTGATCGATGAATACTGCACTTGGGTGGGCTGGGCTGGGCGGAGGGGCAAAACGCAGGTGCTAGCAGGTATCTGGGCTGATCCCGCTAACACTGCGTTTTTGGGAACCCTAAACTGCTGGGGATGCTAGTATAGATCTGATCGGATCAGATATGGATCCGTTCAGATACTATACCACTAAGGGAGGCGTATGCTGCGTGCGTGGGTGTTAGCGGTACTGGTGCTAACCTGATGCTGCCTGGGGCGACGCATATCACCGCCGGGCGATCAGGGGGCTAAACCTTTATTCGGTAATAAACGGCGGGTGCCCTGACACTATAAAAAAATAAACTAACTAACCAGCATCACCGTAACGGTTATACGGTGATCAGTGGTGAAAGGGTTAACTAGAGGGCAATCAAGGGGTTAAAACATTTATTCGGTAATATATGGGGGTCCCTGACGCTATAAAACGCTGACGGCGAACCTCAATATTTAGCTCCCTAACTAGCATCACCAGTGACACTAATACAGCGATCAGAAAAATGATCGCTTAGCGACACTGGCGACGGGGGGTGATCAAGGGGTTAAAACTTTATTGGAGGGGTTAGGGGGTATCCTAGACCTAAAGGGGGCTAACACTAACTGTCACAAACTGACACCATGCAGTAATCAGAAAAAAAAAAAAAAAACTGCTTGCTGTCAGTGTGACAGGGGGGGGGGGGTGATTGGGGGGTGATCGGGGGGTAATCGGGGGGATCGGGGGTGTAATGTATGCCTGGCATGTTCTTCTGTATGTGTGTGTGTTGTGCACTCACATTACAGTCTTCTCTCCTCGGCGCCGGAACGGAAAATGCCGAGCCGAGGAGAGATGACATAATTTCCTCTGCCTCTGTGTACAATACAGAGGCAGGGAAATGATCCCATTGGCTGGGAGCGATCGCGAGGGGGGGGCCACGAATGGATGGCCTCCCCCTTACCTCCGATCGCCGGGGAAGATTTGCCGACCGCCCCAGGCACCGGGGGGGGGGTCCGATCGGACCCCCCACCCACGGGCAGGCAAGGACGTACCTGTAAGTCCTTTTGCCTGCCCGTGCCATTCTGCCGACGTACATCGTCGTGTGCGCGGTCGGCAACTGGTTAAAGAAGAAGAGAATTGTGCTCTGCATTTCAAGATTTCATAATTTGCTGCGTCACAAATGGTAATTCTCCATTACGAATGCTAGTTTACAAGACCAACCGCTTCTGGCTCGTCCTTGCTTCCGAACATGCGTGTTTGTACTTTGGGCTTTTGTCCGACAGACTTGTGTACACACGCTCAGAAAATCCGACAACAGACATTTGTCCGCGGAAAATTTGAAAACCTGCTAGCCAACATTTGTTGGCGGAAAGTCCGACAACAATTGTCCGATGGAGTGTACAAACGGTTGGATTTTCCATCAACAGCCTGTCATCACACAATTTCCATTGGAAAATCCGCTTGTGTGTACGAAGCTTAAGAGCCACACCCTCATCACAAGTGTCTTCACACAAACTTGTATAAATAAGAAGAGTAGGGATGTTTCAGATCAGACCACTTACTGAGAGCTGATTACTGAGTGTGCTGGATCTAAAACTGGCCATACATTATACAATCTTCTTGTACAATGTTCCTTTAGATTCACCAAATCCATATAATATGAGGTCAAACCTAAACACTTTCAATTTGTATGAAATCAGGCAGGCCCTTGCACTACATAGTTGATGGTAAATCTAAAGGAAATTGAATAAGAAAATTGTATAATATATGGCCAGCTTAACTCTGGTACCTATTGGATTGCACAGTTATATATTCAGCAGTGGTGTCTGGTGTTTTTTTTCTTTTGGGGGTGGCAAACAGCCAAACCCCCCCCCCCCCCAGGCAGTCTGTTGGTGGCAAATACCCCCCCGGGAGGACGGTCAGGACATGAAAGCCCCGCACTCACCCCATCTAGGAAGCGGGCAGGTGGGCAGCGTGTCCGGAGAGTGGCAGCTTTCTTTCTTCCTCCTCCTGTGGATCATGGCGGCTTCCACCATGCATATCCCTCCTCCTCTTCCTAGGCTTCCAATAGGATCGCCTATCCTTTCAGCCATACGGGAACCGGGTATCAGACCCGCGCTTCCTGATTGGCGCAGAGGCGATTCAGTGTTAGAAAAGCGAATATTAATTTGCTTTTCTAACACACCTGGGTGGGCTCTGAGCGCAATGCTCTGCTCCACAAGCCCACCCTATTATAAAGCCTATTAGATCAAGCCCATTTAATCAGATGCTGCAAAAAAAACCACCCCCGCCGCTGTAATTCATGCGCCCGGCGTTCTGAAAGGGACCAGACGCATGAATAAGGGGTGGCAGTGGTTATGGTTTTGGGAAGCAGCGCCCATGCATCCTTAATGGATGGGCTGCCCTGATATTTAGACACCCAACATAGTTGCTGTAACATGAAACTGAAGGTTGGTAATGCATTGGGGTTGATTTCCTGAAGGCAAATAGACTGTTCACTTTGTAAAGAAAGTTGCATTTTCCAATGAACTTTTCACCAGAGCTTAGTGAATAAAGTGAAGCTGTTTTGACTTCCATCATCCAATCAAGTGCAAGCAAAATGAGCTTTAAAAATTAAAAAAAATCTTTACATGTGATTGGGTATTCTTTACAAAATGAAATTTCACTATTTTGAGGGAGTGTTTTAGATCCATCCTCTTACTGGGTGCTGATGGCTGAGTGTACTGGATCTAACTCTAGTGCTTCTACCTGATTTACACACCCGACATGCGCAGATGTGAATGTGACTCATAGGAGACCATGTTAAATGGACTGTAGTGTGTTTCTACAAAATGGAAAATGCACTATAAAATGTATAGGTGTGAAAACCTTGAAACACCCAATACGAGGACAATATGCGACCGGTCTAAACTATGTGGCATGTTCACTAATGCCAGGAGCATGGCGGGCAAGATGGGTGAACTAGAGATACTGTTGTACAAGGAGGATTTGGATTTTGTGGGAATTTCAGAGACCTGGTTCAACAGCTCTCATGATTGGCTGGCAAACATTCAAGGGTATACCCTATACCGCAAGGATAGAGAGGGTAAAAAAGGGGGAGGGGTATGCCTATATATCAAGAATAATGTACAAGTGAATGTGAGAGATGACATCACTGAGGGGGCTAGGGAGGAGGTGGAATCTTTATGGGTAGAGCTCCAAAGGGATGAAGCTAAGGGGAAAATAATACTGGGAGTATGCTATAGGCCCCCTAACGTGAGGGAGGAAGTGGAGACGGATCTCCTATCACAAATTGGATTAGCAGCAAGGATGGGAAGTGTTATCATAATGGGGGATTTTAATTATCCAGACATAGACTGGGCGGAGGGAACCGTGCATTCATTTAAGGCTCGCCAGTTCCTTAGTGTCTTGCAGGACAATTTTATGGGTCAGATGGTAGACGCACCAACTAGAAATAAAACATTACTAGATCTACTGATTACCAACAATACAGACCTGATCACAGATGTGGAAATACGGGGCAATTTAGGTAACAGCGATCACAGGTCAATTAGTTTCAGTATAAATCACACAAATAGGAAACATGAAGGGAACACAAAGACACTGAATTTCAAAAGAGCCAACTTCCCTAAACTACAAACCTTGCTAAAAGGCATAAATTGGGATAAAATATTAGGAACAAAGAATACGGAGGAGAGATGGGTTTGCTTTAAGAGCATAATAAATAAGGGCATTAGCCAATGTATCCCGTTGGGTAATAAATTTAAAAGAGCGAACAAACATCCTGGATGGCTTAACTCCAATGTAAAAATGCATATAAAAGCAAAGGAGAAGGCCTTCAAAAAATACAAGGTTGAGGGATCATCCTCAGCATTCAGAATTTATAAAGAATGCAATAAGAAATGTAAGGGTATAATTAGGATGGCTAAGATAGAACATGAAAGACACATAGCGGAGGAGAGGAAAAAAAATCCCAAGAAATTCTTTAAGTATGTAAACAGTAAAAAAGGGAGGACAGACCATATTGGCCCCATAAAGAATGAGGAAGGACATCTGGTTACAAAGGATGGGGAGATGGCAAAGGTATTGAATTTATTCTTCTCCTCAGTCTTCACGAGTGAATCGGGGGGCTTCAGTAACCAAAACTGCAGTGTTTATCCTCATGACACAACACAGGAAAGCACCTACATGGTTAACAGAGGACGGAATTAAAATTAGACTTGAGAAACTTAACATTAATAAATCGCCGGGACCAGATGGCTTGCATCCGAGGGTACTTAGGGAACTCAGTCAGGTGATTGCCAGACCGTTGTTCCTAATTTTTACAGACAGTCTATTGACTGGAATGGTACCAGCTGATTGGAGAAAAGCCAATGTAGCACCAATATTTAAAAAGGGCCCAAAAAACATCCCTGGGAATTACAGACCAGTTAGCCTAACATCAATAGTATGTAAACTCTTGGAGGGGATGATAAGGGACTATATACAAGATTTTAGTAATAAGAATGATATCATTAGCAGTAATCAGCATGGATTCATGAAGAATCGTTCTTGCCAAACCAATCTATTAACCTTCTATGAGGAGGTGAGTTGCCATCTAGATAAAGGAAGGCCCGTAGACGTGGTGTATCTGGATTTTGCAAAAGCATTTGACACAGTTCCCCATAAACGTTTACTGTACAAAATAAGATGCGTTGGCATGGACCATAGGGTGAGTACATGGATTGAAAACTGGCTACAAGGGCGTGTCCAGAGGGTGGTGATAAATGGGGGGTACTCAGAATGGTCAGGGGTGGGTAGTGGGGTTCCCCAGGGTTCTGTGCTGGGACCAATCCTATTTAATTTGTTCATAAACGACCTGGAGGATGGGATAAACAGTTCAATCTCTGTATTTGCAGAGGATACTAAGCTAAGCAGGGCAATAACTTCTCCGCAGGATGTGGAAATCTTGCAAAAAGACCTGAACAAATTAATGGGGTGGGCGACTACATGGCAAATGAGGTTCAATGTAGAAAAATGTAAAATAATGCATTTGGGTGGCAAAAATATGAATGCAATCTATACACTGGGGGGAGAACCTCTGGGGGAATCTAGTATGGAAAAGGACCTGGGGGTCCTAGTAGATGATAGGCTCAGCAATGGCATGCAATGCCAAGCTGCTGCTAATAAAGCAAACAGAATATTGGCATGCATTAAAAGGGGGATCAACTCCAGAGATAAAACGATAATTCTCCCACTCTACAAGACTCTGGTCCGGCCGCACCTGGAGTATGCTGTCCAGTTCTGGGCACCAGTCCTCAGGAGGGACGTACTGGAAATGGAGCGAGTACAAAGAAGGGCAACAAAGCTAATAAAGGGTCTGGAGGATCTTAGTTATGAGGAAAGGTTGCGAGCACTGAACTTATTCTCTCTGGAGAAGAGACGCTTGAGAGGGGATATGATTTCAATTTACAAATACTGTACTGGTGACCCCACAATAGGGATAAAACTTTTTCGCAGAAGAGAGTTTAATAAGACTCGTGGCCACTCATTACAATTAGAAGAAAAGAGGTTTAACCTTAAACTACGTAGAGGGTTATTTACTGTAAGAGCGGCAAGGATGTGGAATTCCCTTCCACAGGCGGTGGTCTCAGCGAGGAGCATTGATAGCTTCAAGAAACTATTAGATAATCACCTGAATGACCGCAATATACAGGGATATGTAATGTAATACTGACACATAATCACACACATAGGTTGGACTTGATGGACTTGTGTCTTTTTTCAACCCCACCTACTATGTAACTATGTAACCAGGCCTAAAAGCTGACTTCCAGGAATTCAGCTCTTTTGTCTAGCGGGTGCTAACTTTTAACCTCAGCTGCCAGCCGCAACTGTCACTGGAGAGGACACACAGGCAGCTGTTCTGTGTAATAAGCTGAAGATACTCGCTTCCAAATGGCCAAAGCAAGGACCAATCAGAAATGGGCGAGAGCAAGGTATCTTGGGACGTGCAGTCACTGTATCAAGTTACCCCATACAACCTAAGGAAGGAAAAAATACAATCCCCAACATGCATGGGGAGAAGAAAAAAACAGGCTGGAGGAAGGACTCACCACGAGGGGGATTACAAGAGGAAGGAATGAGGTGGCTGGGGGTGTGATCCAGAAGTGGGAGTCAAGAGGCATCGTAGTCAAGACAGTGGTATTGTCTTTCCCTAAAAAACTCCAGGGTTGGACACAGACTCATTGCCACGGTGTTTTGTGCACTGCGCTAGTGTCCATACAGATATCCTCTAGCCCTTCCCTGTCAGGTGGTCAATCAGGCCTTCTTCAAAGTCCATCTTTGAAGAGTTCAACCAGAGTTCAACCAGGAGAGTGAGGATATCCCGTCCGGAGATCGTGGGGTTTGCGGAATTGGTGAGAGGGCAGAAGCCCACCCTAAACCTGCTTCTACAGAAAAACAACCAGCAAAACTATTACCTCTCTCACCCCATTGTTTAAGCTTAAACAAAAGACATTGCACATCAGTCCACCTGGGTCGCTGAGTGTACACTCTCTCTCAGAGGAGTTGGCCTGTTGAAGATACTGAATGTTCCCAACTACAGGACTCTTGAATCTTTGCTGCCATAACTTGAGAGGGACTCAGTGCAAAACATTGGTTTAGCAAAGGAGGGAAACTCTTATACAGAAGTAAGAGGTGCAGAATTTGATTTTGTATGTTGCCATCTATTGTACTGTGTATTAGTTTGTCAATGGTCTCAGGACTTTAAGTAAGGGGATTGTCACGCAAAGTACTATTTTCTTCCTTTCATATCTGGGTCATCTTGAGGTAGATGAGTATAGATATACCAAGATTTAAGTGCAATGGGGGTTATTTACGAAAGGCAAATCCACTTTGCACTGAAAGTGCACTTGGAAGTGCAGTCGCTGTAAATCTGAGGGGTAGATCTGAAATGAGGGGAAGCGCTGCTGATTTTATCATCCAATCATGTGCAAGCTAAAATGCTGTTTTTCTATTTTCCTTGCATGTCCCCCTCAGATATATAGCGACTGCACTTCCAAGTGCACTTGTAGTGCAAAGTGGATTTGCCTTTCATAAATAACCCCCATTGCATGCTTATCCCTGTGTCTAGATGTAAAATCATACAATTGCTCCAGGTCACTATCTGTGCTGAAGGATCTCTATCTTGTCTATTACAGAGCTGATCAGTAAAGGTGAAACTGTACATATTGCAATGTGGTGTCTTACTATTGTATCTTTGAGTGAAAATCAAGAAGAGTTCAACCAGGTGTGCCAGAGGGGCTGAGACTTTTCTTGGGGTTGGAAGGCAGAACACAGAACCCAAGTCAACAAGTGGCTCCTACATTTGTAAAAAAAACAAAATGAAGGCACATTATGAGTTAAGTCTAGCGAGGTGTGTGACACCTCCTGAGCTTAGGTCTATTATTTATATCTGACAGCTTTATAGTATCCGCAGAAAACAGCTATCACTGTAGTTCCGGGAGCCCGATGCTGATCCTTCTGAGCTATGAATCATGAACAGGAGAGTTGCTGCTGTAATGGAAATTTGTAAGTTCTGTATATAATTGTATTCTATTTTGTATGTATTGCACACTGCCCTCACTGTGCACAGGGCACTAATAATGTTTTCAGTACATGTTTACATTCTTTCGAGTCCTGATTAGAATTAGCCTGCCTATGTAACGCCCTTTGTTACCATAAACGTACAATTGTAATATTAATGTGATACTTACGTAATCATGTGCATAAAAACCTTCGGCAGCACATATACTAAAAACCTTCAATTGCGTCAATTGCAGAACAGTTATTTGGAAAGATGCTGTGCGTATCTTTTGTGTCTGTTCCCTACTGCAGTAGTTATTATTAATTTGGAACCACTAATCAATATGAGGATAGTGGTTGCCTATCATCAATTTAACCGAGTCACTGCAGGTACCATGCCCGCCCCTCTCTTCCTTTTGCCCAATCACAGAAACCTTTCCAATATGTGAACACATTCACAAAATACAAAGGCTTCTGTGAATGGGCAGAAGAGGGGGGGGGGGGTTACATAGCTGCACTGTGTACCTTTCTCCTATCTCACAGCCAGAATGTCTTGAGTGTAATTCCCAGTAGAGCAATAAACCTGTCAGATATAAATAATAGTGATAAGCCCAGGAGATGTCATGCAGCTCCTTGGAGTTAACTTATAGTGTGCCTTCACTTTTTACAAAATGACTGTATTCCTGGAATTCTGCTTGAAGGTTGTTAATGCAATGGGGTTGATTCAATAAAAACAAATAAGCTGTTTACTGTTGCACTTTGCAAAGGTATTTATCTCCAGAGCCTAGTAAATGAGGCAGATCTCTTTTGTATTCCAGCATCTAATCATGTGTAAGCAAAATGTTTTTTTCTTTATTTTTATCTATTATTGTTATTTATAATTATTAATTATAATCTATTAATATTTATTTTTTATATTTTTATTTTACTTTCCTATGACTGGGTAATCCTTTCAATGAGAAATTTCGCCACATTGATGGAATGTTTCAGATCAGTTACTGATTGCGCTGGATCTAACTAATGAAGTTTGCTGCTATGATGGGGTTAATATTCTAAAAGTAAATATACTGTTCAGTTTGCAAGTGAATTATCCCCAGGGCTTAGTGAATGAGATGAAGCTCTGCTGACCTCCGCTATCCAATTGTGTGCAAGCAAAATGCATTTTTCTTTCCTTGCACATGGGGGGCTCTGCTGTGATGAGGGGCTCTACTGTGATGGAGATGACTCTGCTGTGATAGAGGGGGCTCTGCTGTGTTTGGGGGGGCTCTGCTGTGATGGAGGGGGTCTGCTGTGATAGAGGGGGCTCTGATATTATGGGGGGCTCTGCTGTGATGGAGGGGGCTCTAATGTGATGGAGGGGGCACAGTGGCTGCGTTTGATGGGCACAGTGGCTACGTTTGATGATCATAGTAGCTGCTTTTAATGGGCACAGTGGCTGCGTTTGATGGGCACAGTGACTGCGTTTGATGGGCACAGTGGCTGCGATTGATGGGAACAGTGGCTGGGTTTGATGGGCACAGTGGCTGCAATTGGTGGGCACAGTGGCTGCTTTTAATGGCACAGTGGCTGCGTTTGATGGGAACAGTGGCTGTGTTTGATGGACACAGTGGCTGTGTTTTATGGCACAGTGGCAGTGTTTGATGGGCACAGTGGCAGTGTTTGATGGGCACAGTGGCTGCGTTTGATGGGCACAGTGGCAGCGTTTGATGGCACAGTGGCTGCGTTTTATGGCACAGTGGCTGCATTTTATGGGCACAGTGGCTGCATTTGATGGCACAGTGGCATGCGTTTGATGGGCACAGTGGCAGTGTTTGATGGCACAGTGGCTGCGTTTGATGGGCACAGTGGCTGCGTTTTATGGCACAGTGGCTGCATTTTATGGGCACAGTGGCTGCATTTGATGGCACAGTGGCATGCGTTTGATGGGCACAGTGGCAGTGTTTGATGGCACAGTGGCTGCGTTTGATGGGCACAGTGGCTGCGTTTTATGGCACAGTGGCTGCTTTTGATGGGCACAGTGGCTGCTTTTGACGGGCACAGTGGCAGCGTTTGATGGCACAGTGACTGTGTTTGATGGGGACAGTGGCTGTGTTTGATGGGCACAGTGGCAGTGTTTGATGGGCACAGTGGGTGCGTTTGATGGGCACAGTGGCTGCGTTTTATGGCACAGTGGCAGCATTTTATGGGCTAGGAGGCTGCTTTTAATGGGCACAGTGGCTGCGTTAGATGGGCACAGTGGCTGCTTTTATCCGGGCACAGTGGCTGCGTTTGATGGGCACAGTGGCTACGTTTGATGGGCACAGTAGCTGCTTTTAATGGGCACAGTGGCTGCATTTGATGGGCACAGTGGCTGCGTTTGATGGGCACAGTGGCATCGTTTGATGGCACAGCGGCTGCGTTTTATGGCACAGTGGCTGCGTTTTATGGGCACAGTGGCTGCGTTTGATGGGCACAGTGGCAGTGTTTGATGGCACAATGGCTGCGTTTGATGGCACAGTGGCTGCGTTTGATGGGCACAGTGGCTGTGTTTTATGGCACAGTGGCTGCTTTTGACGGGCACAGTGGCAGCGTTTGATGGCACAGTGACTGTGCTTGATGGGAACAGTGGCTCAGTTTGGTGGGCACAGTGGCTGTGTTTTATGGCACAGTGGCAGTGTTTGATGGGCACATTGGCTGCATTTGATGGGCACAGTGGCAGCGTTTTATGGCACAGTGACTGTGTTTGATGGGCACAGTGGCTGTGGTTGATGGGCACAGTGGCAGCTTTTGATGGGCACAGTGTCTGTGTTGGATGGGCACAGTGGCAGCTTTTGATGGGCACATTGGGCATTTGATGGGCACAGTGGCACTACTTTTGATGGGCACAGTGGGCGTTTGATAGGCACAGTGGGCATTTGATGGGCACAGTGGGCGTTTGATGGGCACAGTGGCAGCTTTTGTTGGGCACAGTTGCAGCTTTTTATGGGCACAGTGGGCATTTGATGGACACAGTGGGAGGGGCTTTGCTGTGATGGAGGGGGCTCTGCTGTAATGGAGAAGGCTCTGATGTGATGGAGGGGGCTCTGTTGTGATGGAGGGGGCTCTGATGTGATGGAGAGGACTCTGCTGTGATGGAGGGGGCTCTGATGTTATGGGGGCTCTACTGTGATGGAGGGGGCTCTGCTGTGATGGAGGGGGCTCTGCTGTGATGGAGGGGGCTCTGCTGTGATGCAGGGGGCTCTTATGTGATGGGGGCTATGATGTGATTGAGGGGGCTCTGCTGTGATGGAGGGGGCTCTGATGTAATGGAGGGGGCTCTGCTGTGATGGAGGGGGCTCTGATGTTATGGGGGGCTCTGCTGTGATGTAGGGGGCTCTGCTGTGATGGAGGGTGCTCTGATGTGATGGAGGGGGCTCTGTTGTGATGGAGGGGGCTCTACTGTGATGGAGGGGACTGCTGTGATGGAGGAGGTCTGCTGTGATGGGGAGGCTCTGCTGTGATGGAGGGGGCTCTGCTGTGATGGAGGGGACTCTGATGTGATGGCAGGGCTCTGCTGTGATGGAGGGGGCTCTGCTGTGAAGTAGGGGGCTCTGCTGTGATGGAGGGGGCTCTGATGTGATGGCAGGGCTCTGATGTGATGGAGGGGGCTCTGATGTGATGGAGAGGACTCTGCTGTTATGGAGGGGGCTCTGATGTTATGGGGGGCTATGATGTGATTGAGGATTGAGGGGGCTTTGCTGTGATGGAGGGGGCTCTGCTGTGATAGAGGGGGCTCTGATGTTATGGAGGGCTCTGCTGTGATGGAGGGGGCTCTGATGTGATGGAGGGGGCTCTGCTGTGATGGAGGGTGCTCTGAGGTGATGGAGGGGGCTCTTCTGTGATGGAGGGGGCTCTACCCTGATGGAGAGGGCTCTGATGTGATGGAGGGGGCTCTGCTGTGATGGAGGGGGCTCTGCTGTTAGGGTAGGGCTCTGACGTGATGGAGGGGACTCTAATGTGATGGAGAGGACTCTGATGTGATGGAGGGGGTTTTGATGTTATGGGGGGCTCTGATGTGATTGAGGGGGCTCTGCTGTGATGGAGGGGGCTCTGCTGTGATGGAGGGGGCTCTACTGTGATGGAGAGGGCTCTGATGTGATGGGGGGCTCTGATGTGATGGGGGGCTCTGATTTGATGGGGGTCTCTGATGTGATGGATGGGGTTCTGCTGTGATGGAGGGGGCTCTGCTGTGATGGAGGGGGCTCTACCGTGATAGAGGGGGTTCTAATGAGAGGTGGGCTATGATGTTATGGAGGGGGCTCTGAGGTGATGGGGGCTCTGATGTGATGGAGGGGGCTCTGCTGTGATGGGGGGCTCTGCTGTGATGGAGGGGAATCTGCTGTGATGGAGGGGGCTCTGCTGTGATTGGGGGGCTCTGCTGTGATGGAGGGGGTCTGTTGTGATGGGGAGACTCTGCTGTGATGGAGAGGGCTCTGATGTGATGGCAGGGCTCTGCTGTGATGGAGGGGGCTCTAATGTGATGGGGCTCTGATGTAATGGAGGGGGCTCTGATGTGATGGAGAGGGCTCTGATGTTATGGGGGCTCTACTGTGATGGAGGGGGCTCTGTTGTGATGGAGGGGGCTCTGATGTAATGGAGGGGGCTCTGCTGTGATGGAGGGGGCTCTGATGTTATGGGGGGCTCTGCTGTGATGTAGGGGGCTCTGCTGTGATGGAGGGTGCTCTGATGTGATGGAGGGGGCTCTGTTGTGATGGAGGGGGCTCTACTGTGATGGAGGGGACTGCTGTGATGGAGGAGGTCTGCTGTGATGGGGAGGCTCTGCTGTGATGGAGGGGGCTATGCTGTGATGGAGGGGGCTCTGATGTGATTGAGGGGGCTCTGCTGTGATTGAGGAGGCTCTGCTGTGATGGAGGGGGCTCTGTTGTGATGGGGGCTCTGCTGTGATGAGGGGCTCTACTGTGATGGAGGGGGCTCTGCTGTGTTTGGGGGGGCTCTGCTGTGATGGAGGGGGTTCTAATGTGATAGAGGGGGCTCTGATGTGATGGAGGGGGCTCTGCTGTGATGGGGGCTCTGCTGTGATGGGGGGCTCTGCTGTGATGGAGGGGACTCTGCTGTGATGGAGGGGGCTCTGCTGTGATTGGGGGGCTCTGCTGTGATGGAGGGGGTTCTGCTGTGATGGAGGGTACTCTGCTGTGATGGAGGGGGCTCTGATGTGATGGCGGGGCTCTGATGTAATGGAGGGGGCTCTGATGTGATAGAGAGGGCTCTGATGTGATGAAGGGGGCTCTGATGTGATAGAGAGGACTCTGCTGTGATGGAGGGGGCTCTGATGTGATTGGGGGGGGCTCTGCTTTGATGGAGGGGGTTCTGCTGTGATGGAGGGTACTCTGCTGTGATGGAGGGGGCTCTGATGTGATGGCGAGGCCCTGATGTAATGGAGGGGACTCTGATGTGATGGAGAGGACTCTGATGTGATGAAGGGGGCTATGCTGTGATGGAGGGGGCTCTGATGTGATTGAGGGGGCTCTGCTGTGATGGAGGGGGCTCTACTGTGATGGAGGGGGCTCTGCTGTGATAGAGGGGGCTCTAATTTGAGGGGGCTATGATGTTATGGAGGGGGCTCTGTTGTGATGGGGGCTCTGTTGTGATGGGGGCTCTGATGTGATGGGGGCTCTGATGTGATGGAGGGGGCTCTAATGTGAGGGGGGCTATGATGTTATGGAGGGGGCTCTGTTGTGATGGAGATAACTCTGCTGTGATGGAGGGGGCTCTGCTGTGTTTGGGGGGGCTCTGCTGTGATGGAGGGGGTCTGCTGTGATAGAGGGGGCTCTGATATTTTGGGGGGCTCTGCTGTGATGGGGGGGGGGCTCTAATGTGATGGAGGGGGCTCTGATGTGATGGAGGGGGCTCTTATGTTGTGGAAGTGGCTCTGCTGTGATGGAGGGGGCCTTGATGTGATGGAGGGGGTTCTGATTTGATGGAGGGGGTTCTGCTGTGATGGAAGGTGCTCTGATGTGATGGAGGGGGCTCTTCTGTGATGGAGGGGGCTCTGCTGTGATGAAGGGGGCTCTACTGTGATGGAGAGGGCTCTGCTGTGATGGGGGGCTCTGCTGTGATGGAGAGCTCTGCTGTGATGGAGGGGACTCTGCTGTGATGGAGGGGGCTCTGCTGTGATTGGGGGGCTCTACTGTGATGGAGAGGGTTCTGCTGTGATGGAGGGTACTCTGCTGTGATGGAGGGGGCTCTGGTGTGATGGCGGGGCTCTGATGTAATGGAGGGGGCTCTGATGTGATGGAGAGGGCTCTGATGTGATGAAGGGGCTCTTATGTGATGGAGAGGACTCTGCTGTGATGGAGGGGGCTCTGCTGTGATGGAGGGGGCTATGCTGTGATGGAGGGCGCTCTGTTGTGATTGAGGGGGCTCTGTTGTGATTGAGGGGGCTCTGCTGTGATGGAGGGGGTCTGCTGTGATAGAGGGGGCTCTGATATTATGGGGGGCTCTGCTGTGATGGAGGGGGCTCTAATGTGATGGAGGGGGCTCTGATGTGATGGAGGGGGCTCTTATGTTGTGGAAGTGGCTCTGCTGTGATGGAGGGGGCCTTGATGTGATGGAGGGGGTTCTGATTTGATGGAGGGGGTTCTGCTGTGATGGAAGGTGCTCTGATGTGATGGAGGGGGCTCTTCTGTGATGGAGGGGGCTCTGCTGTGATGGAGGGGGCTCTACTGTGATGGAGAGGGCTCTGATGTGATGGGGGCTCTGATGTGAGGGGGGGCTCTGTTGTGATGGGGGCTCTGATGTGATGGGGGCTCTGATGTGATGGGGGGCTCTGATTTGATGGGGGTCTCTGATGTGATGGAGGGGGTTCTGCTGTGATGAAGGGGGCTCTGCTGTGATGGAGGGGGCTCTGCTGTGATGGAGGGGGCTATAATGAGAGGGGGGGCTATGATGTTATGGAGGGGCTCTGTTGTGATGGGGGGCTCTGCTGTGATGGGGGGCTCTGCTGTGATTGTGGGGACTCTGCTGTGATGGAGATGGCTCTGCTGTGATTGGGGGGGGGCTCTGCTGTGATGGAGGGGGTATGCTGTGATGGGGAGGCTCTGCTGTGATGGAGGGGGCTCTGCTGTGATGGAAGGGGCTCTGATGTGATGGCAGGGCTCTGCTGTGATGGAGGGGGCTCTAATGCGATGGGGCTATGATGTGATGGAGGGGGCTATGTTGTGATGGGGGCTCTGATGTGATGGGGCTCTGATGTGATGGGGGCTCTGATGTGATGGAGGGGGCTCTGCTGTGATGGAGGGGACTCTGCTGTGATGGAGGGGGCTCTGCTGTGATGGAGGGTACTCTGCTGTGATGGAGGGGGCTCTGATGTGATGGCAGGGCTCTGATGTAATGGAGGGGGCTCTGATGTGATGAAAAGGGCTCTGATGTGATGAAGGGGGCTCTGATGTGATTGGGGGAGCTCTGCTGTGATGGAGGGGGTTCTGCTGTGATGGAGAGGACTCTGCTGTGATGGAGGGGGCTCTGCTGTGATGGAGGGGGCTATGCTGTGATGGAGGGGGCTCTGATGTGATTGAGGGGGCTCTGCTGTGATGGAGGGGGCTCTACTGTGATGGAGGGGGCTCTGCTGTGATAGAGGGGGCTCTAATTTGAGGGGGCTATGATGTTATGGAGGGGGCTCTGTTGTGATGGGGGCTCTGTTGTGATGGGGGCTCTGATGTGATGGGGGCTCTGATGTGATGGAGGGGGCTCTAATGTGAGGGGGGCTATGATGTTATGGAGGGGGCTCTGTTGTGATGGAGATAACTCTGCTGTGATGGAGGGGGCTCTGCTGTGTTTGGGGGGGGCTCTGCTGTGATGGAGGGGGTCTGCTGTGATAGAGGGGGCTCTGATATTTTGGGGGGCTCTGCTGTGATGGGGGGGGGCTCTAATGTGATGGAGGGGGCTCTGATGTGATGGAGGGGGCTCTTATGTTGTGGAAGTGGCTCTGCTGTGATGGAGGGGGCCTTGATGTGATGGAGGGGGTTCTGATTTGATGGAGGGGGTTCTGCTGTGATGGAAGGTGCTCTGATGTGATGGAGGGGGCTCTTCTGTGATGGAGGGGGCTCTGCTGTGATGAAGGGGGCTCTACTGTGATGGAGAGGGCTCTGCTGTGATGGGGGGCTCTGCTGTGATGGAGAGCTCTGCTGTGATGGAGGGGACTCTGCTGTGATGGAGGGGGCTCTGCTGTGATTGGGGGGCTCTACTGTGATGGAGAGGGTTCTGCTGTGATGGAGGGTACTCTGCTGTGATGGAGGGGGCTCTGGTGTGATGGCGGGGCTCTGATGTAATGGAGGGGGCTCTGATGTGATGGAGAGGGCTCTGATGTGATGAAGGGGCTCTGATGTGATGGAGACGACTCTGCTGTGATGGAGGGGGCTCTGCTGTGATGGAGGGGGCTATGCTGTGATGGAGGGCGCTCTGTTGTGATTGAGGGGGCTCTGTTGTGATTGAGGGTGCTCTGCTGTGATGGAGGGGGTCTGCTGTGATAGAGGGGGCTCTGATATTATGGGGGGCTCTGCTGTGATGGAGGGGGCTCTAATGTGATGGAGGGGGCTCTGATGTGATGGAGGGGGCTCTTATGTTGTGGAAGTGGCTCTGCTGTGATGGAGGGGGCCTTGATGTGATGGAGGGGGTTCTGATTTGATGGAGGGGGTTCTGCTGTGATGGAAGGTGCTCTGATGTGATGGAGGGGGCTCTTCTGTGATGGAGGGGGCTCTGCTGTGATGGAGGGGGCTCTACTGTGATGGAGAGGGCTCTGATGTGATGGGGGCTCTGATGTGAGGGGGGGCTCTGTTGTGATGGGGGCTCTGATGTGATGGGGGCTCTGATGTGATGGGGGGCTCTGATTTGATGGGGGTCTCTGATGTGATGGAGGGGGTTCTGCTGTGATGAAGGGGGCTCTGCTGTGATGGAGGGGGCTCTGCTGTGATGGAGGGGGCTATAATGAGAGGGGGGGCTATGATGTTATGGAGGGGCTCTGTTGTGATGGGGGGCTCTGCTGTGATGGGGGGCTCTGCTGTGATTGTGGGGACTCTGCTGTGATGGAGATGGCTCTGCTGTGATTGGGGGGGGGGCTCTGCTGTGATGGAGGGGGTATGCTGTGATGGGGAGGCTCTGCTGTGATGGAGGGGACTCTGCTGTGATGGAAGGGGCTCTGATGTGATGGCAGGGCTCTGCTGTGATGGAGGGGGCTCTAATGCGATGGGGCTATGATGTGATGGAGGGGGCTATGTTGTGATGGGGGCTCTGATGTGATGGGGCTCTGATGTGATGGGGGCTCTGATGTGATGGAGGGGGCTCTGCTGTGATGGAGGGGACTCTGCTGTGATGGAGGGGGCTCTGCTGTGATGGAGGGTACTCTGCTGTGATGGAGGGGGCTCTGATGTGATGGCAGGGCTCTGATGTAATGGAGGGGGCTCTGATGTGATGAAAAGGGCTCTGATGTGATGAAGGGGGCTCTGATGTGATTGGGGGAGCTCTGCTGTGATGGAGGGGGTTCTGCTGTAATGGACGGTACTCTGCTGTGATGGAGGGGGTTCAGCTGTAATGGAGGATACTCTGCTGTGATGGAGGGGGCTCTGATGTGATGGCTGGGCTCTGATGTAATGTAGGGGGCTCTGATGTGATGGAGAGGGCTCTGATGTGATGGAGAGGACACTGCTGTGATGGAGGGGGCTCTGCTGTGATGGAGGGGGCCCTGATATTATGGGGGGCTATGCTGTGATGGAGGGGGCCCTGCTGTTTTGGAGGGGCTTCTATGTACTGGAGGGGGCTCTGATGTGAGGGAGAGGGCTCTGCTGTGATGGAGGGGGCTCTGCTGTGATGGAGGGTGCTCTGATGTGATAGAGGGGGCTCCGTTGTGATGGAGGGAGCTCTGAGGTGATGAAGAAGACTCTGCTGTGATGGAGGGGGCTCTGATGTTATGGGGGGCTATGCTGTGATGGAGGGGGCTCTGCTGTTTTGGAGGGGCTTCTATGTACTGGAGGGGGCTCTGATGTGAGGGAGAGGGCTCTGCTGTGATGGAGGGGGCTCTGCTGTGATGGAGGGTGCTCTGATGTGATAGAGGGGGCTCCGTTGTGATGGAGGGAGCTCTGAGGTGATGAAGAAGACTCTGCTGTGATGGAGGGGGCTCTGATGTTATGGGGGGCTCTGATGTAATGGAGGGGGCTCTGATGTGATGGAGAGGGCTTTGATGTGATGAAGGGGGCTCTGATGTGATGGAGAGGACTCTGCTGTGATGGAGGGGGCTCTGCTATGATGGAGGGGGCTTTGCTGTGATGGAGGTTGCTCTGCTCTGATGGAGGGGGCTCTGATGTGATGGCAGGGCTCTGATGTGATGGAGAGGACTCTGATGTGATAGAGAGGACTCTTCTGTGATGGAGGGGGCTTTGATGTTATGGGGGGGCTCTGATGTGATTGAGGGGGCTCTGCTGTGATGGAGGGGGCTCTGCTGTGATAGAGGGGGCTCTGATATTATGGGGGGCTCTGCTGTGATGGAGGTGGCTCTAATGTGATGGAGGGGGCTATGATGTGATGGGAGTGGCTCTGCTGTGATGGAGGGGGCCTTGATGTGATGGAGGTGGTTCTGATGTGATGGAGGGGGTTCTGCTGTGATGGAGGGGGCTCTACTGTAATGGGAGTGGCTCTGCTGTGATGGAGGGGGCCTTGATGTGATGGAGGGGGCTCTTCTGTGATGGAGGGGGCTCTACTGTGATGGAGAGGGCTCTGATGTGATGGGGCCTCTGAAGTGATGGGGGGCTCTGTTGTGATGGGGGCTCTGATGTGATGGGGGGCTCTGATGTGATGGGGGGCTCTGATGTGATGGGGAGGCTCTGATTTGATGGAGGGGGCTCTAATGTGAGGGGGGCTATGATGTTATGGAGGGGGCTCTGCTGTGATGGAGGGGGCTCTAATGTGAGGGGGGCTATGATGTTATGGAGGGGGCTCTGTTGTGATGGGGCTCTGATGTGATGGGGGCTCTGATGTGATGGAGGGGGCTCTGCTGTGATGGGGGGCTCTGCTTTGATGGGGGGCTCTGCTGTGATGGAGGGGACTCTTCTGTGATGGAGGGGGCTCTGCTGTGATTGAGAGGGCTCTGCTGTGATGGAGAGGGTCTGCTGTTATGGGGAGGCTCTGCTGTGATGGAGGGGGCTCTGATGTGATGGCAGGGCTCTGCTGTGATGGAGGGGGCACTAATGTGATGGGGCTATGATGTGATGGAGTGGGCTCTGTTGTGATTGGGGGCTCTGATGTGATGGAGTGGGCTCTGTTCTGATGGGGGCTCTGATGTTATGGAGGGGGCTCTGCTGTGATCGGGGGCTCTGCTGTGATGGAGGGGACTCTGCTGTGATGGAGGGGGCTCTGCTTTGATTGGGGGGCTCTGCTGTGATGGAGGGGGTTCTGCTGTGATAGAAGGTACTCTGCTGTGATGGAGGGGGCTCTGATGTGATGGAGAGGGCTCTGATGTGATAAAGGGGGCTCTGATGTGATGGAGAGGACTCTGATGTGATGAAGGGGGCTCTGCTGTGATGGAGGGGGCTCTGCTGTGATTGAGGGGGTTCTGCTGTGATGGAGGGGGCTCTGATGTGATGACGGGGGCTCTGATGTGATGACGGGGCTCTGCTGTGATGGAGGGGGCTCTGCTGTGATGGAGGGGGCTTTGATGTGATTGAGGGGCTCTGCTGTGATGGAGGGGGCTTTGATGTGATGGAGGGGGCCCTAATGTTATGGGGGGTTCTGCTGTGATGGAGGGGGCTCTGCTGTGTTGGAGGGGCTCTGATGTGATGGAGGGGGCTCTGATGTGAGGGAGAGGGCTTTGCTGTGATTGAGGGGGCTCTGCAGTGATGGAGGCTGCACTGATGTGATGGAGGGGGCTCCGTTGTGATGGAGGGGGCTCTGATGTGATGGAGAAGACTCTGCTGTGATGGAGGGGGCTCTGATGTTATGGGGGGCGCTGATGTAATGGAGGGGGCTCTGATGTGATGGAGAGGGCTCTGATGTGATGGAGGAGGCTCTGATATGATATAGAGGACTCTGCTGTGATGGAGGGGGATCTGCTGTGATATAGGGGGCTCTGCTGTGATAGAGGGGGCTCTGATGTGATGGAGGGGGCTCTGCTGTGATGGAGGGGGCTCTGATGTGATAGAGGGGGCTCTGCTTTGATGGAGGGGGCTCTGCTGTGATGGAGGGTGCTCTGCTGTGATGGAGGGTGCTCTGCTGTGATGGAGGGGACTCTTCTGTGATGGAGGGGGCTCTGCTGTGATTGAGAGGGCTCTGCTGTGATGGAGAGGGTCTGCTGTTATGGGGAGGCTCTGCTGTGATGGAGGGGGCTCTGATGTGATGGCAGGGCTCTGCTGTGATGGAGGGGGCACTAATGTGCTGGGGCTATGATGTGATGGAAGGGGCTCTGTTGTGATGGGGGGCTCTGATGTAATTAGGGCTCTGGTGTGATGGGGGCTCTGATGTTATGGAGGGGGCTCTGCTGTGATGGGGGGCTCTGCTGTGATGGAAGGGACTCTGCTGTGATGGAGGGGGCTCTGCTTTGATTGGGGGGCTCTGCTGTGATGGAGGGGGTTCTGCTGTGATAGAGGGTACTCTGCTGTGATGGAGGGGGCTCTGATGTGATGGAGAGGGCTCTGATGTGATGAAGGGGGCTCTGATGTGATGGAGAGGACTCTGATTTGATGGAGGGGGCTCTTTTGTGATGGAGGGGGCTCTGGTGTGATTGAGGGGGTTCTGCTGTGATGGAGGGTACTCTGCTGTGATGGAGGGGGCTCTGATGTGATGACGGGGCTCTGCTGTGATGGAGGGGGCTCTGCTGTGATGACGGGGCTCTGATGTTATGGGGGGCGCTGATGTAATGGAGGGGGCTCTGATGTGATGGAGAGGGCTCTGATGTGATGGAGAAGACTCTGCTATGATGGAGGGGGCTCTGATGTTATGGGGGGCGCTGATGTAATTGAGGGGGCTCTTATGTGATGAAGAGGGCTCTGATGTGATGGAGGGGGCTCTGATGTGATATAGAGGACTCTGCTGTGATGGAGGGGGATCTGCTGTGATATAGGGGGCTTTGCTGTGATAGAGGGGGCTCTGATGTGATGGAGGGGGCTCTGCTGTGATGGAGGGGGCTCTTATGTGATAGAGGGGGCTCTGCTTTGATGGAGGGGGCTCTGCTGTGATGGAGGGTGCTCTGCTGTGATGGAGGGTGCTCTGCTGTGATGGAAGGGGCTCTTATGTGATAGAGGGGGCTCTGCTGTATTGGATTGGGCTCTGCTGTGATGGAGGGGGCTCTGCAGTGATGGACGGGGCTCTGATGTGATGGGGAGGCTCTGATGTGATGGAGGGGCTCTGATGTGATGGAGGGGGCTCTGCTGCCCCCCCCCCCCCCCCGCATCTTCTGCCAGTTATACTGACTTTGCTGCAAACTTTAATACAATGCACATAAATAAACAGATTGTAAATTACAAAGTAAGACATGGTCACCTCTTGGCATCATTAACCCCTTTCCACCCATCTCAGCCTTTTCGCTGGATCTTAAGGCAGGGGGCAGGGCCAGGGGTGGGGTTGAGGGTCGGGCTGAAGGGGGCCCCGTCCAGTACGCTGTACGGGATCCCCATGGTTTCTATCAGCAGCCCTGCCTGCACCATGAGTAAAGCAAGGGACCTGAAGGCAGAGAAGGGGCCTTTAAAATAACTTTTACCTACGTCTCATCAGATCAACACCTGCAGGCAGCGTGAAGGATTGGGGGCCCTGCCAAGGAGGCTGTATGGGGCCCCACAACTTCTATTACCA
This sequence comes from Lithobates septentrionalis, assembly GCA_037952835.1. Classification (NCBI taxonomy): domain Eukaryota; kingdom Metazoa; phylum Chordata; class Amphibia; order Anura; family Ranidae; genus Lithobates; species Lithobates septentrionalis. The sequence continues at coordinate 940,520 of JBBDGP010001341.1, forward strand.
GTCCTGATTGTACTGTACGATTAAGATAGTAAGCATTTTTTTAAAAATGGGAAATAGCATTTTAATATATTAAAGACACTAATGCATAGGGTCCTTTTTAGGAAGAGTATGTGGGGTGAAATAACCCTTTAAAGTACACCTATCATGAGAAAAATATGTGAGCTGCTACAATGATAGACCTGAAATAAGTCTAAAAAAGCCTAAAAAAAAGAAAAAAATGTCAGAAACCCTTATCTCTATATAGCCTTATCTCTAGTACTATGTCACTAACTGAAAGTAATGAAGCCATTGAATCAGCCATGTAGGTAACATTACTAGAAGGAGATGAGCGATCTCAACCTACAGGTTGCCTTTTATAATTGCGGGGAAAATACATTACGCACATGCTGCTTCTATTGTTATTGAGCAATTATTTTACATTTATTGTGTTCTATCTATTATATGAACTGTGTATTATAAACAAAACCTTTAGATGATGCAAAACAAATCAGAAAAGGAGAGGCAGTCACATACAGAACAATGGAAGGATCATTCCATCACAGCTGCATTTCTGCAGCTGCATGTTTGCCACCTAGTGGTTATAGCCAACATTGCAGTGTCAAGGCATGCTTTGATATCAGAAGTAATTTGATTTAGTTTTAATGAACTGATCACTTCTGGCATAATATGTTTGTTTTTGTTTTTAAAGAAATCAAGTAAATTAGGACTTTATCTACACATATCAGTGGCAGACATGACCCCTAGCCTAGATGTTTTAATTCAGTGAATCTAATTTACTATATTTAGTGTCTGTATGCCAATGCATAATTAATTAAGTGTTTATGATTGCCAATTGTGTGCAGATGGAGTACAGTTTGCTGTGCATACCTCCCAACCGTCCCTGATTTGGAGGGACTGTCCCTGATTTGGAATAATGTCCCTCTGTCCCTCTTTCCTCCTCATTTGTCCCTCATTTTGGTCTGATCTCTATAGATGTATATAAAATGCACTTTTTCTCTATCAAAAAGTGTTTCCCAGCGCTAAACCTTTCATCTGATTTCTAAATTGCTGCATTTGTAAATTCCAAAAGCCAATATAAAGGAATAGTAGTGGTAAAAATGCATTTGTGAGTTTAACCATATCTCCCAACATTTTGAGATGGGAATGAGGGACGCCTACTAGCAAACACATGTAGGCATAGGACACACCCCCTGCCACACCCCCTTAAAGGAGAATTAACCAAAAAAAAAGGTTTATTAAATCTACAAGGGTTTTTTTTTTACCACTACTATTACTTTATACTGGCTTTTAAAATGTACAAATGCAGCAATTAAGAATTTGGATGAAAGGTTTAGCTCTGGGAAACACTTTTTGAAAGATAAAAAGTGCATTTTATATACAACTATACAGATCAGACCAAAATGAGGGACAAAGGAGGAGGAAAGAGGGACAGAGGGACATTGCTCCAAATCAGGGACAGTCCCTCGAAATCAGGGACAGTTGGGAGCTATGGTTTAACCAATCTTGTTTTTTGTACAATTCTCCTTTAAGGGCCGTGGCAAGGGGTGTGTCCTATGCCTGCATACTTTTGTCGATAGGTGTCCCTCATTCTCTTCTCAAAAAGTTGGGAGGCATGTGCCGTGTACCATAGGCTAAAACATGTAAAGGTTCAGGCATGCACAAGACAGCCACCAAATAATGTTCTCAGTGCCAGGTAGGTGTAAAGGCATGCATGCCTACAACTTTACCCTCTTGTCTTAAATTGTATTGTTTTTCCTTTATTTGATAAAGCACAGAGAAAAGTGTTGGTGCCATGTAAATCCTGAATAATAATAATATTTAGAAGAGTGTGGATATCTGTTCACCAACATGTCTACGTTTAGGGTATATTCACACTAGCATTGCTCTCTGAAGAATGATCTGCGTTCAGATCGCTCTTTAGAGAGCATTGACAAGTGGCGAGAAAGCGTCACCTCTTCACTGTATGCTGTTACCCCTTGAACATCACCCTAGTGTGCCACAACCAAATGCACTGCCCAGGGTTGTGGTGCGGTTGCAGGGCAGCCCCATTCACTTCAATGAATCTTATTTGGTGGGTGATGGTTATATCCAAATGGTTATAGCGCTACCCCTTTATTTCAATGTGTTAACCTAAAATTATATCTCTTATTAATTATTAAATCAAAAAAAAAAAAACTGTGAAAAATTAAAACCCCCACTAGTACCTTATGTGTATATACAGTATTCATCTAAAGATGGGTTTACTGCTGTTACTAAGGCATAAACCTCAAACTCAGTGGAGGCCCATTCATTAGGGGCGCAGGGGCGCCACCCCCCTAATCTATGCATCCGGACCCTAATCTACATGCAGGGTGCCGGACGCATGGATTCCAATGTGTTTTTTTTTTTAAGTGCATGATTAGAGCCTGAGGCTCTAATTGGCTTAAAAAAAAAGGTAGGCTTGGGGCGCAGAGCACTGCGCCCTGAGCCCACCCAGTTGTGTGAAAATAGCAAATTAATATTCACCATTATCTTCCTGATTTTCCCCCTGGCCAATCAGGAAGCTGCACCTGAGACCCAATTGGCCGAGAGAAGAAGCAATCATATTGGCCGTCGCACTGAGGGAAGGAGGAGGGAAGCCACCCTGAAGCCCGAGACGCAAAAAAGGAGGAGACGCAGGAAGGAGCTGGAACTGCCCGCAACCTACGGTAAATGGGGTAAGTGCGGGGCCGACCGACAGGGGGATGTCTTGTTTGCCGCCCACCCCGAAATATACAGCAGTAGCCGCCACTGCTCAAACTACCCATACATAAGCATGCAAGTCAGATGCTCCTTATATGCTGATATATCCAGACGTATGCTCTCCTTCAGTGTTCTGTCTTCTCCTCCCAGTCTCCTTCCTTTGTTGGTTCAAGTTGTGGGGAAGCCCCTGTGTCTCTCATATACAGTGAGTAAAAGAAGTATTGAACACGTCACCATTTTCTAGGTAAATATATTTCTAAAGGTGCTATTGACATGAAATTTTCACCACATGTCGGTAACAACCCATGCAATCCATACATACAAAGAAACCAAAACAAATAAGTTCAGAAATTAGGTTACGTGTAGTAAAATGGAATGACACAGGGAGAAGTGTTGAACACAGACACAGGTAGGGATGAGCCAAAACTACCTTGGTTCACTTCACAGGACAGTCACTGAACAGCTGAAAAGTTTTGATTGAAGTCAATGGGAGCCGGAACTCTAAAGTCAATCCTGACCAATTTCAAGATTAGTAGTCAAGGGATTGTCAAACAAGAATCACAGAGGGGTTGGACATATACCAATGCAAAAAAAAAAACTTGCTAAATGTCCAAAACCCACTTTAGCCAGAAGTTTGGCTTGGTGTCGTAACCCCCTTTTTAGTTTGCTGTCCACTGAATGCTGACTTCAGACTGAAATCGACTTTGGTTCGAACCAAAAGCTCATTCCTACCCCAAGATGTACAAGAGCTGCCTTAGCCAGAGCCTCAAGCTTCAAGCTTGAATGTGTGCTAGAAATAGTGTAGGTTTTGTTAGAGTAGGTAAAAATTTTGTTAGCTCAGGGCTAAGCCTGAGCTGTTAAGTCTGGGTCAGGGTTTAGTGACTTAGGGCTGGATGACTCATCCTGGCAGCTCCTCTGGTGCCTCCGCCTGTTTCTGGGACATTGAAGAACGTTCTAGAGCTAGTGGGCAGGAGGTTAGGAGGATCTGCCTGGAATATTGACGAGGTCTCGGCCAATCCCCAGTAGAGGGCTGGCAGGGGGCAGGGCTTACCTCATAAATAGGCTTGAGCCATGTCAGCAGGGGCAGTTGGCTGGAAGATGGTGATTCAGTGCTGAGGAGTCTGTCAGTGGCCCTTAAGCATGCCCCCTAGTCTCTGGGGGGGGGGTGTCCTACCTTGGGTGCTGGAAGGATCCTGCTACAACGCACAGAGGATGCCCTTCCTGGAGGCACAGAAGCAAGAGGGGACAGAATGAGTAGATCCGCACTACTGCAGACTTGCAGGGGGGAGACTGGCACATGTAGCCAGTTCTCCCAGAGACAGTGATGGGATTAAGTCTTCATCCTTTCCCAGGAAAACTCCTGAAGAGTCAGCTGGGTGGGCTGGTGAGAGTCAGCCGGGTGGGCTGGTGAAGAGTCAGTCTGGAGGACTGGTGTGGAAAGTTAGCCTGGAGAGCTAGTGGAAGGGACAGCTGTAGCCAGGTGGCTTGGCAGTGCCTGAAGAGGCGGTGCTGAGATCAGTAGCCACTCAGTAGCACTGTCTCTTGCTACACAACAAAGGGCTATGAGTTACTGCCACTAAAGGGTAATTGCCAAATCTGACTGACAGATCAACTAACAGTGATTCAGCTGGAGCTGGCAAACAAGTGTGCACAGTAGGAGGGTAAAGGATACTGTATATAGACTGTATATAGGAAGATGTCCCTGAACTTGTTGCCAAAGCTTTGATGAAGTCAAGTGGACATCCCATAACCTCCCAGCCCTATGAATGTTATTAAACCTCCAATAAATAACAAAAAAAAAGTCACAGACTCTTCTCTGACTCTGAAGTCCCTGTGAAAATTTGGTGTGCCTGACTTTGCAGGAGTGGGGGATTCCAGTTCATCTGAGGCTCCTTAAGGAAATGGAAAACACAATAATAATGGACTAGAATAGTCTATGAACCAGCACCTCATAGATTCAGGAGCTCTCCTTTAATTTAGAGATACAGTGTTTTTTTTTTGATCCCCTGATGAAGCCACGTGACCCGTGACGCCACGCGTAGGGACAGGCACCGCCCACTGTCAGCAGTGTACGAGTTCGCCGCTCGTCTGGATGCTTTGTACCGCTGTTTGTTTTACTGTGTGAGTACCCTGTATGATGTTTAAATTGAATAAAGCCTGATTTTAACTTGGAAATACTACACTATATGGAACTTTATTCTCTCCACTTTACCATGATACTCCCCTATGGATGGGAGGTCTGATTAATGACAGCACTGCACCTTGGACCCCCCTGCACAGGAGATACCAATAGCGTTTGCTGCTCTATGCTGTAACCTCAGTATAGTGAGGTAAGAGGCCATTACCCACCATTAGAGGATCGCTGCATGGTGATTATTCTATTATACACCCCACAGTCATCACTCTTCTGAAACTATTGAAACCCAGCTGTCATTTGCACATCATGATTGTTTTATAACACCAAGGAAGCACTGAAGTTGCTTTTTGCTGCACGAAGTCACCTTTATTTGAACTTTATTATTTAAATTTGAAGCACCCCTTGTGGACAGCTGGACACTCACTGCATGATGCACTATTATATAGATCACTTTGGCTATCCATTATAACATTGTATGTTCTTCATAAATACCATTTTGTTTTGGTTTTTTGATATTTAAGCTTTTATCACATCTTTGAATCACGATTGATTTTACCATATTTATTTCCGGATTTATATTCACTGCATTCTATATTGTTTTTAGTGTTTTAGAGGCCATTACCAGCCTATTTGAGAAGTTTTTTTGATACCAATATATAATTACTAATTTGCTTATTTCAATTAATACTTTATTATTTCACCTCACTGTGTTACACAGTACCACACACACCTTTTTTTTTGGGTCAGGTCCCAATTATATATATATTTATACTAGTTTTATTATTTGTTTTTTTGGCACTCATCACTGGGACGTTCACACAGTGCCACATTACTCATCAAGGGGTTGAACTCTCACCCCATATTATTATGCAGGCAGGAGCCCATACCCAGCATACTCAGCTATTTTAATTTACCTTAGGATTAGCGCAGCACCAACCCCCACCATCCTTAGTTGCTACCTCACCAGGGTTTAAGGCTGAACCCCATTCGGTGCAAGTTGCTTCTCCCAAATCTCAACCACCTATACCAGCACTGATTGGTAGCGCAGGAATAACATTCCTTACAATGGACTAGAATAGTCTATGATCCAGCACCTCATAGATTCAGGAGCTCTCCTTTAATTTAGAGATACAGTGTTTTTTGGAGGTGATGCAGGCTTCCTGCTGTGTGGTTTAGAAGTAGAGCCAATCTTAGCTGAATCTGCATAACATCATAACTGCCAGTTTGCTGTTCAGAACCATCAGAAGAAAAAAGTTGTCAAAAAAACAGACAAATATTTCCACCTAAGGGGCCAAAACTCTGTGGAGCATTGCTTTCACTCCCAAAGACAGCATCCAAATATAAAAAAAAGCAGACTCCGTTGAATAACAACCATTTCATTTTTATTTATTTTTTTTATTTTTTTTGCTTATTCTTGAATTGTGCGTTTTTCGCCTGGAGTTCTTCTTTAATGAGGTTGCTTTGCTACAGTCTCACTCTTTGTCTTCAGGTCTTTCTCCGGAGATTCTAAACTAGTTATGCCATCTGTCTAACACAGGAAAGGAAATGACAAACATTGTTAGAATTGACATCTATCTCTATACCCGTTCCTTACTGAATGGAACAGAAAAGTCATGTCACCTAATATTTTAACCTATGTGCCGCCCGCAATGTGTACAAACACTCAACACTTCGAAATGAAGGTTGAACTAGGAATATTTCCCTTGGGATTCTACTTGTCTGCTTTACTCTTCAGGAGAGACAGTAACAAATTGAGCTGCAGAGATGAAAACATGGCTCTGCTATAGAAATACAATGTTATCGGAGTCTAAATAATGATTTGAAATATTATGTTAGTATAAATGATATACAGTTCCTAGAAATGTTCCATACAGATAGGAACGAGATAAATTGGGTGCACATTTAAAAGTGAACCTATATTGTATTAGCTGCCCTTCTCTATGCTAACTCTCAAGCCTTGCTGTTGTACACTGGTAACACAAATTGCTAATCAGCCAATCACATGACAGCAACTCAATGCATTTAGGCATCTAGATGTGGTGAAAACAACTTGCTGAAGTTCAAACCGAGCATCAGAATAGGGTAGAAAGGGGATTTAAGTGACTTTGAACGTGACATCGTCTTCGGTGCCAGACAGTCTGGTCTGAGTATTTCAGCAACTGCTGATCACTGGGATTTTCACGCATGTATTATATAGTGGTAAACTGAGAGACATTCCCATCTGCGTTTTTGCAATTAATTATAACACAGTGGCACAGTGGTGTAGTGGGTAGCACTCTCGCCTAGCAGTAAAAAGGGTCGCTGGTTCGAATCCCAACCATGACACTACCTGTCTGGAGTTTGCATGTTCTCCCTGTGCCTGCGTGGGTTTCCTCTGGGTACTCTGGTTTCCTCCCACACTCCAAAGACATGCTGGTAGGTTCATTGGATCCTGTCTAAATTGTCCCTAGTATATGAATGAGCGTTAGGGACCTTAGATTGTAAGCTCCTTGAGGCTAGGGACTGATGTGAATGGACAATGTATATGTAAAGCGCTGCGTAAATTGACGGTGCTATATAAGTACCTGAAATAAAATCTAGCTCCGGTGTATGGGAGGAACATGATCGGGGAGTTTTTTTGATGTGCAATTTTAAGTCACTAAGCCTAATATAATAAGTCATTCTATTATCCCCCAGGGCTTTACTGTGGCTGTGCTGTGGTGGTCGTCCCCTTCTGGGACCTTTGTGTGGGCTTTTCTGAGCTCAGACGGAGTCCATCACCTTCTGTTGGACAACTGGCGGCAGAAGTTTATTTAACTTTCTAAGGAAATCGCTTTTTGCATATACTTACATATATTTTTCTATACAATTCAACATTGGTATGTATATTGGACATTCTCAGATACTGTAATGTTGATTTTGCTTTGAATAAGGCGTCTATGTTAAGCCTATTTCTACCTGTTTTTCAGAATATACTAATTTTCTCTCCTAAAAAACACCTCTAAAGAAGGGACATCGTCCTGAGACATGTGAGGCTTATGGAGGAATTTGTACTCATTTTTGAACTTGTAAAGAATATATCATGTGTAAATCTTTTTCTTGTTTTGCACAAATGTTTTGTATAGATTACTATCATGCTTTTAATACATGCTTTTCCAGGCATTTTTTCAAATAAATAATATGTTTTTATAAATTTTCGCCTGTTTGCACTTTGAGTGCCTCTGTACTGGGGGGGGGGGGGGGGGTACAAGTGTCCCTTCCTTTTAGGGTCCCTTTTTACAGGATTTTCACGCACAACCATCTCTAGGGCTTACAGAGAATGGTCCAAAAAAGACTATGTATAGCGGGAGCTGACCGGCGGGTACTGCGGACTCGATTTCTGCCTATGTAAACAAGACAGATTGCTGTTCCTTCAGTAGGTAAGGCATGGATTCTGTGTGCCCTCAAAACAGGTCTTTCCCTAGTAAAAGCACCTCCCACACTACATTAATCACTTACGGACCGCCCGCCGTCGTTATATGTCGGCTGTCTGAAGAGGGATATAGTTGTTATGGCAGCAGCTAGCTACCATAACCCCGGTATCCTCTTCTTCAGCGGGAGGTCCGCTTCCAGATAAAAGTGGTCTCTGCGGCGGATTCGCCGCAAGATTACTTTTATCATGCTCCAGTCCCCCCTGTTTACCAAAGCCGCCGACAGCGTCCGCTTCCGTGTGTGGTAGGGAGCTGTGTGAGGGGAAGATGGCCCCCACCCAGCTCCATACCATTGCAGGATGGAAGCGACATCAAAATGTCACTTCCGCCCATAGTTCTCAACCGCTTGCCGACCAGCCACGGTCATTATACAGCGGCAGGTCGGCACGAACCCGTGAGCCGTCGTAGCTATACGTCGGCTCTCTTAAGCAGAATAGCAGGCGCATGTGTGCCCGCTGCACTGCGGGGATGCCGATGCTCGTGACTGGCGGTCACGATGTACGCCAGCCATGCGCGATCGTGGGCACTAGAGTCAGAACAGGGATGTGTGTGTGTAAACACACACACATCCCTGTTCTGTGAGCAGAAGCAGATCGTGAGTTCCTACTAGCTAGGAACCACAATCTGTCATCTCCTATAGTCAGTCCCCTCCCCCACAGTTAAAACACACACTAGGGAACACAGTTAACCCCTTGATTGTCTCCTAGTGTTACCCCCTTCCCTGCCAGTGACATTTACACAGTAATCAGTGCATTTTTATAGCACTGATCGCAGTATAATTGTCAATGGTCCCAAAAATGTGTCAAAAGTGTCCAATCAGTCCACCGTAATGTCGCAGTCCTGATAAAAATCGCAGATCGTCGCCATTACTAGTAAAAAAATAATAATAATAAAAATGCCATAAATCTGTCCCCTATTTTGTAGACGCTATAACTTTTGCGCAAACCAATTAATATATGCTTATTACGATTTTTATTACCAAAAATATGTAGAAGAATACTTATCAGCCTAAACTGAGGAAAAAATGTGCTTTTTAAAAAAATAATTGGGGATATTTATTACAGCAAAATATTGTTTTTTTTTTTTTACGAAAGGCAAATCCACTTTGCAGTGCAAGTGCACTTGAAAGTGCACTTGGAAGTGCAGTCGTTCTAAATCTAAGGGGTAGATCTGAAATGAGTGGAAGCTCTGATGATTTTATCATCCAATCATGTGCAAGCTAAAATGCTGTTTTTTATTTTCCTTGCATGTCTCCCTCGGATCTACAGCGACTGCACTTCCAAGTGCACTTGCAGTGCAAAGTGTATTTTCCTTTGGTAAATAACCCTCTTTGTGTTGTTTTCAAAATTGACGCTCTTTTTGTTTATAGTGTAAAAAATAAAAACCGCAGAGATAATCAAATACCACCAAAACAAAGCTCTATTTGTGGGGAAATATATTACGTCAATTTAGTTTGCGTACAGCGTTGCATGACCGTGCAATTGTCAGTTAAAATGACGTAGTGCTGTATCGCAAAAAATGGCCTGGTCATTGAGCAGCCAAATATTCCGGGGCTGAAGTAGTTAAAGAGACATTTTTTTTGTTTTATTTTTTTCAAACGACATTTTTTTTAATTTTTTTATTGCATTTTAGTGTAAATATGAGATCTGAGGTCTTTTTGACCCCAGATCTCATATTTAAGAGGTCCTGTCATGTTTTATTTCTGTTACAAGGGATGTTTACATTCCTTGTAATAGGAATAAAAGTGACACTTTTTTTTTTTTTAAAGAACAGTGTAAAAATAAAAAATAAAAGGTAAAATAAATTAGAAAAAAAAAATTGAAACGCGCCCTGTCCCGCCAAGCTCGCGAACGCATATGTGAGTAGTGCCGCATATGAAAATGGTGTTCAAACCACACATGTGAGGTATCGCCATGATCATTAGATCGAGAGCAATAATTCTAGTCCTAGACCACCTCTGTAAATCAAGGAATTAGGAGCAAGGAGGTGGGACTTTGAGTGAAGCACGGGGTTGAATAGAATACAATGCTGGATATTAAAAAGTTGAATAATCTGTAAATACATGATTACATACACTTATTCCATATATATATATATATATATATATATATATATATATATATATATATATAGAAAGACATACTATTCACAGTGTTGATTTCTAAAACAGTGGTAACTGATAATAACATGGTTATAAATGAATACCAGAATAAGAATAGAGTCCACCAATGGTCATATTTGGGTACACATATAATACAAGGTAACAACTGCATGGCCTATGACCTTCCTGATCCTGTCACAAGGTATAGTAATATAGGTAAATGGCGTATAGTATCTTGGGACTGAAATACAGAAATATAGGGCATCTGGTAGCTCGACGCATTTCACGGCTTGGTGTCGCTTATCAGGAGAAAGCACGTGATGTATCTGAAAATAGGGAATAATGTCTAATTAAATAACTTGTATCAATAGAGGGGTAGGATGAGTAGGGAAACCCACCTATAAATCACTTACAAGTAAATATGCAGTCGTAGGCATGGTGTCAGAGATCACGGGCCACCCGAAAGCATCAGGGTCGGGATCTGAGGAGGCATGTCCAGTGGCGGCACCCATCACGGGCAGCAACCCAGGTGCACTCCTATAGTGAATATGTGACAAAAAATTAAGTGAATGACCAAATTAAGGTGTGTGTGTGTATATATATAAAGACTGTGTGGGAAGGGATGTAGTGATAGTGAGGACAGAGCTAAATGGTGGAACTGGTGTATGTAAGGGAGGAGGGGGGGATAGTGAAGGTAAATTGACAGGAGTGAGGGTGGACAGCCATGGTGGAAGGTTGCCACCAAGACACCTGAAGGGAGAAGTATTTGTGTAAGGCAAGAAAAAAACTGCTACGTGTAGAGGATTTACCTGGAGCTGAAGAAGGAGGAGAAAATGGTCATGATCCGAGAAAAGCAGGATATCTAATGTGTATGAGAGCCCTGAGTGACCCGGTCCCACCAGTGCTGCCACCCATAAATGGGCATGCTCTGCCACTGGACCACCACCAACGTCACGCGCACGAGCGCCGTGAGGAGAAGGAGACACCAGCACCCGGGCGGGTAACCGTCCAGCACCGCCGGCCAACACAATCACGCTCAGCCCTCGTGGAGATCGAAAATGCCCGTTGGGGAAGCAGCGCCCAAGGAATGCCGCACATCCAGTACGCAATGCGTGACGTCGATGCGCAGTGACTCTAACGATCGCCGTGATCGGTAGAGCGAGAGCAATAATTTTAGCCCCAGACCTTCTCTGTAACTCAAAACATGCAACCTGTAGAATTTTTTAAACATCGCCTATGGAGATTTTTAAGGGTAAAAGTTTGTTGCCATTCCACGAGCGGGCGCCAAACCTTGAAGCATGGCATGTTGGGTATCAATTTACTCGGCGTAAAATTATCTTTCACAATATAAAAAAAATTGGGCTAACTTTACTGTTGTCTTATTTTTTAATGCAAAAAAGTGGATTTTTTCCTAAAAAAGTGAGCTTGTAATACCGCTGCGCAAATACGGTGTGACAAAAAGTATTGTGATGACCGCCATTTTATTCTCTAGGGTGTTAGAAAAAAAACAAAATGTATATAGTTTAGGAGCTCTAAGTAATTTTCTAGCAAAAAAAAAAAAAAGATTTTAACTTGTAAACAAGAAGTTTGAAAAATAGGCTCGGGGCTGAAGTGGTTAAAACACTGGCTAGGCAAGCGGTTAACCCTTTGATCGCCCCTGATGTTAACCCCTTCCCAACCAGTGTCATTAGTACAGTGACAGTGCATATTTTTTAGCACTGATCACAGTATTAGTGTCACTGGTCCCCAAAAAGCATCAAAAGTGTCAGATCGCTGATTGCCGCCATAACTTGTAAAAATAAATAAATAAAAATATCCCACAGTTTGTAGACGTTATAACTTTTGTGCAAACCAATCAATATACACGTATTGAGATTTTTTTACCAAAAATATTAAGCAGAAAAAATATTGGCCTAAATCGATGAAGAAATTAGATTTACATTTTTTCTTATTGGATATGTTTTATAGCAGAAAGTAAAAAATATTGTTTTTTTGGTTTTTTTTCAAAATTTACGGTCTATTTTTGTTTATAGCGCAAAAAATTAAAACCGCAGAGGTGATCAAATACCACCAAAAGAAAGCTCTATTTGTGTGAAAAAGGACATCAGTTTTATTTGGGTACAGCATCGCACAACCGCGCAATTGTCAGTTAAAGTGACTCAGTGCCGTATCGCAAAAAAATGGCCAGGTCATGAAGGGAGTATATTTTCTGGAGGGCAAGTAGTTTAACATGTAGGCTCATTATCACAAGTGGGCGTTACCTAAGCTGGTCTGCATGCGAAAGCAGCATGCCTAGAAATGTACATCCATTTAGGGTTTTTGCTATTTGTATAGCTCCTCACAAGATCCAGATGACTGCTTGCATCGGTGCTGAGGGCTCTTAAGAGAAAAACTGACGTACTGTGCAGTGATGGTTTCAGGAAGCTATGTACAGCACCCTGCCAGCCTCTCCCACTAGCCATGATCTGCCTGTGTTGCATACAGAAGCACAGAGACCCAGGGATTGTTATTATTACAGGATTTATATAGCACCAACAGTTTACACAGCACTTTACAACTTGAGGGTAGACAGTAAAAATACAATACACTTTAATACAGTAGGAATCAGAGGGCCCTGCTCCCTAGAGCTTACAGTGATGGCATCAATAGGTCTAAAATTGGGTGTGCAGCATTTTAATGAGGTGGACGGTGGAACTAGGGAAGTCACAAAAATTCTTATTTGCACCTAAAAGAGTAGTTCATTGTAAATCCCTAACCAACAGAAAGTATAGGCAGTGGCTCCCCTACTATCATTTATTGCACAGCAGTGAAAGGTGTCAGTAGAGTAGTAGACGGTGTCAATAGAGCAGTGGACAGTGTCAGTAGAGTAGTGGTTAATGTCAGTAGGGCAGTAGACAGTGTCAGTAGAGTACTAGATGGTGTCAGTAGAGCAGTGGAGGGTGTCAGTAGAGCAGTGTATGGTGTCAGTAGAGCAGTAGACAGTGTCAGTAGGGCAGTGGACGGTGTCAGTAGAGCAGTGGAACGTGTCAGTAGGGCAGTGGAACGTGTCAGTAGGGCAGTGGAACGTGTCAGTAGAGCAGTGGACAGTGTCAGTAGAGTAGTAGACGTTGTCAGTAGAGCTGTGGATGGTGTCAGTAGAGCAGTGGACGGTGTCAGTAGAGCAGTGGAAGGTTTCAGTAGAGCAGTGGACAGTGTCAGTAGGACAGTAGACCATGTCAGTAGAGCTGTGGATGGTGTCAGCAGAGCAGTGGACAGTGTAAGTAGAGCAGTGGACGGTGTCAGTAGAGCAGTGGACAGTGTCAGTAGGGAAGTGCACAGTGTCAGTAAAGTAGTAGACGGTGTCAGTAGAGCAGTGGAAGGTGTCAGTAGAGCAGTGGACAATGTCAGTAGAGCAGTGGACAGTGTCAGTAGAGTAGTAGACGGTGTCAGTAGAGCAGTGGACGGTGTCAGTAGAGCAGTGGAAGGTGTCAGTAGAGCAGTGGACAGTGTCAGTAGGACAGTAGACCATGTCAGTAGAGCTGTGGATGGTGTCAGCAGAGCAGTGGACAGTGTCAGTAGGGCAGTGGATGGTGTCAGTAGAGCAGTGGACAGTGTCAGTAGGGCAGTGCACAGTGTCAGTAAAGTAGTAGACGGTGTCAGTAGAGCAGTGGAAGGTGTCAGTAGAGCAGTGGACAATGTCAGTAGAGCAGTGGACAGTGTCAGTAGAGTAGTAGACGGTGTCAGTAGAGCAGTGGAAGGTACCAGTAGAGCAGTGGACGATGTCAGTAGAGCAGTGGACAGTGTCTGTAGAGTAGTAGACAGTGTCAGTAGAGCTGTGGACGGTGTCAGTAGAGCAGTGGAAAGTGTCATTAGGGCAGTAGACAGTGTCAGTAGAGCAGTGGACAGTGTCAGTAGAGTAGTAGACGGTGTCAGTAGAGCAGTGGAAGGTGTCAGTAGAGCAGTGGAAGGTGACAGTAGAGCAGTGGACAGTGTCAGTAGAGCAGTGGATGGTGTCAGTAGAGTAGTAGACGGTGTCAGTAGAGCAGTGGACAGTGTCAGTAGAGCAGTGGACAATGTCAGTAGAGCAGTGGACAGTGTCAGTGGAGCAGTGGACAGTGTCAGTAGAGCAATGGACAGTGTCAGTAGAGCAATGGACTTTGTCAGTAGAGCAGTGGACGGTGTAAGTAGAGCAGTGGATGGTATCAGTAGAGCAGAGGACGGTGTCAGTAGACCAGTGGAAGGTGTCAGTAGAGCAGTGGACAGTGTCAGTAGAGCAGTGGATGGTGTCAGTAGAGCAGTGGATGGTGTCAGTGGAGCAGTGGACGGTGTCAGTAGAGCAGTGGACAGTGTCAGTAGAGTAGTAGACGTTGTCAGTAGGGCTGTGGACGGTGTCAGTAGAGCAGTGGACGGTGTCAGTAGAGCAGTGAAAGGTGTCAGTAGAGCAGTGGACAGTGTCAGTAGAGTAGTAGACGTTATCAGTAGAGCTGTGGACGGTGTCAGTAGAGCAGTGGAAGGTGTCAGTAGAGCAGTGGACAGTGTCAGTAGGACAGTAGACCATGTCAGTAGAGCTGTGGACGGTGTCAGCAGAGCAGTGGACAGTGTCAGTAGAGCAGTGGACGGTGTCAGTAGAGCAATGGACAGTGTCAGTAGGGCAGTAGACTGTGTCAGTAGAGCAGTGGAACGTGTCAGTAGAGCAGTGGACAGTGTCAGTAGAGTAGTAGACGTTGTCAGTAGAGCTGTGGACAGTGTCAGTAGAGCAGTGGACGGTGTCAGTAGAGCAGTGGAAGGTGTCAGTAGAGCAGTGGACTGTGTCAGTAGGACAGTAGATCATGTCAGTAGAGCTGTGGACAGTGTCAGCAGAGCAGTGGACAGTGTCAGTAGGGCAGTGGATGGTGTCAGTAGAGCAGTGGACAGTGTCAGTAGGGCAGTGCACATTGTCAGTAAAGTAGTAGACAGTGTCAGTAGAGCAGTGGAAGGTGTCAGTAGAGCAGTGGACAATGTCAGTAGAGCAGTGGACAGTGTCAGTAGAGTAGTAGACGGTGTCAGTAGAGCAGTGGAAGGTACCAGTAGAGCAGTGGACGATGTCAGTAGAGCAGTGGACAGTGTCAGTAGAGTAGTAGACAGTGTCAGTAGAGCTGTGGACGGTGTCAATAGAGCAGTGGACAGTGTCATTAGGGCAGTAGACGGTGTCAGTAGAGCAGTGGACAGTGTCAGTAGGGCAGTAGACTGTGTCAGTAGAGTAGTGGAAGGTGTCAGTAGAGCAGTGGACAGTGTCAGTAGAGCAGTGGACAGTGTCAGTAGAGTAGTAGACATTGTCAGTAGAGCAGTGGAAGGTGTCAGTAGAGCAGTGGAAGGTGACAGTAGAGCAGTGGACAGTGTCAGTAGAGCAGTGGATGGTGTCAGCAGAGTAGTAGACGGTGTCAGTAGAGCAGTGGACAGTGTCAGTAGAGTAGTGGTTAATGTCAGTAGGGCAGTAGACAGTGTCAGTAGAGTACTAGATGGTGTCAGTAGAGCAGTGGAGGGTGTCAGTAGAGCAGTGTATGGTGTCAGTAGAGCAGTAGACAGTGTCAGTAGGGCAGTGGACGGTGTCAGTAGAGCAGTGGAACGTGTCAGTAGGGCAGTGGAACGTGTCAGTAGGGCAGTGGAACGTGTCAGTAGAGCAGTGGACAGTGTCAGTAGAGTAGTAGACGTTGTCAGTAGAGCTGTGGATGGTGTCAGTAGAGCAGTGGACGGTGTCAGTAGAGCAGTGGAAGGTTTCAGTAGAGCAGTGGACAGTGTCAGTAGGACAGTAGACCATGTCAGTAGAGCTGTGGATGGTGTCAGCAGAGCAGTGGACAGTGTAAGTAGAGCAGTGGACGGTGTCAGTAGAGCAGTGGACAGTGTCAGTAGGGAAGTGCACAGTGTCAGTAAAGTAGTAGACGGTGTCAGTAGAGCAGTGGAAGGTGTCAGTAGAGCAGTGGACAATGTCAGTAGAGCAGTGGACAGTGTCAGTAGAGTAGTAGACGGTGTCAGTAGAGCAGTGGACGGTGTCAGTAGAGCAGTGGAAGGTGTCAGTAGAGCAGTGGACAGTGTCATTAGGACAGTAGACCATGTCAGTAGAGCTGTGGATGGTGTCAACAGAGCAGTGGACAGTGTCAGTAGGGCAGTGGATGGTGTCAGTAGAGCAGTGGACAGTGTCAGTAGGGCAGTGCACAGTGTCAGTAAAGTAGTAGACGGTGTCAGTAGAGCAGTGGAAGGTGTCAGTAGAGCAGTGGACAATGTCAGTAGAGCAGTGGACAGTGTCAGTAGAGTAGTAGACGGTGTCAGTAGAGCAGTGGAAGGTACCAGTAGAGCAGTGGACGATGTCAGTAGAGCAGTGGACAGTGTCTGTAGAGTAGTAGACAGTGTCAGTAGAGCTGTGGACGGTGTCAGTAGAGCAGTGGAAAGTGTCATTAGGGCAGTAGACAGTGTCAGTAGAGCAGTGGACAGTGTCAGTAGAGTAGTAGACGGTGTCAGTAGAGCAGTGGAAGGTGTCAGTAGAGCAGTGGAAGGTGACAGTAGAGCAGTGGACAGTGTCAGTAGAGCAGTGGATGGTGTCAGTAGAGTAGTAGACGGTGTCAGTAGAGCAGTGGACAGTGTCAGTAGAGCAGTGGACAATGTCAGTAGAGCAGTGGACAGTGTCAGTGGAGCAGTGGACAGTGTCAGTAGAGCAATGGACAGTGTCAGTAGAGCAATGGACTTTGTCAGTAGAGCAGTGGACGGTGTAAGTAGAGCAGTGGATGGTATCAGTAGAGCAGAGGACGGTGTCAGTAGACCAGTGGAAGGTGTCAGTAGAGCAGTGGACAGTGTCAGTAGAGCAGTGGATGGTGTCAGTAGAGCAGTGGATGGTGTCAGTGGAGCAGTGGACGGTGTCAGTAGAGCAGTGGACAGTGTCA
Organism: Lithobates septentrionalis; assembly: GCA_037952835.1. NCBI lineage: Eukaryota > Metazoa > Chordata > Amphibia > Anura > Ranidae > Lithobates > Lithobates septentrionalis. The sequence goes on from JBBDGP010001341.1 coordinate 957,821, forward strand.
GTAGAGTAGTAGACGTTGTCAGTAGGGCTGTGGACGGTGTCAGTAGAGCAGTGGACGGTGTCAGTAGAGCAGTGAAAGGTGTCAGTAGAGCAGTGGACAGTGTCAGTAGAGTAGTAGACGTTATCAGTAGAGCTGTGGACGGTGTCAGTAGAGCAGTGGAAGGTGTCAGTAGAGCAGTGGACAGTGTCAGTAGGACAGTAGACCATGTCAGTAGAGCTGTGGACGGTGTCAGCAGAGCAGTGGACAGTGTCAGTAGAGCAGTGGACAGTGTCAGTAGAGCAGTGGACGGTGTCAGTAGAGCAATGGACAGTGTCAGTAGGGCAGTAGACTGTGTCAGTAGAGCAGTGGAACGTGTCAGTAGAGCAGTGGACAGTGTCAGTAGAGTAGTAGACGTTGTCAGTAGAGCTGTGGACAGTGTCAGTAGAGCAGTGGACGGTGTCAGTAGAGCAGTGGAAGGTGTCAGTAGAGCAGTGGACTGTGTCAGTAGGACAGTAGATCATGTCAGTAGAGCTGTGGACAGTGTCAGCAGAGCAGTGGACAGTGTCAGTAGGGCAGTGGATGGTGTCAGTAGAGCAGTGGACAGTGTCAGTAGGGCAGTGCACATTGTCAGTAAAGTAGTAGACAGTGTCAGTAGAGCAGTGGAAGGTGTCAGTAGAGCAGTGGACAATGTCAGTAGAGCAGTGGACAGTGTCAGTAGAGTAGTAGACGGTGTCAGTAGAGCAGTGGAAGGTACCAGTAGAGCAGTGGACGATGTCAGTAGAGCAGTGGACAGTGTCAGTAGAGTAGTAGACAGTGTCAGTAGAGCTGTGGACGGTGTCAATAGAGCAGTGGACAGTGTCATTAGGGCAGTAGACGGTGTCAGTAGAGCAGTGGACAGTGTCAGTAGGGCAGTAGACTGTGTCAGTAGAGTAGTGGAAGGTGTCAGTAGAGCAGTGGACAGTGTCAGTAGAGCAGTGGACAGTGTCAGTAGAGTAGTAGACATTGTCAGTAGAGCAGTGGAAGGTGTCAGTAGAGCAGTGGAAGGTGACAGTAGAGCAGTGGACAGTGTCAGTAGAGCAGTGGATGGTGTCAGCAGAGTAGTAGACGGTGTCAGTAGAGCAGTGGACAGTGTCAGTAGAGTAGTGGTTAATGTCAGTAGGGCAGTAGACAGTGTCAGTAGAGTACTAGATGGTGTCAGTAGAGCAGTGGAGGGTGTCAGTAGAGCAGTGTATGGTGTCAGTAGAGCAGTAGACAGTGTCAGTAGGGCAGTGGACGGTGTCAGTAGAGCAGTGGAACGTGTCAGTAGGGCAGTGGAACGTGTCAGTAGGGCAGTGGAACGTGTCAGTAGAGCAGTGGACAGTGTCAGTAGAGTAGTAGACGTTGTCAGTAGAGCTGTGGATGGTGTCAGTAGAGCAGTGGACGGTGTCAGTAGAGCAGTGGAAGGTTTCAGTAGAGCAGTGGACAGTGTCAGTAGGACAGTAGACCATGTCAGTAGAGCTGTGGATGGTGTCAGCAGAGCAGTGGACAGTGTAAGTAGAGCAGTGGACGGTGTCAGTAGAGCAGTGGACAGTGTCAGTAGGGAAGTGCACAGTGTCAGTAAAGTAGTAGACGGTGTCAGTAGAGCAGTGGAAGGTGTCAGTAGAGCAGTGGACAATGTCAGTAGAGCAGTGGACAGTGTCAGTAGAGTAGTAGACGGTGTCAGTAGAGCAGTGGACGGTGTCAGTAGAGCAGTGGAAGGTGTCAGTAGAGCAGTGGACAGTGTCAGTAGGACAGTAGACCATGTCAGTAGAGCTGTGGATGGTGTCAGCAGAGCAGTGGACAGTGTCAGTAGGGCAGTGGATGGTGTCAGTAGAGCAGTGGACAGTGTCAGTAGGGCAGTGCACAGTGTCAGTAAAGTAGTAGACGGTGTCAGTAGAGCAGTGGAAGGTGTCAGTAGAGCAGTGGACAATGTCAGTAGAGCAGTGGACAGTGTCAGTAGAGTAGTAGACGGTGTCAGTAGAGCAGTGGAAGGTACCAGTAGAGCAGTGTACGATGTCAGTAGAGCAGTGGACAGTGTCTGTAGAGTAGTAGACAGTGTCAGTAGAGCTGTGGACGGTGTCAGTAGAGCAGTGGAAAGTGTCATTAGGGCAGTAGACAGTGTCAGTAGAGCAGTGGACAGTGTCAGTAGAGTAGTAGACGGTGTCAGTAGAGCAGTGGAAGGTGTCAGTAGAGCAGTGGAAGGTGACAGTAGAGCAGTGGACAGTGTCAGTAGAGCAGTGAATGGTGTCAGTAGAGTAGTAGACGGTGTCAGTAGAGCAGTGGACAGTGTCAGTAGAGCAGTGGACAATGTCAGTAGAGCAGTGGACAGTGTCAGTGGAGCAGTGGACAGTGTCAGTAGAGCAATGGACAGTGTCAGTAGAGCAATGGACTTTGTCAGTAGAGCAGTGGACGGTGTAAGTAGAGCAGTGGATGGTATCAGTAGAGCAGAGGACGGTGTCAGTAGACCAGTGGAAGGTGTCAGTAGAGCAGTGGACAGTGTCAGTAGAGCAGTGGATGGTGTCAGTAGAGCAGTGGATGGTGTCAGTGGAGCAGTGGACGGTGTCAGTAGAGCAGTGGACAGTGTCAGTAGAGTAGTAGACGTTGTCAGTAGGGCTGTGGACGGTGTCAGTAGAGCAGTGGACGGTGTCAGTAGAGCAGTGAAAGGTGTCAGTAGAGCAGTGGACAGTGTCAGTAGAGTAGTAGACGTTATCAGTAGAGCTGTGGACGGTGTCAGTAGAGCAGTGGAAGGTGTCAGTAGAGCAGTGGACAGTGTCAGTAGGACAGTAGACCATGTCAGTAGAGCTGTGGACGGTGTCAGCAGAGCAGTGGACAGTGTCAGTAGAGCAGTGGACGGTGTCAGTAGAGCAATGGACAGTGTCAGTAGGGCAGTAGACTGTGTCAGTAGAGCAGTGGAACATGTCAGTAGAGCAGTGGACAGTGTCAGTAGAGTAGTAGACGTTGTCAGTAGAGCTGTGGACAGTGTCAGTAGAGCAGTGGACGGTGTCAGTAGAGCAGTGGAAGGTGTCAGTAGAGCAGTGGACTGTGTCAGTAGGACAGTAGATCATGTCAGTAGAGCTGTGGACAGTGTCAGCAGAGCAGTGGACAGTGTCAGTAGGGCAGTGGATGGTGTCAGTAGAGCAGTGGACAGTGTCAGTAGGGCAGTGCACATTGTCAGTAAAGTAGTAGACAGTGTCAGTAGAGCAGTGGAAGGTGTCAGTAGAGCAGTGGACAATGTCAGTAGAGCAGTGGACAGTGTCAGTAGAGTAGTAGACGGTGTCAGTAGAGCAGTGGAAGGTACCAGTAGAGCAGTGGACGATGTCAGTAGAGCAGTGGACAGTGTCAGTAGAGTAGTAGACAGTGTCAGTAGAGCTGTGGACGGTGTCAATAGAGCAGTGGACAGTGTCATTAGGGCAGTAGACGGTGTCAGTAGAGCAGTGGACAGTGTCAGTAGGGCAGTAGACTGTGTCAGTAGAGTAGTGGAAGGTGTCAGTAGAGCAGTGGACAGTGTCAGTAGAGCAGTGGACAGTGTCAGTAGAGTAGTAGACATTGTCAGTAGAGCAGTGGAAGGTGTCAGTAGAGCAGTGGAAGGTGACAGTAGAGCAGTGGACAGTGTCAGTAGAGCAGTGGATGGTGTCAGCAGAGTAGTAGACGGTGTCAGTAGAGCAGTGGACGGTGTCAGTAGAGCCGTGGACAATGTCAGTAGAGCAGTGGACAGTGTCAGTGGAGCAGTGGACAGCGTCAGTAGAGCAATGGACGGTGTCAGTAGAGCAATGGACTTTGTCAGTAGAGCAGTGGACGGTGTAAGTAGAGCAGTGGATGGTATCAGTAGAGCAGAGGACGGTGTCAGTAGACCAGTGGAAGGTGTCAGTAGAGCAGTGGACAGTGTCAGTAGAGCAGTGGATGGTGTCAGTAGAGCAGTGGACGGTGTCAGTAGAGCAGTGGACGGTGTCAGTAGAGCAGTGGAAGGTGTCAGTAGAGCAGTGGACAATGTCAGTAGAGCAATGGACAGTGTCAGTAGAGTAGTGGACGCTATCAGTAGAGCAATGGACAGTGTCAGTGGAGCAGTGGACGGTGTCAGTAGAGCAATGGACTTTGTCAGTAGAGCAGTGGACGGTGTCAGCAGAGTAGTAGACGGTGTCAGTAGAGCAGTGGACGGTGTCAGTAGAGCCGTGGACAATGTCAGTAGAGCAGTGGACAGTGTCAGTGGAGCAGTGGACAGCGTCAGTAGAGCAATGGACGGTGTCAGTAGAGCAATGGACTTTGTCAGTAGAGCAGTGGACGGTGTAAGTAGAGCAGTGGATGGTATCAGTAGAGCAGAGGACGGTGTCAGTAGACCAGTGGAAGGTGTCAGTAGAGCAGTGGACAGTGTCAGTAGAGCAGTGGATGGTGGCAGTAAAGCAGTGGACGGTGTCAGTAGAGCAGTGGACGGTGTCAGTAGAGCAGTGGAAGGTGTCAGTAGAGCAGTGGACAATGTCAGTAGAGCAATGGACAGAGTCAGTAGAGTAGTGGACGCTATCAGTAGAGCAATGGACAGTGTCAGTGGAGCAGTGGACGGTGTCAGTAGAGAAATTGACTTTGTCAGTAGAGCAGTGGACGGTGTAAGTAGAGCAGTGGGTGGTATCAGTAGAGCAGTGGACGGTGTCAGTAGAGGAGCCCTCTGCTGGATTCTTTAGAAAATACTACAAATTCCATAAAGAATAAAAATATTGCATTAAAAAATGCATAAAGATTTCTACAGAATCCAGCAGCCTGCACAGCAGGGAACATATTTAATTACAGTACAGATAACTAATGCAACTAAAGCTGTAGGGAAATACATTTTTTTACCTAAACTTCAGCTTTAAATAAGACACACATTTTATTTTTATTCCAGTATCTGTCACCTTTTTACTTCAAGCCCTGATGAAGGAGGTGCTCTCCGACATCCAAGACATGTTGGCTTTCTGACAAAGTCTTCTATCTTGCTTTGGAATTAATCTATAATTGGATGAATAATTTTATGTGTGGCTCATCATAAAAGCCAGATGCTCCCAAAAATAAAAACTTGGTAGATGTTCTAACCCTCCCAAAATGGGAATAACCAATGGCTGGAGTTGGACTTTAAACTGTGAACAGGACATGCACAAATCAACAGATTAAATTCATCCGACAGTAGAAAAAACCTGTTTCAGCAGCTCAAATAAATATATTCACTTTATCCTCATTTATTATAAGACAATTTACATTCATTGTTTGAAAGAGGAAAAAAAATAAAGGACGCCATTTCCCTACAATGTGAATCCTGTGACTGATGTGCCTCTTGTCAGATTTGCAGTTCTTCATTCTGCATATTTTTGACTAAGTACTGTATCTATCATACTTTACATACAAAGCCGTCTTCGGAGCAGACAATGAAACACGCTGGAAAGTTTCTTCAAAAGTGACAGAAGTCTGCTGCTTAAAGTCGGGCGAAAATAGACACATCAAGCAGAATGTTTAATGCTCATGCCGAGATGTAATACTTATGTCAGCATATTAGAAAAATCATAATGAAATCCTGACACATTCTGAAAAGTGATGCTATAATTGGAGATCTCAGGCTGAGACCTACAGTAATAGCATATTAAGAGGGAAGAATTTAAACGATCTCTTGACTGGAGCGGATGAGCAAACACACTATAATACTTAAAAAAAAAAAAAAAAAAGCTATTAGAGGTTACTGTTCCAAATGGCGTGAGTAATACAACCAAATAAAGCAAAAGAGAAAAAAAAAATAAAGATTGGCAGATATGGACCACAAATGCTCCCTGGTGTAGAAAGCAATTTAGATTTTACACAAATGAGTTACTTATATGGGCTGATAATTGGAAAAGCAATAAGGCAAAAACAAAGCAACGTGATCTAAAAAAGAACATATTTTATTTACTGTAATTGCAGCTTTACTCAATGTAAAATATACAAAATAGTAAAAAAAAAAAGATCTGATTGATTGAATAAAGTAGTATCAGCTTACATGGATGAGACAAACCACTTAACACTGGCAGGGTAAATGATCAACTTTTATTTTTTTGTACAAAACCTTTATCCCAAAAGGAAAAAAAAACGTTTGTTGTAACTGATTATAATGAATTAGCTGGAGTTCAGTTTTAAATTGCTACTGTATTTAAAGTGGTTGTAAACCCTTACATGCCACTTTTCCCTACAGGTAGTAAGGCTTACCTGTAGGTACTTGAAATATCTCCTAAACCTGGTTTAGGAGATGTTTACCATATACGATTGTGCCGGCATCATCGGCGCATGCTCACTGAAGAAAGGGCGCGATCTACAGGGCCCATGCCGTGACCGTCAGCTCATGCGCGCGTGCACGGGAGTGACGTCACGTGTCTCTGGCTAGTCACAGAGTCAATATTCTTTTATCCAGTTCTCTTGGGATCTCCCCATAGACCCTTGGCGCACAGGCATAAGAATATAGAAAATTATATTTGACGGTCTCCAGAGGTTTCCTGGAAATATCTATTTCCTTTAAGTCCAATGAAGGAACTAGGACAATAATACCTAATATTTCATTTTAACAGCCCTATTCTTAAAATATACATTGACATATTTGCATGGTGTTACTGAAATTGTGAACATTTGAGAGACAATATTGTACAGAAATTCGATATTGTATTTTTAGTAGTCACCAGAAACTTTCCATGTAGATAACTTTAATAAAGTCATATAAAAAGACACTGAAGGTTAGCTATCATCAAAAATAAGAAAAAACATAAACAGTATCTCACAAAAGTGAGTACACTTCTCACATTTTTGTAACTATCTTATTATATCTTTTCATGTGACAACACTGAAGAAATGTGCTACTGGTGCTCAAACAAACTGCGCCCTCCTTGAGTCCCCACCACTGCGCTCAGGACAAAGTGTCTGTTGCAACACTAAATGTGAATCAAATCATATGTGAAAAAAACAAGTGAAATCAGAGCTGCCACTTTAAATATAAACACAATCTGATCAATATTAATTCCCAAAAAAATTAATATAAGCGGCGCTCTTAATAGTGATGTACCATATCCTAGTGTTCAAAACGTAACAACAGTGTATTTAAATTACTATAAATTGCTTCTGTGTCTCACTCTAATTAGTGAATCAAACAGCCTTAAATGATGATAAATCACAAGATTAATGATATAGCATGCTTCAGTGTCCAAAGCTATAAAACCAGTATGTTGAATCAAATGACACTAGTGTGTGTCACTGATAAATAAAATTGTTCCAGAAAAAAAGTCCATCAAAGAAAAAATGCATCCATAGAAGTGTCCATAGGAGAAAACACCGTGAAGGAGTGTGTGAATTATTGAACAAATGTCCACCACATCAAACATGCCCGTGATTCCTCTCCCTCTGAATTCAACACTCACCGGATGTATATGCCTCACACTCTCGTGTTTTGGCAAAAATGCATGAAACACTGTGGACAGTGTAATCAGACTCCACGTTCCATCCGCCACATTATCATTTCATACCATGTAAAGAATAAAAATAGTGCACATAGTGTGATACTGTAAACCACCACGTTTATTGAACTCAGAAACCTTCAATCATTGCACTCACATTGTAAATTATCAAATCAAGCAAAAACCACCACAGCAAATCAACTTCTCAATACTTCTGTGAAACTCCCAGCACCAATGTATGCACGGTCGCGGCGGACCCAAGATTAGCGGAACCAGGCTCTCAACCCACCAGCTGAATCTCGTCTGGATCGTGTAAGGATCTTCCTTCCGCTCATGCACGGAGATGAGATGCAGCACCTCCTCCGTCACTTTCCGTCACTCTCTGCTACTGTTTAGATGCCGTACAGCCACGCCCCGACATGTTTCGTCACACCGGACTTAATCATGGGACACTATTAGATGGCACTGATGGGCAGCACTGATGATGATGAGGTACTGGCAGGTGCTACTTATGGGCACTGTGGTGGGCACTGACTGGAAGCTGACGGGCATTGTTGGTGGCACATCTAATGAGGCTGTGCTGATAATCAATGTGTTGATTATCAGCACAGACCCCGCCTCTGACAGGGAGAGCCGCCGATCAGCTCTCCCTGTCAGCGCAAACCGAGGAAAGCCATTTACCGTCACTTCCTGTGATCAGCTCTGATTGGTCACAGCTGATCACGTGGTAAGGAGCCTCCGTCAGAGAGGAGGGTCAGAGTAACACACAGCACCACTGATCGCCGTGTTGTGCGCCCCCCGCGGGAGCGCGTCGGCATTTTATCCTGCTGGATGTCATATGATGCCCAATCAGGATAATTGAACCATTGCCCGGCCGTCATTCTGCTATAGGCCGGGCGGGAAGTGGGTAATGGCTGTGTGTTGAGTTTTTTTGAGGGGATAGCAAATTTACACTGTTATACAAGCTGTACACTCACTACTTTACATTGTAGCAAAGTGTCATTTCTTCAGTGTTGTCACATGAAAAGATTTACAAAAATGTGAGGGGTGTACTCACTTTTGTAAGAAACTGTGTGTGTATATATATATATATATATATATAAAATAGGCCTGGAGTTCAGCTTAAAGTTCTAAAGGCAGAAAAAAATGTATCTTAATGCATTAAGTTAAAAAAAACCTTCTGTGTGCAGCAGGCCCCCTCAGCCCCTCTAATACTTACATGAGGTTCATCTAGATCCAGCGATGTTGCACGAGAGACTCGGCTCTCCGGGACTCCTATATATATATATACAGTATCTCAAACAAGTGAGTATACCCCTCACATTTTTGTAAATATTTTCTTCTATCTTTTCATGTGACAACACTGAAGAAATGACACTTTGCTACAATGTAAAGTAGTGAGTGTACAGCTTGTATAACAGTGTAAATTTGTTGTCACCTCAAAATAACTCAACACACAGCCATTAATGTCTAAACCGCTGGTAACAAAAGTGATTACAAAAAAAATTGTGTAGTGTAAAAAAGGGTCCCTGTCGCCTGACAGCTTCACTGTCTGACAGTTCTTAAATAACTAAGGGGCAGGGTCACCCGGTGATGTCACCGAGTGACCCCACTGCCTTGTGACATCATCGACTGGGGGGCGGCATCTGAGGGGCTTATTGAAAGGGCTCCAGATTCTGATAAGCCTCACACCTACAGACCACAACAACCACCGGCCAGAGTTGTGGGGAAGAGGCCCTTGTCCCCATCAACATGGAGACAAGGTGCATATGGATTTTGGGGGGGACTCTACACCATTTATTTTTGGGTGGGGCTCCCTTCAATATTCATACCAGACCCAAAAGGTCTGGTATGGATTTGGGGGGACCCCATGTGTTTTTTTTATGATTTTTTTTTTCTAGTGCCGGCATTTTTTTTTGTCAGCTGTTGACTCATCGGTTGGTACATCCAGGTTGTTTACCTTAACCTCTTCCCTTCCATGCTATAGCCAAAAGACGGCTACAGCGTGGACCTACTTTGCCGGTAGGGGCATCCATAGACGTTATCCCGTGCTCGAGCGGCCTGCGTGCCCCCTGCAGGGTGTGCGCTGCGCGCTCTGGGATCAGCAAGTCTATGAGACTCGGCTGATCACAGATCGGAGTAAGGGACCAATCCCGACCACTTTCCTCGTGATCAGCTGTCACCCAATGATAGGGCTTAGATACACTATATCGTAAAAAGTATTGGGATGCCTGCCTTTACATGCACATGAACTTTAATGGCATCCCAGTCTTAGTCTGTAGGGTTCAAAAATGAGTTTGCCCACCCTTTGCAGCTATAATAGCTTTAACTCTTCTGGGAATGTTGTCCACAAGGTTTAGGAGGGTGTCTATGGCAATGTTTGACCATTCTTCCAGAAGCGCATTGATGAGGTCAGGCACTGATGTTGGATAAGAAGGCCTGGCTCGCAGTCTCCACTCTAATTCATCCCAAAAGGTGTTCTATCGGGTTGAGGTCAGGACTCTGTGCAGGGTAATCAAGTTTCTCCACCCCAAACTCACTCATCCATGTCTTTATGGGCCTTTCTTTGTGCACTGGTGCGCAGTCATGTTGGAACAGGAAGGGGCCATCCCCAAACTTTTCCCACAAAGCTGGGAGCATAAAATTGTCCAAAATGTCTTGGTATGCTGACGCCTTAAGAGTTCCCTTCACTGGATCTAAGGAGCCAACCCCAACCCTTGAAAAACAACCCCACACCATAATCCCCCCTCCACCAAATTATTTGGACCAGTGCACAAAGCAAGGTCCATAGAAACATGGATGAACAAGTTTGGGGTGGAGGAACTTGACTGACCTGCAACCTGACCTCAACCCCATAGAACACCTTTGGGATGCATTAGAGCAAATGAGAGAAAAAATTCCCATAGACACATTCTTAAACCTTGAGGACAGCCTTCCCAGAAGAGTTGAAGTTGTTATATCTGCAAAGGGTGGGCCAACTCAATATTGAACACTACGGACTGAGACTGGGATGCCATTAAACTTTATGTGCGTGTAAAGGCAGGCGTACCAATACTTTTGACAATACAGTGTACATTTTAATAATAAATCATAAATTAAATAAAGCAGGACTTTTTAACATACAGTACATGCCAATGTGGGAAAGTAGTTTGAAAACCTGCATATGATTTTGCTTTCACATATTATATTTTAAAGTAGCTTTATCAAAATTGCGTTGTGGAGGATTTAACTCTGTCTTGTTATGCCACGTACACACGACCGGTTTTGCCATCGGAATAAACTCCGAAGGTTTCTCTGACAGAATTCCATACAAGCGTTCTTGCCTACACACAGTCAAACCAAAGTCTGACCAAAGTCCGTCCAGAACGTGGTGACGTACAGCACGTACGACGGGACTAGAAAACGGAAGTTCAATAGCCAGTAGCCAATAGCTTCCGTCTCGTACTTGTTTCAGAGCATGCGTCGTTTTTGGTCCATCGGAACAGCATACAGATGAGCAGTTTTCTCGATAGGAATTGGTTCCGTCGGAAATATTTAGAACATGTTCCATTTCTAGGTCCATCATTATTTTCGGAAAAAAAAAAGTCTGATGAGGCCTACACACGATCGGAATAGACGATAAAAAGCTTCTGTCTGACTTTTTCTGTTGGACATTCCGCTCGTGTGTATGCGACTTTAGTTTCTGAATTTACCAACTCAGCATTTATTTCTGGTCCCATGCCACTCACATGTTATGGGATGCCCATTTACTATGCCTTATGTTACAGGTACAGTCAGTTACAATAAGCCGAGTTGCATGTTTTTCCGTCATCTTTGTGATGTGAAAGAACCTGTGGACGCCTAAGGGAAAGTAAAGATTTAGATTCTCCCTGATCTATTTTCTGTTTCCTTCCCCTCTAAACAAGAAATACAATCAGAAGGGCAGAAGACTATTAAACAGGGTTTCCAAACACATTCACTGATGTGATATGGCCTTCTCCTTTTCAAAGTGATGGAAATAATTGAATGTAGCCACCCTGCCCTAAGCATGTATGTTTATTTAAAGTGTAATCTCACCTACTGCAAGATTTTCCAAACATCCCCTTTATGCAATGCCATATCTTTTGAATAGTACATAATGGCGCTCCTACTATGTTAAACACTTCAATACCGGGCACTTTTCCCCCCTTCCTGCCCAGGCCAGTTTTCAGCTTTCGACGCTTTCACACTTTGAACAAAATACATTTTTTACATCATTTTGTTTACACAAATAGAGCTTTCTTTTAGTGGTATTTTATCACCACTGGGTTTTTATTTTTTTGCTAAATAAACAAAAAAAAAACAGAATATTTTGAAAAAAAGAAAAACAAGTTTTTTCTTTGTTTCTGTTAAAAAAATTTGCAAATAAATAATGGTTCTTCATAAATTTAGCCCAAAATGTATTCTGAGTGGAACCTGTTCTGTTAAACCGCTGTATGGTCTTGACCACTAGGCATGTGCAAAATGAAAAAATTTGTTTCGTTTCGTTTCGTTTTAATTCGTTATTTAATTAATTTAGTTTAGTTAGATTCGTTAAATTCATTAAATTCGTTTTTCAAATCAGTTTCGTTTTCGACCGAATTCGAAAATCGGTCGAATTCGAAAATATTTCAACCGGATTCGATATTATTTCAACCGCATTCGAAAATATTTCAACAGCATTCGAAATTATTTCAACTGTATTAGAAATTATTTCAATCGTATTCGATAATATTTCAATCGCATTCGAAAATATTTCTACCAAATTTGATAATATTTCAACCGCATTCGAAATTATTTCAACTTTATTCAAAATTATTTCAATCGGATTCGATAATATTTCAACCGCATTCGAAAATATTTCAACAGCATTCGAAATTATTTCAACTGTATTAGAAATTATTTCAATCGCATTCGAAAATATTTCTATTTTCGAATTTGATAATATTCAGATAATATTCAGATAATATTCCTCTTCAGCAAACCAGAAGAACGCTGCATGGTTTCGCGTCACCATGGCAGTAAAAGCTGTGAGAGGGATTGAGCGCACCCCAGACTGCATCCGTCATTGGTAAATAAAAATGATTACATTCTCTTTCTCTCTCTCTCTGTGTCTCCCAGAGGCATATCTAGTGAAAATGGCACCTATGGCAAGCACTGAAACTGCGCCCCTGTCAAAAAAAAAAAAAACAGCTAATAAAACTACAAGACTTTAACCACTTCAGCCCCGGAAGAATTTACCCCCTTCCTGACCAGAGCACTTTTTGCGATTCGGCACTGCATCGCTTTAACTGAAAATTGCGCGGTTGTTCGACGTGGCTCCCAAACAAAATTGAAGTCCTTTTTTTCCCATAAATAGAGCTTTCTTTTGGTGGTATTTGATCACCCCTGCGGTTTTTATTTTTTGCGCTATAAACAAAATAAGAGCGACAATTTTGAAAAAAACGCATTATTTTTTAGATTTTGCTATAATAAATATCCCCCAAAAATATATAAAAAAACATTTTTTTTCCTCAGTTTAGGCCGATACGTATTCTTCTACATATTTTTGTTAAAAAAAAATCGCAATAAGCGTTTATTGATTGCTTTGCGCAAAAGTTATAGCGTTTACAAAGAAAAATAATAATAAATATATATATATATATATATATATTATTTTTTATTCTATTCTGTTCTATTGTTACTCTATTCTATTCTATTCTATTTTTTTCTATTCAAATTTGAATAGTAAAGAATAGTAAAGAATAGAATAGAATAACAATAGAATAGAATAGAATAATATATATATATATATATATAATATTTTATTCTATTCTGTACTATTTTTTTTCTAATATGTATATATATATATATATATATATATATATATATATATATATATATATATATATATATATATATATATATATATATATATATTTATACATATATATATATATATATATATATATATATATATATATATATATATATATATATATATATATATATATATATATATATATATATATATATATATATGTATATATATATATATATATATATATGTATATATATATATATATTTATATATATATATTTATACATATATATATATTATATATATATATATATATATGTATACATATATATATTATTATTATTATTATATTATATTTTCTGATCTGATCTATTGTTTTTCTAAGATATTATTTTCTATTCTATTTCAATTCAATTTCATTCTATATGAAATTCGAATTTCGGAAATTTATATATATATATATATATATATATATATATATATATATATATATATATATATATATATATATATATCAATCATAGAAAAACAATAGAACAGATCAGGGAAAAAAAAATATATACATCTTTTGAAATTCGAAATTCATATAAAATGAATTCAAATTTGAATAGAAAAGATTAGAATAGAAAAACAATAGAACAGAAAATAATCTAATATATATATATTATATTTTATTCTATTCTGTTCTATTGTTTTTCTAGTCTATTTTCTTTTCTATTCGAATTTGAATTCATTCTATATAAATTTCTAATTTCAAAAGATGGTTATATATATAAATATTTTATATATATATATATATATATATATATATATATATATATATATATATATATATATATATATAAAACCATTTTCCGAAATTCGAATTTCATATAGAATGAATTCGAATTGAAAAGATTAGACTAGAAATAGAAAATAGACTAGAAAAACAATAGAACACAATTGAGTAAAATATTGTTTTTCTAGTCTATTTTCTTTTCTATTCGAATTCGAATTCATTCTATATGAAATTCGAATTTCGGAAAATGGTTATATATATATATATATAACCATTTACCGAAATTCGAATTTCATATAGAATGAATTCGAATTTGAATAGAAAAGAAAATAGACTAGAAAAACAATAGAACAGAATAGAATAAAATATAATATATATATTAGATTATTTTCTGTTCTATTGTATTCCTATTCTAATCTTTTCTATTCGAATTTGAATTCATTCTATATGAATTTCGAATTTCAAAAGATGGTTATATATATAAATACTTTTTCTGCAGCAAAAAATTTCATTTTCTGAACCGATTTTGGGGCCCCGTATCTCAGGGCCACTTGGTGCTAGGAACCCCAAATTTGGTGTGCAAACCCAGTGGAACTGGTACCACAACATATCCAAAGCTGAAGTCCCTAGCACTAAGTGGCCCCGAGATACGGGGCCCCAAAATCGGTTCAGAAAATGTCATTCTCTGCTGCAGAAAAGTGCTTGACATTTTCTGAACCGAGTTTGGGGCCCCATAGCTCAGGGCTACTTGGAGCTAAGAACCTCAAATTTGGTGTGCTAACCCAGTGGAACTGGTACCATAACATATCCAAAGCTGGGGTTCCTAGCACTAAGTGGCCCCTAGATACAGGGCCCAAAATCGGTTCAGAAAATGTCATTCTCTGCTGCAGAAGTGCTTGACATTTTCCGAACTGATTTTGGGGCCTCGTATCTCAGGGCCACTTGGTGCTAGGAACCCCAAATTTGGTGTGCTAACCCAGTGGAACTGGTACCATAATATATCCAAGGCTGGGGTTCCTAGCACTAAGTGGCCCCGAGATATGGGGCCCCAAACCGGTTCGGAAAATGTCATTCTCTGCTGCAGAAAAGTGCTTGACATTTTCTGAACTGATTTTTGGGGCCCTGTATCTCAGGGCCACTTGGTGCTAGAAACCTCAGCTTTGGAAATTTTATGGTGCAAGTTCCACTGGGTTTGCACACCAAATTTGGGGTTCTTAGCACTAAGTGGCCCCAAGATATGGGGCCCCAAATTCGGTCAACTGTGTCCATCTGCAGCAATGTCATTTTGGGACCCTTTGGGTTCAGAGACCCCAAATTTTGGCTGCAGCTTCTATTCTAATCTTTTCTATTCAAATTTGAATTCATTCTATATGAATTTCAAACCATCCAATAGATGGTTATATATCAATAAATAACTAATATATATATATATATATATATATATATATATATACATATATATACCGTATATACTCGAGTATAAGTCGTTCTGAGTATAAGTCGAGGCCCTAATTTACCACAAAAAAATGGGAAAAACGTATTGACCCGAGTATAAGACGAGGGTGAGAAATGCACAGCTACTGTAGGTGGAAAAGAGGGTCAACAATGCCCATTTGCAGCATCACTGTGCCCATTTGCAGCCATAGGTCCCCTGAACTTCAAACTCGTTAGTTAGGGTTCCTAGATGCCCCCTAGCTGCAGCCAAAATTTGGGGTCTCTGAACCCAAAGGGTCCCAAAATGACATTGCTGCAGATGGACACAGTTGACCGAATTTGGGGCCCCATATCTTGGGGCCACTTAGTGCTAAGAACCCCAAATTTGGTGTGCAAACCCAGTGGAACTAGCCCCATAAAATTTCCAAAGCTGAGGTTTCTAGCACCAAGTGGCCCCGAGATACAGGGCCCCAAAAATCAGTTCAGAAAATGTCAAGCACTTTTCTGCGGCAGAGAATGACATTTTCTGAACCGATTTTGGGGCCCCGTATCTCGGGGCCACTTAGTGCTAGGAACTTCAGCTTTGGATATGTTGTGGTACTAGTTCCACTGGGTTTGCACACCAAATTTGGGGTTCCTAGCACTAAGTGGCCCCGAGATACGGGGCCCCAAAATCGGTTCAGAAAATGTCATTCTCTGCTGCAGAAAAGTGCTTGACATTTTCTGAACCGAGTTTGGGGCCCCATAGCTCAGGGCTACTTGGAGCTAAGAACCTCAAATTTGGTGTGCTAACCCAGTGGAACTGGTACCATAACATATCCAAAGCTGGGGTTCCTAGCACTAAGTGGCTCCAAGATACAAGGCCCAAAATCGGTTCAGAAAATGTCATTCTCTGCTGCAGAAGTTCTTGACATTTTCCGAACCGACTTTGGGGCCCCGTATCTCAGGGCCACTTAGTGCTAGGAACCCCAAATTTGGTGTGCTAACCCAGTGGAACTAGTACCACAACATATCCAAAGCTGAAGTTCCTAGCACTAAGTGGCCCCGAGATACGGGGCCCCAAAATCGGTCAAGCACTTTTCTGCAGCAGAGAATGACATTTTCTGAACCGATTTTGGGCCCTGTATCTCGGGGCCACTTAGTGCTAGGATCCCCAGCTTTGGATATGTTATGGTACCAGTTCCACTGGGTTAGCACACCAAATTTGAGGTTCTTGGCTCCAAGTAGCCCTGAGCTATGGGGCCCCAAACTCGGTTCAGAAAATGTCAAGCACTTTTCTGCAGCAGAGAATGACATTTTCTGAACCGATTTTGGGGCCCCGTATCTCGGGGCCACTTAGTGCTAGGAACTTCAGCTTTGGATATGTTGTGGTACCAGTTCCACTGGGTTTGCACACCAAATTTGGGGTTCCTAGCACCAAGTGGCCCTGAGATATGGGGCCCCAAAATCGGTTCAGAAAATGAAATTTTTTGCTGCAGAAAAAGTATTTATATATATAACCATCTTTTGAAATTCGAAATTCATATAGAATGAATTCAAATTCGAATAGAAAAGATTAGAATAGGAATACAATAGAACAGAAAATAATCTAATATATATATTATATTTTATTCTATTCTGTTCTATTGTTTTTCTAGTCTATTTTCTTTTCTATTCGAATTCGAATTCATTCTATATGAAATTCGAATTTCGGAAAATGGTTATATATATATATATATATATATATATATAACCATTTTCCGAAATTCGAATTTCATATAGAATGAATTTGAATTCGAATAGAAAAGAAAATAGACTAGAAAAACAATATTTTACTCAATTGTGTTCTATTGTTTTTCTAGTCTATTTCCTATTTCTAGTCTAATCTTTTCAATTCGAATTCGAATTCATTCTATATGAAATTCGAATTTCGAAAAATGGTTTTATATATATATATATATATATATATATAAAATATTTATATATATATAACCATCTTTTGAAATTAGAATAATAATCTATTCTAATCTTTTATTTTCAAATTCGATTTCATTCTATATGAAATTCGAATTTCAGAAAATGGTTATTTATATATATATATATATATATATATATATATATATATATATATATATATATATATATATATATATATATATATATATATATTCACTTGTGGAGGAGAACCGCACTCTGCTTACGATTTAGTGCCAGCAATCAGGTCTTCCCACCGACCTTGTATATAGAAAAAGAGTCCAAGAGGTTGCTGCACTTAAAAATTTCTTTGCTTTATTTCTCAAATTGTTCAGTAGGGATTTACAAAGCAAGTATAATCCAAAAACACAGGCACGAAATGCCTACACAGTTTCAGACACAGGTAGATTCAGATATGGATGGATGGATGGATTACGTCTCGGGCTAGTCAGCTTACGCCCTTCCTAAGATCCATTGAAGCACATCTGAGGGTTTCAATCCAATCATTCATTTAAATACAGGTTAAGTGAAGTACTTCACATATGGAATCAATATGGCTAATTAGTTCAAATCGCATACCATTTAACATCTATATATGCATATATTTATCTATAACATGCCATTAAAACAAGGATAAGCAACAGGTGTCGAATCTCTCATTCTCTTCACTCTCATTATAGAATATTTGAAATACCTATAAAAACGCAGGGAAATGTTGCATTCATGAGTAAATACAAAAACAAAAAGAAAAAACAAAAAAGATATCCCCATCATGAAGTTATTTTATCTGGCTACTTTCATATACTTATTCCAACAGTTAAACAAATAAATAAAGATCCAAATCAACATTTAAGCCATATGGAGCAATAGTATTCAAAAAATGTATCCAGTATACTTCTCTTTTTCTTAGAATCAATTCACGGTTGCCCCCTCTCCTATTTTTCTCAATACCTTCTAGGACCATATACTTTAGTTGTGATACATTGTGGCCAAATTCCAAAAAGTGTCTCGCCAGCGGTAATTGGGTTAATTTATCTCGTATTGAGTATTTGTGTCTCGCTATCCTATCTTTGATTTTTTGTGTAGTCTCCCCTACATAGACTAAACCGCATGGGCACTTTATGGCGTAAATTACATATGAAGATTGGCATGTGTAGTAACCCCGTATGGGGATGTTGAAACCCCTATGTGGATGTGTAAAGTATTTACTTTTAATCATAGAGTTACATTGTATGCATGACAAGCAGGGATACGATCCCAGATTTTTAGGTCCCAGGAAGGTTAGTTTGGCTGCTGCAGCCACAGGTTGATCAGATTTAATCAATCGATCTCGTATCGTTCTACCTTTTCTATAGGAGGACATGGGTGGATTCCAGAATTCCTGTACCATGGGGTAACTGGATCTTAAAAGATTCCAATGTCTTTTGATAATTTGATTAATTTTGTTGGAGAAGGGATGGTACTGCATAATAAAGGGGATTCTCTTCTTTTCTTTTCGGGGTGATCGATTACTATCCGTATTAGGATGATCGATATTAACTAAAGCTTGCGGATATCTTCTACTAATAAGTTTGTTTTTTATTTCATCAAGTCTCTGATCACGGCACAGCGGGTCACTCACGATCCGCTGCACCCTCATCATCTGACTTTTTGGGATGGATGAAAAAACGTTTGGGGGGTGAAAGCTATTAAAATGTAGCAATTGATTGCGATCTGTGGGTTTCACATATAAGTCAGTAGTGATCTGCCCATTGTTCAATTTAAGAAGAGTATCAAGAAAGGAGATCTCATTTTTACCAATTTCAATGTTGAACTTTAATCCAGGTACTAAATAGTTAATGTATTTATCAAATAAGTATAGGCTTTCCATGTTGCCATCCCATATAGCGAAAATATCGTCAACAAATCTGTACAACATTGCCAATGTTTTAAAAATAAATCATTGACATAAATAAAGGACGTCTCTATCATATTCATAAATGCGTTCGCATATGGGGGTGCAACATTTGAACCCATCGCTGCTCCATTCAGTTGCAAGAAATGAGTATCCCTGAAAAGAAAATAGTTCTCTTCAAGAGTAATTTTCAAAAGGTCAAGCAGAAATGAAATCTGTTTGGTTTTATAGATGCCTGATTGAATTAACAATCGCTGACATGCCTCTATTCCTAAATCATGTGGAATGATAGTAAATAAGCTAGAGACGTCCCACGATATCAGGATGGAATCTGATGACAAGTTTATATCTTGAATTTTTGACAAAAAGTCAGTAGTATCTCTTATAAATGATTTAGTGTAACATTTATAAGAGATTTACTGACTTTTTGTCAAACAATTCAAGATATAAAACTTGTCATCAGATTCCATCCCTGATACGTGGGACGTCCGGGGGGATTTTTAGGGTCTTTATGAATTTTTGGTAACATATACAGTACCGGTGTAACTGGATATTCACATATCAAAAACTCCATAGTTTCATCATCAATGATTTTTTGTTTAACTGCCTTAGTTAGAGTTGTTTTTATCCTTTGACTAGCCCGAGACGTAATCCATCCATCCATCCATATCTGAATCTACCTGTGTCTGAAACTGTGTAGGCATTTCGTGCCTGTGTTTTTGGATTATACTTGCTTTGTAAATCCCTACTGAACAATTTGAGAAATAAAGCAAAGAAATTTTTAAGTGCAGCAACCTCTTGGACTCTTTTTCTATATATATATATATATATATATATATATATATATATATATATATATATATATATATATATATATATATATATATATATATGTATATATATTTTATTTTATTTTTTTCTGATCTGATCTATTGTTTTTTTATGATATTATTTTCTATATATATATATATATATATATATATATATATATATATATATATATTAATTAGATATTTATTTATATATAACCATCTATTGAAATTCGAAATTCATTTAGAATGAATTCAAATTCGAATAGAAAAGATTAGAATAAAAAAAAATAGAACAGAATAGAATAAAATATAATATATATACACATTATATTTTACTCAATTCTGTTCTATTGTATTTCTAGTCTATTTCCTATTTCTAGTCTAATCTTTTCTATTCGAATTCGAATTCATTCTATATGAAATTCGAATTTCGGAAAATGGTTTTATATATATATATATATATATAAATATATATTTATATATGTAAGGGGATTCCATTGACCATTGCATTATTGATTGATTATTGATTATACCCTAACATGAGATATGTTTAGAACTGCTTATTTGCTTAACTAATATAATGAAATACTTTAGTGTATGTAACAAACTGCACCTTACATCTTATGACAGTATTACTTAATAACTGATTATCTCATTCATGGCTGATGTCTGATGTCTTCATCTAAGGAAACATCTGTTTGTGGTTTTATCTCTGTACACTTTTGTTGGATATGAAACAGCCAGAATTAGCAGTTCAGGAATTTATGGTTGGGCAACTTATGGTCAGCAGACGTTAGCAGAAATTAAGAAAGCGTTGACCTCTTAGCCTGAACTGTAGAGGTTAACACTTAGGTCACAAGATGAAGAAATTACTAATATATGGAAATCACAAGATTAAGAAATTACTAATATGCTAATGAACATTGTTGTGTATTATTTTGATTGGCCCCAAAATGGGGCAGAGTCTTCAGGATGGAATCTGATGACAAGTTTATATCTTGAATTTTTGACAAAAAGTCAGTAGTATCTCTTATAAATGATTTAGTGTTTAATAGCAATGGTGTCAAACACTTATCCAGGTATTGTGCTAGATGTGTTGTCACAGATTCCATCCCTGATACAATGGGACGTCCGGGGGGATTTTTAGGGTCTTTATGAATTTTTGGTAACATATACAGTACCGGTGTAACTGGATATTCACATATCAAAAACTCCATAGTTTCATCATCAATGATTTTTTGTTTAACTGCCTTAGTTAGAGTTGTTTTTATCCTTTGACTAGCCCGAGACGTAATCCATCCATCCATCCATATCTGAATCTACCTGTGTCTGAAACTGTGTAGGCATTTCGTGCCTGTGTTTTTGGATTATACTTGCTTTGTAAATCCCTACTGAACAATTTGAGAAATAAAGCAAAGAAATTTTTAAGTGCAGCAACCTCTTGGACTCTTTTTCTATATATATATATATATATATATATATATATATATATATATATATATATATATATATATATATATATATATATATATATATTTTATTTTTTTTTATTTTTTTCTGATCTGATCTATTGTTTTTTTATGATATTATTTTCTATATATATATATATATATATATATATATATATATATATATATATTAATTAGATATTTATTTATATATAACCATCTATTGAAATTCGAAATTCATTTAGAATGAATTCAAATTCGAATAGAAAAGATTAGAATAAAAAAAAATAGAACAGAATAGAATAAAATATAATATATATACACATTATATTTTACTCAATTCTGTTCTATTGTTTTTCTAGTCTATTTCCTATTTCTAGTCTAATCTTTTCTATTTGAATTCATTCTATATGAAATTCGAATTTCGGAAAATGGTTTTATATATATATATATATATATAATATATATTTATATATTATAATATGTAAGGGGATTCCATTGACCATTGCATTATTGATTGATTATTGATTATACCCTAACATGAGATATGTTTAGAACTGCTTATTTGCTTAACTAATATAATGAAATACTTTAGTGTATGTAACAAACTGCACCTTACATCTTATGACAGTATTACTTAATAACTGATTATCTCATTCATGGCTGATGTCTGATGTCTTCATCTAAGGAAACATCTGTTTGTGGTTTTATCTCTGTACACTTTTGTTGGATATGAAACAGCCAGAATTAGCAGTTCAGGAATTTATGGTTGGGCAACTTATGGTCAGCAGACGTTAGCAGAAATTAAGAAAGCGTTGACCTCTTAGCCTGAACTGTAGAGGTTAACACTTAGGTCACAAGATGAAGAAATTACTAATATATGGAAATCACAAGATTAAGAAATTACTAATATGCTAATGAACATTGTTGTGTATTATTTTGATTGGCCCCAAAATGGGGCAGAGTCTTGTAAAGACAGCATAAAAAGCCTACCGTCTTAATAAACCATTGTAATCATTTAACACGTACCTTCTGTGTGTATGTGTATTGATTAACCGCCGGCGAGGTCCTCCACTGAGCCATCTCAAGAGCCTAGGCCACAAGGAGAAGACGGGCACCTAACAGTTTTGGTACCAGAAGTGGGGGGGTGTGTTTGAACAGGTAAGTCATTTGCTCCTTTTTACCTATTTTTTGGTAACTGGTGTTGATGCTTGCCATGTTCAAATTACCTTGTATGTCCACCTACTTACATAACTGTGCCTTCGCAACGGACTAGGCTGGTCCCTTGGAGGGTTAATAAGGGCTCGCAGGTTTTTTTTTTTTTTTTAAGGTTTTTTAAAGCGTCTGACTAGGTTGGTCTGACCTGTGTTGAGTAGTTATATGTGTATGTAACCTCGGGAAGTATATAATACGTCCGTAGTATAAGGAGTGGCTGAGTGGACGCCCATTTTTTTTTTGGGGAAATATTGAAATGTGCACTTATAATAACATGTTAATGTAAATGTGACTTTATTTTGCCACTGTATATATAAGATTTTGCTTGTTTTCTTCTAGGTACCACCGTAAGTATTTACTGTATTAGAAAATTAGAGATAAGTGTATAACATATATGTATGACAACTGAATGTAAAGTACTGTATTGATTTAGAAGATTTTTTTATTAAGGTATTACACATATATGCACTAGATGAACCACATAAGACGAGAACCCGATTGTAGTGAGATAGCACCTGCTTGCCCACATTGCACATTTGGTTTGCTGTTCCTTAATGTAGACAGAACGTGGATCCTGCTCACCACTAGACCAACCGGGTTTTCATACCGACTTGGTGCAAGGGGAGTATATCCCGCCACAAGGAGGGGTACCCTATACCGAGTACTGAGGGTTAACCTTCATAGCTATATCAGCCCCACTGCAATAAGAGACCAAGGGACTTACTCCCAAGTCAGGGAACAGATTATAGCACAAACAGGTTGCTTTCATCTCTGTCCCTGTACTAGACACACGCTGCCAAGGTTATTAGATGGGGAATTCTGCGGCAACCCAGACCACGGCCAACCCATCCCCCTATGAGTACGTTAAAAACACACTACCGGGGCCACAGGTAGAACCCTTTTGGACACAGGTCAGGGAAAGATGCCAACAATTAGGAATACATGACCCGGGGCCACTAGGTCCCTGTTCTGAGGATGATTGGAAGGAAGTGAGCAAGGTGTGTCAGGTGCACAAGCACTCTTACCCACCTGGGAAATGGGAAGACACCCAGTATATGATAGATTGTTACAAAACATGGAATAAATGCTTAGCCAAATATAAAACAAAATATGTAACTAAAGCCCCCACACCAAAACCAGTAAACTCACCCACCCTATCTCAACAGCCTGAAGCACCCCCCCCTTATGTGATGGTTAAACAGGAGGATGGAACATTGGGTCCATGTCTTCAGCTGTATCCATCTCTGGACCCAGCAGTGTTGGCCACCATGGTATACGGGGCAGCTGATCAGGCACAAGTTACACAATGGGAAAACGAAAGTAGGAACAGGGAAGAGGAAGTCCGAGCAGAAGGTATACGTAGGAGGGAAGAAGAGAGGATAAGGAGGTTGGATCCGAAGGAAAGGGAATTAGAAGAAAAGTTAAAAGAGCTTAATAAAAGAAAGGAGGAATTAGAAGAGAAAATGTCAAAGAGGGAGGAAGAGCTAGAAAATTACAAAAGAGAGTTAGATAGGAGGGCGGGTGAAATAATAGAGTATTCTGCAATATCAAAGGGAGAAAGGGACGAAGCGTCCCTGGAAGAGGGAGAAGAGGAAGGAGTCAGGAAGTTAAGCCCCAGGGAAAAGGAATGGGAGGAGAAACAGAAAGAATTTAATAAGAGACAGCAGGAAGAGGAAGAAAGGATACAAAAGAAAAGGGAGGATTTAGAGGCATACGAAAAGAGACTAGAGAAAGAGGCAAGAAGGATAAAGGAGGCTGAGGAAAAGATAATTTCACAGCCATCCACTACACTCAGAAGCCAAACTAAACCGGCCATAAGCCAGAAACCCCCACAGGAGGAAAGGGAGCAGGGAAAGCAGGGTGAATCATCTACTGGGGAAAGAGAAATAGAAATGGAACAGGAAACTCTAGGTGCCACCTTTAAAGCACCACTTATGCATATAGGGGAAACGGTAATACATATTCCCCTACCCCTGGGCACACTGTCAAAAATAAAGGAGTTATGCCCCAGCCCAAAGAAAAGCCCTAGGGAGGCCGGCGCTTTCCTTGCAAAGTACAGTGCAGGGACGAGCCTGGATAAGGAAGATATAGCAGGGATCCTTAGTATAGTTGACCCTGACAGTCCAGAAAGGCATCGTAGATGACCTATGGACAGCTCACATAGAAACAAACAAAGATTGGGTGTCTTTTTGGAAAGGTATGGGGAATCATTGGTCTACTATATACAAGGGTTCATCCGCACTTCAGGAACTTATCCTAGCAAAGCAGGGACAAAAGGAAAAATTCTATGAATTTTGTACCCGGGTATATGGCCTGTGGAAGGCAGTAGATGGCGCCAACCCCCAATTGTTCACCACCACCATTATGGCCGGTGGCGATACGAAGGTGACACAGTTGCTTAAATTCACTAATCCAAAGTGGGCAGAACAACCTCCAGATGAATTTATGAAAGATGCTAGGTCACGTGAAACATCAGGGGTATTTGAGCAGAAGGGTGGCATTTTTCCCTCCCTGACACCAACCCAGACTCTGCCAACTGGTGGGACTCCGCCCACCCACATAATGACAATGCAACCTTATCCACCAATGCAATCTTATCCACCAGACCAGAGTTATCCACCAGACCAGGGGTGCTTTAACTGTGGGGAACTGGGGCACTGGAAGTCCCAATGTCCCTACAGAACTAGGACACACGCCCAAAGAGGAAGAGGTAGGAATCTTAACATCACCCCCCGTCGCCTTCAGGATATCAGGTACCCTCACCAACCACAACCCCAACCACCCCCACCACAACCCCAATACCAGCCTCAGCCCAATAGACCACCTCCACGCATCCCGATGCAGTGGCCGTCAGCTCGGCGGACACCACAATAGGGATGCCAAGAGTATGTCCCGTCCCTCAGCCTTGTGTGTTACAATCCATCATGGAAAAGTCTCCCGCAGGTACTATTGCGGGTAGACAATCACCTGATATGTCTATTGTTGGATTCAGGGGCTACATTCAGTAGTCTGAATGATGCCATATATGACACACCGCACTGCACTGAGGGAAACTCTATTGGTATAAATGGGACATCAGTTACCCACCCCATCACTCCACCATTGCCCGTGGCCACCCCAGAAGGGCAGGAACTGTGCACCCAGAGTTTTGCTGTCCTTGTGGATTGTCCAGTATCTTTAATGGGGAGGGACCTACTCTCAAAACTGAATATCACCATCAAATTTGACAGAGGGGGCTCCCTTACTGCCAGCTCACCGTTCTGCGACTTACATGCTCCAAAGAGACACACTTACAGGGGACTCTTTGTATCATTGCCACCCACTCTAGAAACACATGCCATATGGGCAGAGAACAAAGGGAGTGTGGGTTTTATTAACTGTACACCTTACACACCACAAATGCGTCCAGATGCCGAAGTACAATATCACAAGCAATACCCCCTGCCACTTGAAAAAATTGAAGGCATCACACCATTAATCAACGATTACATAGCCAAAGGGATTCTAAAACACATTATAAGCCCCTGGAATACACCAACGGCCATATGGTCAGACAGAGGGCCTGCCTTCAGCTCCTCTGTTACACAGACTTTAGCCAGGTTACTAGGCTTACAGTGGAAATTGCACATCCCTTATCACCCACAAAGTGCAGGAGTAGTGGAAAGAATGAATAGGAACATCAAAGACAAGTTAAAAAAGGCTACGGGGGGCACCATGAAAGGATGGTTGGATTACCTTCCTTCTGTCCTATTTCAGATCAGAACAACGCCACATGCTAGAACAAAACTCTCACCCTTTGAGATTTTGATGGGAATTCCTGCAAACATAGAGCTGCCCCTCTTAGATCAAAACACTGACATTAACATCTATTCCCAACAGGAAATGTACGTGAAAAATCTGGTAAGTATGCTACAGGATATGAACGAACAAGTCTCTGTCACCTTTTCTCCTCTTTCCACAGAACCTACTCATCCTTTCATCCCAGGAGACAAAGTACTGGTGAAACAACTGGCACACAAAAAGAGGGTTGGACCCATTTTCTCTGGACCTTGGAAGATAGAGAAGGTTTCCAGAACTGCTGTTCTAACCGATCTAGGAAACATCTGGATCCATGCCAGCCGGTTAAAGAAGTGTCCACAGCAACCCCAGACCCCTGACCCTCCTCCAGCATCCCAAGACTCCTCTGATCAGGAACAGCGACCAGAATTGAAAGACATTCAAGAAGGCATAAAACAAATCTCTCTGAACTCGACGAGACGGATCTCCCACCAACAGGAAGAAACGAGTAACAGAACTTTGTACACAGTACCTGACAAAATGATTTCTACTTTTGTGTCAGGAAAAGCATTATGCTTCTGGACATGTCTGATTTTGATAGTATTCCTACCTACTTGGTTAATAGCAAATTGTGTGTACCATCCAGAAGATTTAGGGCTACTAGAAGGAATATGTGGAAAATCCCAGACAGCCAATATATCTAGTTTAAAACATAAAAGAAGTATATCCCCCACCGAACCCTCTTCAGGGTTCACTGACAAGATGTTGTTGTTGAAATTTAAGTACAGTTATGCACAAAAGTCTGGTTTTGAGAGATGCTGGATATGCAGCAAGCTCCACCCTAGTACAGCCAGGATCCCGTTAGTGGCCATTCCCTTAAACATCACTCCTTTCTTGAATGGAACTCCCCCTATAGTTCTTACCAATGTCATAAGAAAAAGTCCCAATAAACCCCTCAGTTTTCAAGTCGTGAGTAGAAGCCACGCTCCAGATTGGTGCTTCATACTGGGAAACATTTCCAGCGGAGCTGAGGTGTGCAAATGGTCGAAACTTAATGTCTCCATGGCCTCCCTTACTGATAACTCATTTTTTCGCACCTCAGATCCTGTGATAAATGCTACCATCTATGACCTTTTTAATTCTAGTTCCCACTCCACGGTCACACAGTTACTGGCTCTGCTGATGGTATCTGGGCATTCAAATGGCACAAGGACCATTGTTAGTCAACGACCCTTAGCATTAGGTAACACAACCTACATCTGTTGTGGCAAGGTCTGTTACCCATGGATTCCTGAAGAACCCCAGGGGTGGTGTTATCTTGCTAAAATAGTTCCTGTAATGGGAGTAGTGGGGGATGATGGACAAGGACACCTACTTAAAGCTAGTACCCACCCAAGATACCCTCTAAAACACCTTGAAAAAAAAGGGAAATGTTCCTAGAAAAAGATATGACCTGGGCTTGGTTTCCTTCCTGGACAGGTTGGGGAATAGATTTGATGAAGAAACTAAATAACTACACCTCAATCATTGATGAGATCTTAGAAAAGGACTCTGATGACATCTCAAAATTGAATCTAGAAACCAGAGCAATTAGAAAACAACTAGAGTTACATGACTTGGCTATAGAAAGCATGAGTGCAGCCCTCACTGGCCTCTGTGAAATTACTGAGGACTATGAATGCTGCACCTGGATACATAACACGAGTATCGAGATCCCTGATTACTATGACATTATTGCACAACACAGAAAAGAGGTAAACAAGCTACAACAGGATGCAAGGGATATTGGGAAAACATGGGACCCTTTCTCTACAGGGTTCAGTTTAGGAGGTCTCACTTCATGGTTGAAGAACACTGCAATGACTATTTTTACAATACTGCTTTTCATATTGTTCTTATATGCATGCTTCATGTTACTTAAATGCCTCTGCAAAAAGGGTAGCGAAGCACATTCCGAAAACATGAAGCTAACTTCCATTTCCAGGGATCCCGCAGTATGGTACGAGAACCAGGGAAATGAAGCCAGTGTATATGAATCCCTAAAGCTTGACGAAAAGGTAGAATGACCATTTCGATAATATCGAATGGTCAAAGGGAGGATTGTAAGGGGATTCCATTGACCATTGCATTATTGATTGATTATTGATTATACCCTAACATGAGATATGTTTAGAACTGCTTATTTGCTTAACTAATATAATGAAATACTTTAGTGTATGTAACAAACTGCACCTTACATCTTATGACAGTATTACTTAATAACTGATTATCTCATTCATGTCTGATGTCTGATGTCTTCATCTAAGGAAACATCTGTTTGTGGTTTTATCTCTGTACACTTTTGTTGGATATGAAACAGCCAGAATTAGCAGTTCAGGAATTTATGGTTGGGCAACTTATGGTCAGCAGACGTTAGCAGAAATTAAGAAAGCGTTGACCTCTTAGCCTGAACTGTAGAGGTTAACACTTAGGTCACAAGATGAAGAAATTACTAATATATGGAAATCACAAGATTAAGAAATTACTAATATGCTAATGAACATTGTTGTGTATTATTTTGATTGGCCCCAAAATGGGGAAGAGTCTTGTAAAGACAGCATAAAAAGCCTACCGTCTTAATAAACCATTGTAATCATTTAACACGTACCTTCTGTGTGTATGTGTATTGATTAACCGCCGGCGAGGTCCTCCACTGAGCCATCTCAAGAGCCTAGGCCACAAGGAGAAGACGGGCACCTAACAATATATATAACCATTTTCCGAAATTCGAATTTCATATAGAATGAATTCGAATATATATAAATTGTTATTTTCCAATCTATTTTCGAATTCGAATTTATACTATTCGAAATTCGAATTTCAGAAGATGGTCATATTCTGTTGTATTTTATTAAATTCTATTAAATTCTGTTCTATTCTTTACGATTCTTTTATGTTTATTCTATTGTTTTATTATTTTATATTCTATTTTATTGTATTTTTTTTTAGAAATCAATTTATATTTTTTCTAATTCGATTCAAATTTGTTTTCGAATTCGAGTCGAATAGATTTCGAATTTGTTTTCGAATCGAATATATTTCGAATTTGGTTTCGAATTCGATTCGAATTCGATTCGAATTTCGGCCGTGGGTTTTCGATTCGAAACATTTCGGATTCGTTTAAATTCGTTAGTATTGTAATTCGGTATTTCGGATGCATCCGAATGTCCGAATAATGAAAATTTCGTCCGAATTTCGATTCGGAACTAAACGAAATGCACATGTCTATTGACCACCATGCTGCAGCTCAGTTTCAGGGTCTTGGCAATCTTCTTATAGCTTAGGCCATCTTTATGTAGAGCAACAATTCTTTTTTTTTAGATCCTTGGAGAGTTCTTTGCCATGAGGTTTTCTTTGGTGAAAATAACCCAAATCAGTGTATATTATTTAGTCTGTAGGAAAGTTAGAGTTCACAAACTATGATATATATCTGAAAATTTATCAATCTCATTTCTTGAGGCCCGAAAATGCCAGAACAGTACAAATACCTCCCAAATAACCAATTTTTTGGAATGTAGACAGTCCAAGGTATTTAGTAAGAGGCATGGCGGGTTTTTTGAAGTTGTAACTTTTTTGTGATAATTTTTAAGAAAATTAAGAAATAAAACAATTGACGATTATTATTTTTTTCATACTGTCTCCAGTGCAGTACAGTGCCATCATATAACTGGTGTGGCAGTGATCAGGGACACTGACTGGTGACAGTTTTGAAAAAAAAAGTTTAAATTTTTTTCTTATTATTATTGCGTTTTTTTTTTTCTTTTTTACATTTTTTTAAACACACTGGGGTTTATTTACTAAAGCAAAAATCAGTCACAGTTCTGCATAGAAATCAATCAGCTTCTGGGTTTTATTGCCAAAGCTAAATTGAACAAGCTGAGGATAGAAGCTGATTGCTACAGGAGATGATCAGAGACTGCAGACATGATACAGGAGATGGTCAGAGACTGCAGACATGATACAGGAGATGGTCAGAGACTGCAGACATGATACAGGAGATGGTCAGAGACTGCAGACATGATACAGGAGATGGTCAGAGACTGCAGACATGATACAGGAGATGGTCAGAGACCACAGACATGATACAGGAGATGATCAGAGACTGCAGACATGATACAGAAGATGGTCAGAGACTACAGACATGATACAGGAGATGGTCAGAGACTGCAGACATCGTACAGGAGATGGTCAGAGACTGCAGACATGATACAGGAGATGGTCAGAGACTGCAGACATGATACAGAAGATGGTCAGAGACTGCAGACATAGTACAGGAGATGGTCAGAGACTGCAGACATGATACAGGAGATGGTCAGAGACTGCAGACATGATACAGGAGATGGTCAGAGACTGCAGACATGATACAGGAGATGGTCAGAGACTGCAGACATGATACAGGAGATGGTCAGAGACTGCAGACATGATACAGAAGATGGTCAGAGACTGCAGACATGATACAGAAGATGGTCAGAGACTGCAGACATGATACAGGAGATGGTCAGAGACTGCAGACATGGTACAGGAGATGGTCAGAGACTGCAGACATGGTACAGGAGATGGTCAGAGACTGCAGACATTATACAGGAGATGGTCAGAGACTGCAGACATGGTACAGGAGATGGTCAGAGATTGCAGACATTATACAGGAGATGGTCAGAGATTGCAGACATGATGCA